>LZPO01087243.1:128426-143438 GCA_001675575.1 Neotoma lepida | reverse complement strand
CACAAAGGGTCAGCAACAGACACTGAACTCCCATTTGTCTCACTCACTGTTGTGAGTAGAACTGAGTGTGTAAGGAAGTACTGGTAGGCCTTGGTAGGGAGTTTGATAAAACTCCCCATGGAAGGAGGAGACCCTGAGAGTCCCTCTCACTTATTCATGGATACAGAGTGACCACACTATCCTGGAGACACTGGGATCTGGTGACTCTGGGTACACTATCAAGAAACCCTCCCATCTGTCTACGTTCTGGGTCAGAACTATCTGGTAACATTTTATTTTGTTTTCTTTCTTTCTTCTTCTTCTTCTTCTTCTTGTGATATAGGGTTTCTCTGTGTGGCCCTGACTGTCCTGGGAGTCTGTAGACCAGGCTGGCCTTGAACTCACAGAGATCCACCTGCCTCTGCCTCCCGAGAGATGGGACTAAAGGCTTGGGCCACCATCCCCCTGGCTAACATTTTCTTATTAATCTTAGGAGTGTTTTCATTTGATGTTCCCTAACGACTCTGCCTTCTAAATTCCACCCTGGTTAAAACTCAGTATCCTAGCAGGACGCTGTGATACATGCCTGTAAGCCCCAACACACAGGAGGTGGAGGCAGGAGGATGTGGAGTCCAAGGCCAACTGGGCTACACAGCCAGACCTTGTCCCCAGAATAAAGAACTTGGTTTCATCCAAGGGCATGTCTTACATACAGCCAAGCCACCCTAGTTGGGGCAGGGAGAAATCATCCCACAATTTTTACAACAGCTATGAATTCAAGCCAACATCCCTGACACCACCAAGATGAAGTCCCAGGGTCGCCTTATTAAGGCTACAAGGACCCAACTCTCTGCANTCAGGGTTCTCGAGGTACAAAAGAAGGAATTCTGCCAGTCTCTTCTGCAGAGTCCCATTCTTGTCAAGCAACTGTGGCTGGCAAAGACCCAACAGGCCTCAGCCTGAAAAAAAGGTTCGGGAACAAACTAGCCGCACAACCTCCCTCCCTCCGCTCCACCTAATAGGGTTTTCCTCTCACCACTCCCAGGCTCCTTCTTCTTCAAAGCACTTATTCACTATCTGAAACTCTCACTTCCATATTCACTTGNTTTCCTCCTTCCAAGGGATCTTGGTTCCACGAGGACACTTACAGAACATGAAGTGCCTGGCAGCATAGGCTGCTCAATAATTGGGTACAATTCAACAAGTGAACCGTGGGAAGGCCTCACTTTGTGCCAGATGCGGGCCACTGGTGGGTGACGGGCGAGAGAGGGGGCGTTCTCCCGTTCCAGCCCAAAACGGCACAATGAAGAAGCTGGAAGCCGGGGATGGAGGTCCTGCTGGAGGACCCCAGAAAGGTTTCCCAAGGTTCTTCCCGCCAGGAGCGCCCCCTGGCCTCGCGCACCGCAGGCCCCGCGCTCACCCGCTGCAGCTCCATCTCGATCTCGCCGGCCTTGAGCACGATGGGTCCACGCACCGCGTACTCCACCGCCTTTACCTGCGGGTTCATGGACTCCAGAGTGAGGATGCGGTCCCGAGGGCTGCGCTCCGGTCGCACCTTGAGCGCCGCGGAGGCTTCGGCTGCAGCGCTGCTGTGACTACGGCCCCAGGGGCCCGAGGCGCGGGGGCAGGAGCCCCGCCGCACCAGCACCGCTGCCCGCTGCATCGCGAACCTGCCGTGGATAACCCTGGTCCAGAAAGAACAAGAGCAAGACATCGNGCACAGCCCCAGGTGGACACTAGTCCCCCAAGATCCCAAGGCTCTCGGCTAGGAGCGCCAGCCAGCTCCAGGGCTGGATTCCCACCCCCTGGTTACGGAGACACCGCACCGCGCCACTGCAGCACCAAGACGCTGCACCGCTGGGTGGCCGGGGCTGCGCCTAAAGTGCGAATGCAACGTGCCTGTCGCCGCCGGACCGCCCGCACCGCTCCGGTTAGCAAGCGCCTGGGCTGCTCCCAAGCTGAGTGGCCGGCCACCGCATCCCAGCTCCTGGCACCCGCACCTCCTGGCCCCCCTGCACTCGCACACCCACCGCCGCCGGCTCCGCCTTGGGCCTGCGCGCTGGCTTCTGGGTCTTGTAGTTGTCTTGGTCGTACCAACGATGCTGTGAAGAGCCGGATAAACTACAAGTCCTCTAAGGCCTGGCGCAGGCCCGACCGGGCTGTGCAGGGGGCGGGGAGCGGTCGTCTGGGCGGGCTCTTGCGCTGGGACAGAGAATCCCGACTGTACGGCGGCAGCTGTCCTTTCCAGAGACTTTTGGAATTTAGTTATTTGCTGCTTGGTTGCTTCTCCCTAGACGCAGATCCCGCCTCCCGCCTCCCTCCTCCCTCACCTCNCGACACCTACGGGGACGTGGACGGCGAGGTGATGCAGCCTTCGCCTTGAGTTTCATCATCCAGGCCATATGGTTCTACTGGCCGCTCAGGGGCAGCTGGTTAGGGAGTAGGGCCACTGCGACTTGATATGCCACCCCGGCTTCTTCTGAATTTCAGTGTTCTTGTCAGCAAAGAGCTGGGGGGAGGGGGGGTATCAGAAAGGACCACACACGGAGTGGTAAGGTTTTTCAATACCGCTCTATCTGAAGCCTCACCTATATTATTTCCATTTTATTTTCTTTATGCCCTTCCCCGCATCTAAAATTACCTCGNTTAGATACTTCTCACGTGCTCAGAAGGGCAGGAACAATGTCTTTCTTGCCTGTTTTCAAATCTCTAGCACATAGGCACTTAGTAAAATAGATGTTGAACAATGAATGCACAGGACATGGTGGCAATTACTTTGGGTAAAAGTATCCAGCCAGTAGGCTCCTTCATACATGCACTTTGAATGTGCAGAGCAGGCTTGGGACAAGACTAGGTTGGGTGTGCAATTGGTGCAAAGGTAGGGTCACCCAGGCTGAGCCACAAACATCTACAAAGAAGATATGGTGGAGTCGCTTTCCTCTGCCTCAGACTCCCCATCTGCAAAATAAATTGGGTTAAATGGCCTGTCTTTCCCTTGTTGCCTTGGAAATTGTGTGATTCTGGGAGTTTTCAGGCAGAACAGCCCAGGGCTTGCAGAGCCTCAACAAACAAACACATAAGGCTTGTGAAAGTTGGGGAAAGGAGACCCTGAATACATGCAGCAGTGTGGTGGAAACAGTAGCAGGAAATCGGGAGCTGAGAATAACTGCATATAACTACTTCTTTTTTAAAAAAAAAATGTAATTTAATTAAATTTATTTATTTATTGTGTGCATTGGTAGTTTTCCTACAAGCATGTCTGTATGAGGGTGCCAGATGCCCTGGAACTGGAGTTACAGATAGATATGAGTTGTGTAGGTGCTGGGAATTAAACCAGGGTCCTCTGGAAGAACAGTCAGTACTCTTAACCTCTGAGCCATCTCTCCAGCCCCTACAACTATGTCTGAGTCTCCTGACTTTANGCATGTTACTGCCCCCATGTGTGAAATGGGGGTAACAGTACCCACCATGTGCAACTGAGCAGAAAGTTCCAAAGGAGCTTGGCAGAACTTGGATCCTGAAGTTGCACACCACTCTTGATCGCTCCTCAAGGGAATACCAAATGCTTTGATCAAACAAATTGATTACTCATGAGACAGGGATGTATCGGGGAGAACAGAAACCAAAGATACCTCTGAGCATTCCTACCTTAGCAAACTGGTCTGACTCCTCAAGTCCTGGCAACGAAGTTGTTTGGGTGGCATAGGAGGCTGCTGCTGCTTCTCCCCATTCTGCTCCGTCGTCATTGTCTCCATTGTCTTTCTTCTCTTACAAGAAAAGAGATAGTTTATTAAAGCAGAGGAGAACAGAGGTGAGCCAGACCCTCCCTGTGGCCTGGCTCCCACAAGGCAAGAAGGAAGAGGCACTGTTTGGGCTTCTGTTTTTTATCTTATTTTATGGTACAAGTCTCCATGCATGTGTGTGCACCATGTGGGTGCGGTGCCCATGGAGGCCAGAAGAGGGGGTCAGATGCCCTGAAATTGGAGTTACAGACAGTTGTGAGGGNCTCTTTCAGTGCTGGGAACCAAATCTGAGTTCTCTAGAATAGCAATCCATGCTGCTAAACACTGAACATCTCTTCAGTCCCATATTTGGGCTTTTAATTGACCAGCAACTCTGTCAACAGGTCTCCTTCCTGGCTTTTGTCTCAGTGCCCATGCATTCAGTCTCCAGGCTGAAGATTCTCCCAGTGGCATCTGACCTCTGAGTACTTCACTGCCTTCAATGTCCTGTTACTACTCACTCTGACCAGTTGAAGCACCACATAAACACACCCCTCCACCTCCAAAACACACTTAACTTTGACCTATTCACTGTCCCTTGAGTCATTGTACTGTCATTCTAGCTATCTCTACCCTAATCAGTAGGAATAAGGGCTCTGGGAGGAGGCCTCTCAGAAGTAAACACGAGGCCATTTGTATGACTGAGAACACAACACCCAGCATGCTGCGTACTTAACACTGGCTCCCACGTCATTGTTGCAAAACACGAGTAGTTCATGTCCCTAACATGTCTAGTGCCACTGTGTCTCTGAGATTGCATAAGAAAGCACCCCAGGCTTGGGGGTGTGACTCAGTGGTAGACAGCCTGTCTAGCATTCTTGANGTCCAGAGTTCAGTTCTGAGGTGGGGAGGGGAGGGCACTGACACAGATAAAAGGCCTCTCTTGTGAACCACCCTCAGCTGTGTACAAAGCACAACAGGGCAAGCAGTATCATTTCTACTTTGCAGTCTCAGGTTAAGCAACTTGTTCAGCCAGCCATGAGCATGGAGCAGGAACTATGCTTCAAACCAGGCACTATANTCCTGTCTGCCCCNCATTGCCTATGCGTCCCTGCCCCTGCCCCGTTTTGCTGGGACTCTAGGATCAGTCTTGTGCAACTCTCTGAATTTGGAAATTTGAACTGTTGATTGCAACGCACTAAGCTTTGAGACGTTTCTTCATGGTACTTGTAATAGGGGGTGGCAATTCTGTGAACTTTGCTTTTATTTTGCTCTATCAGCTGGGGACCAGTATGAACAAGAGCCTAAATATTGAAAATAATCCTGACTGAAATGATCATGAATGAATGTCCTTCCCAAAAGCAAGATGAATGTTCCAAACATACAGCAAATGCAGTCTACCCACACGGTTGGTTATGAGTTTGGAAGACCCAGTACTTTTCTTCATTCCTTAATGCAACAAGGTCCTCTCAGAGCCCCATCACGTGCTAGGCACTGTGCTGAGTAATGAGACATCAGTAACTCAGACAGACTGTCCCTGCATGGAGCCGTTCAGTAACAAAAGCAGATGGCCATTCAACTCATCCCACACCCAAACTGTAACAACTGCTGGGGAGAAAGGGGTGGCATTCTGGGAGAGCAGAGAAGCGAGAATTAGCCAGGTTAAGTGGCCTGTGAGCTTTGGAGAATAATAAAGGACAGCAGTATTGATAGTGTCGTCTGGGGGGAGGGGACAGGGGGCTTCTTGAAGCAGGAAACAGACTAGCCCATGTAGACTGAAGGAGAGAACTGCTGTAAAGTTTCCCTCTGACCTCCACACGTGACTGAGGCACACGTGCCCCTCCACATACATCATAAGCACACATACACAAAATAAATAAATCTCTCCCTACCCGCCCCCCAAAGCAACACACAGAATTCAGATCTGATAAGGGCTTAACACCCAGATATCCAAGAAACTGAGGGACAGAAAAAATAATTTGATTTGAAAAGGGGGCAAGCTGCCTTGTGGACTAACCATATCACCAAGCTTTGGGATCAACTGAGAGTCCCTTTCTCAATGAGGAAGGTCAAGAGTGATCAAAAAAGACTCCTGTCTTCAACTTCGGGTCTCCAAACACATGTGCACACAGATGAACCCACACACATGCATATGCCATATACATATGAGAAAAAGGGGCCAGTGAGCTGAACAGACATTCAAGAGAAGATAACAACCAACAGATATATGAAAAGGTGTTCAATGTCACTAATCATCATCTGAGAAATGCAGATATATGAAAGGGTGTCCAGTGTCACCAATCATCATCTGAGAAATGCAAATCAAAACCATATGAAATATCATCTCACCCAATTAGAAGGCTATTATTACACACACACACACACACACACACACACACACACACGTGCAGGCTGAATAAGATGTGAGGAGAGGGTGCTCTTACTGTGCTGTTCCTGGGATGTAAATCAGTGCAGCTATCATGGGTGTGAACAAGAATCCCTGGAAAGAAGCTGAGTTTGCAAAGGCTCAATGATGAGTACGGTGGTGATGTGGAGGGGTTGGAATGTTGCAGATCCAGAGCCTAATTACAATTTATTTCCAGCTAACTTTAACCCTCTAATTAGTCATTCCTTGCTCACCTCTGGGTCAGAGCTAACATCCTGTGACTAACAGATAAAACCCTTTTGGAGTCTATTAACTTAGCGATCACTAGCTTCCACCAATCCCAAATTCCCTTTAACTGGAATTGTCTATGCAATTTATTATTCAAGATAATAGATTCAGAACCAGGTTGGATGAGCCACAGTGGGAAAATGTACACCAGAGGTCTGAATTCTGAGTTACATAATCTCATGACACTGCCTTTCCNGGTTTTAGCCTTGAGATTTATTTGGCCTTAAGGTCCCAGAGGGATAGAGATCATGGCTATCATGAGGAAACACAGTTTCTTGAATATCCATCTGATTTCTGACCTACTTCATGTTCTAAGAATGTCCGAAGCAGCATGGCCTGTCCAGCAAGACTGGCTTCCTATACAGCGAGCCTGTTTCCTCACAGGTCACCAAGGTGACAATACCTGCCTCACAGGGATGCTGAAAGGGCTTAGAGCGATAGCTGAAACTTTTATCTTCTCTGTGGGTTTCTGAATAGATTAGAATGTCTGAAATGTACATCATCTAGTATGAATGGAATGAATGGTGCTTGTCTTTAAGTAATGAAGTCACCAATGACTTGTTCCCCCCTTTTAATGCATACTCAGTTTTAAGAAATGGCTGAGCATGACAGCACACATGTATTTATAATCCCAGCACTTGGGGTGCTGAAGCAGGAAGATTGCCAGTTTGAGACCAGTTGTGGCCACATAGCAAGATCCTCTCTCAGAAGGCAGAAGCTAAACTCCAAATGCTGTCACCCAGACACACATAAAATAGCTGTGTGGATAGGGGCTGTGTAAATCATTTGATAATCATTTCATGATGTATACATATTTCAAATCACTACGTTTTACATCTTTAAAAAGACTTATTTTAACGTTTGTGTGTGTGTGTGTGTGTGTGGGTGTGGGTGTGGGTGTGTGCACATGTGTGCAAGCACCCTCAGTTCATAATAAGGCTTTGGATCTTGTAGTGGTCACTTCTCTTTTGCTGTGATAAAACACCACGACCAAGAAGGAAGGATTTATTTGGGCTTAAGGTTCCAGAGGGAGAGAGATCATGGCTATCATGAGGAAACAGCAGACATAGCAGCAAGCAAGGCGGCTGGAGCAGCAAACAAGGAGAGCTCACATCCTGTAGAGCAAGCCTCCAGTGACAGACCTTACCCCCAAGAAGGCCACACCTCCTAAGATCCCCAGAACCATCAACTGGGGACCAAGTGCTCAAATGCCTGAGAATATGTAGGACCTCTAGTTCAAACCACCACAGATCCTCTGGAACTGGAGTTACAGGTGATGGTGAACTGGCCAATATGAGTACCCGGAGCCAGACTTGGATCCGCTGCAAGAACAGCATGTGCTCTTACCTGCTACTGCGTCATCTCACCGTTGACAACTGTTTTTTGATGTCTGAGCTGACTTCGACCTGTGTTCAACAGACTCTGGTCCCTGACCATCACCCTGCTGAGATAGCATTTTGGGGAATTCTGACATTAACAGAATACAACGATGATGATGAAAATGAACAGTATTGAAGGATTATCTATGCTTTTGCTGTCCTTTGTCTGGACAAAAGTATAACACCCAAGAATGGTTGAAATTTTAGAGCCCTGTCGCTGGCACACAATACAAAACTAAAGGGTATATATATTGGCCAAGTGTGGTGATATACACCTATAATCCTAGCTACTGGAGAGGCTGACAAGATTCAGGCCAGTCTGAGCCTACTGGGGAGATCCTGTCTCAAAATAAAAGGACACAGAGGTGGGCATGTCAGCTCAGTGGTAGAGCACTTGCCTTATATAAATAAGACCCTGAGATCAATCGCTGATACTGCAAAAACAAAGCAAGCTCAGAAACAAAAACACAATGTCCACTGCATATTGGTTACCAGACCCAAACTGTGTGGAGGCATTTGACACTTAAAGAGCACCTATGTTTCCTCATGTAGAAGCTTGATGCTGTGGGCTTATCTGCAGATAGACTTGGCTCTGGGTAAAAATTGAGAAAGTCAATGATATTAAACTGTTAAATGAATAGATAGATTTTTTTAATTTTTATTTTATGAGTACAGGGAAGTTACCTGCATGTGTGTATGTATACCACATTATGTGCCTGGTACTCCTAAAAGTCATGCTATGACATTGGAGCCTCTGAAACTGGAGGTACAGATGGTTGTGAACTGCCACGTGGGTGCTGGGAATAAAACCTGGGTCCTCTGAAAGAGCAGTCCGTGTTCTTATCTGATGAGTCATCTCTCCAGCTCAGGGATTTAAAAAACAAAGTGGCTACATTGAGCAGGATGGGGATGGCAGTGGCACACATCCTTAGTTCCCAGCAATGGGGACACGGGGGTAGGTGGCTTTCTTTGGGATCAAGGCCAGCTTGGCCTACAAAGTAAGCTGCAGGCCAGCTAGGGCTACACAGCATTACCCATCTCAAAGAACCAGATAAATAAATACATACATAAATAAAAATGAATAAATTATTAATAATGGTAATGATAACAATAAATAAAAATAAATCAAATCAAAAGAAGGAATTGCCTTGGGCAACCCCAGGGGCCCTGTATTCTTGAAACTGAGTGCTGTAGGCCTGGTACAGAACCTATGTTCTTCTCTACTCTGCCTTTTCTCCTTCTTGTCTCCCTGGATAATAAATACTACTGCACAGCAGCAAAGGCCTACAGTGAGTGCTCCTCATAGGCTGAAAGCCCCAAGAAAAGAAAACAGGGCTTCTTCTTGGAAGCCTAAGAAGCTGCTCCTTCATAACTTGCTGGCTCTCCTTGGGTCAGAATTCCAGCCTGAGACAGTTACAGGGTCAGGGGACGGCTGGCACGCTGATTGGCTCAGATCTAGTCCCAGACTACACTGTTGCAGTATGCAGTGGAAAATGTAGCTCCTTCAGAAACTCTTGAATGAAGAGGTAGGTAGAAAACCAGGCATACTTATCAGAGGGGACCATGACAGGGATGATGGCATCCTTTCTTAAGAAGCAGCATATCACATGGTTGAGAGTGTGGACTGTAGCGAAGACCATTTGGTTCTAATACTACCTTTCCCAATTAAGAATGGATGACCTTGATAGATTATCAAACTTCTCNGCGTAAATGGGAGCTATCAGCCTTCGCCCTCTTAAGATCCTTATGACACAAAATTGATTTAATATGCTTAGAACGTTGATTGGCATGGGACAAGGTCTAGATCAGTCCTTGCCATTACTATGACCCTCATATTTGGTAACAGTGCCGGATAGGGTAATCATTACATAAGTCCTCAGTAAATACGTGACTGCCTGGATAAAGACCAGTGTGTGTTGCTTAAAACAAAGATCAACACTAGCCAGGGAGGCAGAACATTGGGGATCCAANCAGATTCCTGGAGTGTCTGGAACAGACGGACTGAGTGTCTGGGACAGACCGACTGGAAACAGTCCTTTTTGCTGTCTCTTTCACTGCCCCCACCCCACCCCAATCAGCTTCCAAGTTCCTGCCACTTGCAGGGTGGAGGTTGGTTTGGTTTCAGGTTGGTTTAGAGCTTCAAGGATAGCTGATGAATAATTACTTTTATGGACCATCCAACATGAAGTTTGATTCACAAATACTGCTCCAGACCTTAGGACGCTGAGTCACAGTTTTGTTCCCAGTCTGTGTTGTATGATACAACACACTGATTAATAAACCATTTGTCATTTGTCACTCTCCTTGCCTCTCTGCACAGCTGTTTCACAAATACAACTAACTCACAGCTGGATGGAAATTGTGGACTCCAACTGAACATTTGCTATAATGGAGTGTAAATTCTCCTTCTGAATAGGACTTTTTAAATCCCAGGCCTCAAACATGCTAATTAGGCCTGAGATACAAAAGATGATTGTGTTCCTGGTCTTCGTTTTAAAATTCAAATGCTAAATTCTCTGTGCCTGTGTCCTGCCTTGGCATCTTATTTCCCTCAAAGCCCCTCCCCATCCCTTTCTTAAATATTAAAATGTGATGTTAGGCATATTTTTGTTATATAAGGGTATATATACAAAATCTTCCTTTTTGAAGTAATTTCTTTTGCCTTTTATTTCTTTTGTGTGCTCTGTGGNGGGCGAAGGGGGCATATGGGTGTGTAGGCAAGAAGTCAACCTTGGGTGTTTATAACAAGTCTTTTTCTGTCCCGCCAGTCAGCTCCCAAATAAGGACACAGAGACTCCTTATTAATTATGAAAGCTCAGCTTTAGCCTAGGCTTGCACCACTAGCTCTTATAACTTAAATTAACCCATTTATATCAATCTATGTTTTGCCTTGGGTTTTTACCTCTCTTTCATTCTGTATGTCCAACTCCTTCCATGTCTCATTGGCGTCTCACATACCTAGATTCATCTCCTACTTCTCTCTCTCTCTGCTCGGAAGTCTTGCCTATACTTCCTGCTTAGCTATTGGTCATTCAGTTTTTTATTACACCAATCACAGCAACACATTTTCACACAGTGTACAAATAGCCCACAACAAGTGTTGTCCCTCAGGACTTGTCTATATTGTTTTATTTTTAGATAGTCTCACAGAGATCTGGTACTCAATAATTAGGCTAGGTTAGTTAGCTAGCCAGCAAGCCCCAGGGATCCTCCTGTCTCCACCTTCCAAGTGCTGAGATTACAAGTGCGTGCTACCACACCCAGCTTGATTGTTTTTTTTAATCGATGTATTTATTGTATGTGTTTGGGTCTTTTGCCTGCATGGATGTCTGTGCATCATGTGCATGCCTGGTGCCTTGGAGGCCAGAAGAGGATGTTGGATCCCCTGGAACTGGAGTTACTGATGGTTGTGAGCTGCCATGTGGGTGTTGGGAATTGAACCTTGAGTCATCTGGAATAGCAACCTGTGCTCTTAACTACTGAAACATTTCTCCATTTCCCTGGTTTTTTTATATAGATGCTAGAGATTAAACTCTGCTTCTCATGCTTACATAGCAAAACACTGTTGTGGAATATTACTTTAACTAGGCAAAGATGTGTTACATTTGTTTATGCTGCATTTGTTTAACCATATACAGATGTGTTACATTTGTTTATGCTGCATTTGTTCAACAATGTAAAGATGTGTTACATTTGTTTATGCTGCATTTGTTTAACTATATAAAGATGTGTTACATTTGTTTATACTCCATTTGTTCAATGATGTAAAGATGTGTTGCTGTTTTACCTTGCCTGCCTAAGGCACCTGATTAGTCTAATAAAAAGCTGAATGGCCAATAGTTAGGTAGTAGAGGGATAAACAGGGCTGGTGGCAGAAAGAATAAGTAGGAAGAGGAATCTAGGCTAGGGAGAGAGAATGAGGCGAAGAGAGAATAAGAGAGAAAGAGAGGGAGATGCCCGGGGCCAGTCAGCCAGGCTGCCACCAGCCAACAGACATGGAGTAGGACATGGAGTAGGACAGAATGAAAGAAAGGTAAAAAAGCCCTGAGGCAAAATGTAAATGAAGAGAAACAGGTTAAGTTAAGATTTAAGAGCTAGTGGGACAAACATAAGATAAGGCTGAGCATTCATAATTAATAATAAGTCTCCATGTCATGATTTGGGAGATGGTTACAAAACACCTTCCTAACTGAGCTATCTCCCTAGTCCTCTTCTGTGTGTCTTTTGGAATCTGCTTGGATCCTAATGCATGGTCTACCTGGCTACAGTTGGTCTTTGTTTTAAGCAACACTTTTTATTTTAATCAAGGCAGTCACGTATTTACTGAGGACTTCCTGTATAATGTGCCCTATCAGGCACTGTTAACAAATTTGAAGGTCATACCCTGTGACACAAGCCAAGTTTGGCCACCTGTCCTCAACAAGCCAACTAAAATAACCAAATTGATAGTGAAAAGCAGAAGAAGGGATTCATTCTATGTAGTCACATTTGGAAGAGGAACCAAGAGATTCAGCAAACCCCTCAAGTCTGTCTTCAGGGTCCTGGAATCATTTTATAGTTTAAATAGAGGGTCAAGGATACGCACATCTGAGCAGTTCCAATCCCAGTGTGGTCCTGCCCACCANTGAACCACAGTTGTCTGGAGCTTCATTCAGTCTCATCCTGTCAGGGAGACTGACAGGTTGGTAGAACTGTGTGAAATCCTTCAAGGAGGTTCCCAACTGGCTGTCACATTTTCCATCTCCATGGTGAGATGCCTGGGGAAATTCTCATTTCTTTGGGGTCCGTTAGTTCAATAGCCTAACAGTAAAACTGAGAGACACAAGTGTCTCTAGAATATCTTCATTCCTGCAAAACTTGTTACAACAGTGATAAAATGTTCTAAAAGGCCTTCTNCATGTGCCATGCCCGCACCGCACAAGTCTCAATCTGGCGGAGGGAGTCGGGATTGAACACAGCACGCATTGTCAGATTGCAAGCATCCGGGACCTTTATTCACGAAGCGCCTGGGCCTGGGCCTGGGCCTGGGCCTGGGCCTGGGCCTCTCATTCATCATCCCCCTCTGCCTTATATACCCTCTGAGAATGGCCCTGCCACGTGCCTCAGCACCCAGGGTCAAGGAA
This sequence comes from Neotoma lepida, assembly GCA_001675575.1. Lineage (NCBI taxonomy): Eukaryota > Metazoa > Chordata > Mammalia > Rodentia > Cricetidae > Neotoma > Neotoma lepida. The sequence continues at coordinate 130,561 of LZPO01087243.1, read as the reverse complement.
AGGTNGGCATGCTCCAGGAAGCCACAGCTGCAAAACATTCGTCTTCTCAGCACTCAAGCGGAACAACCTGAGTAGCATCACGGGACTCAGCATAACCAACACAGGAGGGGTGGGGGCACATTTAGCTGGAACCAGAGGTATTTTGATTCCAACATCCATGTTCCTTTTAGAGCGCTTTTTGATTCATCTCCCCTCAGCTCTCTTCTCTTTAGAGAATGTTCTAGTTTCTGCACAGCTACTTCCTGTTCAGGAGAGTGAGTACCCTGAGATGGAGGCCAGTCCACCTCCCACTGACATGCCAGGTTTTGTAACGTTTCCTTGTCTTCCAACATGCTTTAAAGGACATCGAAAACACAAGTGACAGCTCATGCTGGGGAGGATGTGGAGCAANGGGAACACTCTTCTATCCATTGCTGATGGGAGTGCAAACTTTACAGCCACTTTAGAAATCAATATGGCAGTTCCTCAGAAAATTGGGAATCGATCTACCTCAGGATCTAGCTATGATACTCCTGGGCATGTACCCAAAGGACACTTCATCCTACCACAAGAACATTTGCTCAGCCATGTTCATTGCAGCTTTACTCATAATAGCTAGAAACTGAAAACCTAGATGTCCCTCAGCTGAAGAATGGATAAAGAAAATGTGGTACATTTTCACAATAGAGTATCACGCAGCTGTTAAAAACAATGACATNATGAAATTTGCAGGCAAATGGATGGAACTAGATAAGATCATCCTGAGTGAGGTAATCCAGACTCAGAAAGACAAACATCGTATGTATGCACTTATAAGTGGATATTAGCTGTTAAGTAAATGACAATCATGCTACAATCCACAGACCCAGAGAGGCTAAGTAACAAGGAGGGCTCAAGCGGGGTGGGGGGGATGCATGGATCTCCCTGGGAAGGGGAAATAGAATAGATTTTATGAGTGAACTGGGGGTGAGTGGGGATGGGAACAGAAGGATCAGGCAGTGGGTAGGAGAGAGTGGGGGAGAGAGTAATGGGAAAGATGACTGGAATTGGGGTATTTGGGGGGCAATATAGAAACAGTGCAGCGGAAACTCCTGAAATCTAGGAGACTGATGCTAGTGAAGTTTCCTAGTAATGGTGGATATGGAGCCCAAATTTGCCATCTTCTATGGCAAGGCTCCTAGCAGTGGGACTGGGACATCAACCCAGCCACAAAACCTTCAACCTACTATCTGTTCTACCTACAAGATGAGCTGCGGGGAGGGGTAATGGTAGCACAGAACTTGCAAGAGAAGCCAATCAATGACTGACTGGTCCAACTTGTGGCCCACACCACAAGAGGGAACCCACGCCTGACATTGCCTGGATGGCCAGGAACAAGAGGCAGGACAGCCCAGAGACCCAGGATAGAGTCAAACACGACAGGCAAAAAGAAGGAGTCTGGTTGCTATGGCACTGAGGGACTGTGAGTTAAATTCCCTGATAGGCAGACAGATAGGGAGAGGTGTCATGACTAGGTAATAAAGATGGTGAACTTCCAAGATGGCTGGCTTCTTCTTCNTCCTCCTGACCTGAGATAAAAGATTAAAACAAAGGCCTTGTAGGCTTTTGCTCATGCCAGTAGGGCCCATGCTTGCTGATGGACTGGCCCAACCANTTCAAGGCTTTATTAGGGCATATTTACACAACGGTTGATGGCCAAGCAGCCATCTTGTCTTTCTTCAAACTGACCAACCCTGAAGACCCTTCAAAGACTTAAACAAACAAACAAACCCAGACCTTAAGGAGAGACTGGGCTTCAGCTTCATGAGTTCCCACTTTGCTTTACAGAGGTCGTCCCCCTCCTTCCTCACTGTAGATGTAATGTGATCAGCTGCATCACNATTCTGCCACCATGATTCCCCTACCATGATGGACTGTACTCCCAAACTGTGAGTCAAACCCTTTCCCCCTTAAGTTGCTTTTATCATGTGTTTTTACAACAAGGTAGAAAATAACTAATGTAAGAAAAAGTTTTTCTGTGTCTCGCCCGGGCTCCTGCGGCCACTCAGACCCAAGTAAACACACAGAGGCTTATATCTTTTTTTTTTCTGATTTAATTTTCTTTCTTTCTTTTTTCTTTTTATTAAAACATTTGATGTACAACTGCAGGAGAAATA
>LZPO01087243.1:99966-112358 GCA_001675575.1 Neotoma lepida | reverse complement strand
CCTGGGGCTGGAGAAGTGATTCAGTGGTTAAGAGTACTGGCTACTCTTACAGAGGACCTGAGTTCAGTTCCCAGAACCCACGTGGTAGCTAAAAGTCAAATTACTCCTGGAGATCCCATACCTTCTTCTGAGCTCCTTAGGTATCAGGCATGCTCCTGTGGTACACATTCATCTGTGCACGCAAAACACTCATACACATAAAATAAAAATAAATCTTTGAAAAAACAGATAAATCCCATAATGGCAATTGTTTATTCTGGCAGGAAATAGGTAGCACACTCTGGAAAGACGGTTTGGGAGAGTTAAATGGGGACCTACTGACAGAACTGTGAAAAGGGACAAGAGAAACAACTAAAGACCAAGGTAATGACTAGGATACAATTATCGCTCACAGTCCTGTTAGGAATGATTCTGATGTCCTGAGAAGTAACCACACAACCCAATGTATTTCNGGAATGNAANATAGTTTTGCTTCTTTTAAGCCTGGNGTGGTGGCTCACACATTTAATCCCAGCACTTGGGAGGCGGAGGCAGGTGGATCTCTATGAATTTGAGTTCGGCCTGGTCTGCATAATGAATTCCAGGAGAGCCAGAGCTACATAGTGAGACCTTGTCTTAAAAAAACAAACAAACAAAAAAAACCCCAAAACTTTTTTTAAACTTCTGCTGTGAAAAATCAGGCAAGCAAGCAAGCACATCCAGAGTGAAGTCCAGAGTTTTTACTCCTAATTCAAGGGGCTCCGTGCCTCATTTTGATTGATCCGTGCCCAGCCTCACATTCTTATGTGATTGGCTAATAATACAGAATGGAGCAACTTCTAGGGAGAAATGAAATTTAAGCACATATTTGATTCCAGAAATTGCTGCCTTAGGTGGAATTTTCACCAAATGGACCTTCTTTCCTTCCTTCCTTCCTTCCTTCCTTCCTTCCTTCCTTCCTTCCTTCCTTCCTTCCTTTGTTCCCTCTCTCCCTCCCTCCTTCCTTCCTTCCTTCCTTCCTTCCTTCCTTCCTTCCTTCCTTCCTTCCTTTCTTCCTTCCTTTGTTCCCTCTCTCCCTCCCTCCTTCCTTCCTTCCTTCCTTCCTTCCTTCCTTCCTTCCTTCCTTCCTCCCTTTCTTCCTTCTATCCATTCATTATTCCCTTCTCCTCCTTCCTTCTCTTTCTCCTCCTTCCTTTGAATTTGCTCTGCAGACCAGGCTGGACTTGAACTCAGAGATCCACCTACCTCTGCCTCCCAAGTGCTGGGGTTAACCAGCTCTTTCTTCTGTGACAAGATCTACCTCACTATGTAGCCCTGGCTGGCTTGGCACTCACTATGTAGACCAGGCAAATTCAGAGATCTGCCTGCCTCTGCCTCCTAAGTGCTGGGATTAAAGGCCCATCTGATACGATTCGTGTGATGGGACACACTCTACTTACTCCTGGGATGTAGTCTCCAAAACCAGCCTAAGTTTGTTCTTCAGACACTGAAAGTGAGAAACAACAAATGCTTATTTTTCTTTGTAACAAAATTTGGCCTTTATACTACTTCTAGATCGAGAACACTGGCTGCCTTAGGGTATCCTGGATTATAACTCTATGCTATAATTAGACCTCNTTTGTCATAATTTAGGATAGGAGCCTGAGGTATTTTGTATCTGAGCTGTGGTGACTTGAANGGAAAATGTCCTCCGTAGACTCAAGTGGTGCTGTTAGGGAAAGTGCACCTGGCAGGAGGAAGTATGTCATTGAGGCTGGCCTTGAGAGTTTATAATCCTCACCCTACTTCTAATTTACCCTCTGCTTTCTGTGTGGGGTTGAAGATGTGATCTCCTGCCACCATGCCTGCCTGTTGCCATGCTGCCCAGCTATTATGGACTTACGGATTGTACCTCTGAAACTGCAAGTCCAAGTCAACTCTATCTTCCCTGAGTCACTTTTAGTCACCGTGTTTAAAGACATCAACAGAAAGCACCTAACACACAGGCCCTGCCTGCCTTGCCACAGAACCCATAGCGGAGAAGTGGATGCCCTGTGTGCCCTGGATTCACTTACATTAACTTGCCCATCTCCCTTAAACTCAGCCTCAGATGGCATCCTTGACCTCTCTACCTCACAAGCCTCTGTTCAACCTCCGGCTTCACCACCTCTGCTCCTGTCTCCCCCTCTTTGAACACCCATTCCCCTTTCCTCTCCCCCTGTGGAGCTCTCTCCAACCACACTTCCTCCTTACCCAGACACACTTACTCTCTTTCAGACACTCTGGGAACAATTCAGAACTATCCTCTGGGAAAACGTCCTTCATGAAGCAGCTAACCTTGTCTGACCAATCCCAAATACATTCCAATTAAGGTGATTTGGTAAGGATCCCTCCAGGTGCATTAAAGAATTCCAAGGGCTTACTGTGGCTTTTGACCTAACTTGGCAAGACCACTGGCTGCATATATGAGGGAAAGTCCCACAACTAGTCTTTGACACACACTTGGACTGCTGAGTTTCATCCAATTACAGCCTGGCCAGCTCCATTGCCTAACGCAGAGCTCCGCTGGTCGCTGACATAGGAAGTGATGAGGGAAGGACCCATTGGAGCTGTAATACTATCAGAGGAAATGGAAAAGGCCATTATCAACACAGGGAGCTTCTAAAAACAAACACCCTACCTGTTTTCTTTCAGCCTAGCCTAGCTAAAACTACTCACCTGGACCCTGAGAATATAGAAAGCCAAGCCATCCTGACAGTACATTTACAATTCAAGCCTCTTCAGAAGCTGGGGCATACATGCTCTACAGGACAAAAGCTGCAAAAAATAGACCAGCAACTCCAGAAGCCTCTCTCTACTTTATGAGACACGGTCTTCAAGGTCTTTAATAGGTGGGAGGAGTCTTTGATAGAACAGCTGAAAGTGCAAAGAGCCAAAAGACAAGCCCAGGTTATGGCCACAGCTATTGCGCTGTCNCTCTCATCTCGGCAAATGCTAGAGCTCCATCTAGTGGCTAAGCGACTTAAACCAGCCTTGGGTCATCCTGTTATCATGTGGTCAGCTGGGGTATTTCAGACACTGGGTTACCAGTGTACCCATGAACCGTGTCTAACCTGAAAAGTGAGGTCCCACCGGAAGCAACAATTTCCTTCTCTTCCTCGTGAGGGAGGGCCAACTTCCATCCAAGGGCCTTATCCATACCCCTGACTTTGTCCTGGACNNGGANGAGCCTAATNAACAAAGGGATCTTGCCCCCTCTTTGAGGACAGAGTTCTGAGACTCCCATGTTTACTCTGTGGATGTGAACCTCGGGTAATTCTAGATGTGACAGGGAACAAAATTACCTTCCTTTTAGCATTAGAGGGATTTATTCAGCTCCAGTCACATCCTCCAGTTTGACCTTGCTTGCTGTGTAGTTGAGAACNAACTGGTACCCCTGCCTTCACCTCCCAAGTATTAGGATTATAACCAAGTGGCAGCAGGCCTGGCTTCTATTTAAACTATTCAAAAACAAGAAATCATCAGTCATAGCTGGGCCATGGTGGCACATGCCTTTAATCTCAGCATTTGGAGGGTGGAGGCAGGTGGATCTCTGTGAGTTCAAGGCCAGCCTGGTCTGTAGAGTGAGTTCCAGGGCAGCCAGGGCTACACAGAGAAATCCTGCCTCAAAACAAACAAACAAACAAAGAGAGAAAAAAGAAAGGAAGAACTCATCAGTCAGACTTGCTCATCTTTGGTATCAAATTGTTTTTAAAAATTAATTTGTTCTTGGTGCTGGAGAGATGACTCAATGGTTAAGAGTGTTTGCTGCTTTTGCAGATGACCTGGGTTCAGTTCCCAGCACCCATGTGTTGGCTCACAACCATCTGCAGACATGCTCATGGGGCATATACATATGTGTAGGCAAAGCACTCACACACATAAAATAAATGTAAAATTTTTAAAATTAATCTGTCCTTTAGCATTTAGCACACGTGTAACACATTTGGGTCACACTCACCCTCTATTATCTCTTATCCTCATCTGTTTTCTTTGGCATTTAGCACACATGTGTAACACATCTGGGTCACACTTACCCTCGCCTATCCTCACGCTGCCACAACCATCCCCTTCCTCCGCTTTCATTTCTTTTTGCTATTTTTTTCTTTTTTCCTTTCTTTCTTTCTTTCTTCCTTTCTTTCTTTTTTTTACCCCCCTAACTGAAGGCTTCTCTGTGTAACCCCACTGTCCTGGAACTTGCTCCGCAGACAAGGCCAGCTTCGAACTCAGAGATCCTCCTGCCTCTGCCTNCCTGGTGCTAGGATTAAAGGTGTGTGTTCCACCACAGCGGCTGAGAAATTTTTTCATACAATATATTTTGATCATATTCTTTTTCCTTCCTCAACCCCTCCCAGATCCTCCCCATCTCTCTACGTACCCAAGTTTATGTTCTGTAAATAAATAAATACAACAAAAACCCACTCTGAAATGTGGTGACACCAGTGCCACTCCAGTGAAGAAAATCGTTTTCCCCCTCGCAGTAGGTATCANTTGTAAATAGCTTCTTGGTTAGGGGTGGGACTCTGTGCCTTTCTCTGTGCTGGGATTTTGCCTTTGCTTTTTGGCCCTCTGGGTTTAACCAGGATCTCTTGAGTGGGCAAAGCTATCCACTGAAACATGAATTCATCTCCAGCAGCCCTTGACTACCACCCATTTCCCTTGGCAGGATCCCATGAGCTCTCCCCCATCTATAACTGACTGCTTATTGGCTCAGTCTTGGGTAGGCCTTATATAAGTTATNGCAGCTGTTAGGAGTTCATGAGCACCAAGCCTCCGACATGATCATGAGCCAGCATTTCATGGCCCTCTCCTTATTGTTGGCTGTTATATGCTTTCTGCTCCCTCTTCTGCTATGTCCCTGAGCACTGGAAGGAGTGATGTTGGGATGCTTTTATTGTTTGTTTGTTTGTTTGAGACAGAGTTTCTCTGTGTGGCTTTGGAGCCTTTCCTGGAACTCACTCGGTAGTCCAGGCTGGCCTCGAACTCACAGAGATCCGCCTGCCTCTGCCTCCCGAGTGCTGGGATTAAAGGCGTGCCCACCACATCCCGGCTGGGATGCTTTTTAACGCTGAGCAATTACAGTCATTTTTTGGCACATCTTAACGATTCCCGAGTCTCTGCATCCACTACTGCTCACTGTAGACAGGAACTTTGCTCAAGGGTAANGACAGCACTAGTCTGTGGATGTAAACATAAATATTTAAGAGGGACTTGGATAACAAGCCCACTTAGCAGGCAACAGTAGTAGGTTCACCCATATGGCCTATGACTTCTCCAGTCACAGGGGCAAATCACAGTTACACATTTGACTTCCAGATTCAATGAGATAAAAGCTTTTGATTAGGTCCACACCATTAGCCACAGCCACACCAGTTTGTAAAGCTTCTCTGTTTTGGTTGGACTATGACAATTCTCAGAGTTATGGTAATTTGGTTCCTTGAAGTCAAGTACCTTGTTTTTCTAGTTTCTTGCCTTCCCTGCCCTAAGGACCCTGAGTAATGGCCAGCCAGGAATGATGGTTATCACCTCACATTCTTTAACTGACCAATTGCTGGTTACCCCTTGCAATGGCCAGCTGTGGGCCATAGCAAGAAACTCTTCAACCTCCTTCTTCACCCCTGCCCTCCTGCCCTATAACTACTTCAGCTTGAAAGTGGACAATGGCTTCTGATTCTTACAGAGACCCTGTCTGCAGGCTTTGTCCCCAATAAAGGCTTGCACTGTCTTAGTCACCCATTCCCTTCTCATTGACATTTCACTTGGCATCCCAGATGGGAAAGAGGTGCAGGCTGTCCATGGGGGGGGTCGTCCTCTGCTCCTTTCTCTCCTCCCCCCAACTCCTCATCCCCTCTTTCCTCTGGAGAGTTTGACCGAGACCATCTCTCTATTGTGCTCCTGGCATCCAGCACTGGCTCATTCAGCCTTGGGTGCATTTTGAAACAAAATTTTTCTTCTCCCTTATCCAGAAACCATTCCTTTCTGACCCTCTTCCAGGTGAACTTCCCCCAAACCCTGGCACCTGGTAGAGAACTGTTGGTCTCCGTTGAGAGTAGTAGAGATGTCTCTCCTCTTGTTAGGCCTTTCTACTGAACAGCGTTATTGGTTGGGTGATGCCTCTTCCTTTTTTTGACTGTTTTTGATCAGGAAAGATCTCCTTCCTCACCCCTCCAACCATGGGCAAGTGGCTTTTTGGCATGTCTCCTAAAAACTGTTTCTACTATAATATGCTGTGCTGCCAGTGTTTATGCCAACTTGGCACAGGCCAGGGTCATCTGGGAAGAGGCACCTGAATTGAGAGAATGCCTCCATCAGATTGCCTGTAGGCAAGTCTGTAGGGCATTTTCTTGATTAGCGATCGATGTGGGAGGGCGCAGTTCTGGGGTTATATCACCCAGGNACAGGGGGTCCTGGGAGCTGTAAGAGAGCAAACTGAGCTAAGCGTGGAGAGCAAGTCAGTAAACAGTGTTCCTCCACGGTTCCCGCCCTGCTTGAGTTTCTGCCTTGACTGCCCTCGGTGATGGAGTGTGACCTTGAAGTGTCAGATGAAGTAAACCCTTTCCTCCTCAAGTTGCTTTTGGTCATGGTGTTCTATCACAGTAACAGAAACCCTAGCCAAGACACATGGCCTGGCCTCGATACCACTCCACAATGGTTATCACTGGTCGGAGTGTGACACATTTGACTTCTAGATTCAAAAGGACCTACATTAATGCAAAGGAATAAACGGAGGCCCCTGCATCCAAACCTTTCTCTGTCTCAGCCTCTACCCTCTTCATTCATGCCGCTTTGCCGTTCAGGTTCCTGTTCGCCATAAAAATCCTCCCCATGTTGCCTACACTGACCTAATCCCCCTCCTGACTGGCTGTGGTCGTGTTCTTTCTTTTACCACATACCACACACAAACGCTGCCTTCCCTCATAATTGTATGCTGCCTTTCCACAACTAAAGATCGACTTCTCCAGAAAAAAAAAAAAATCCCTTCTCTCCTGCTGGCTGAGGACAACTGCCGCCCTGTGGGGCTTTCCTTCCCCGCAAAACCTGCTAACCCACTCCACCTGTGGTTTCTCCTAGCCTGGACTTTTAGATGAAAGCAAGTACCAAATTCTCAGTCCTGGAAAACAGAAAGGCTATTCCCACTCTTGCTGTCTTTACCCCTCGTGGTGCCTAGCCTCACTCCATTACAGTTTTAAAAGCCTGTTTATAGTCAGTCCACAGAAGTCTAAATGGCTGCTCTAGCTTNCCAAAATGTCTTCTGTCTCACCTGCTTCTTCTGGCCCTACCCTTGCTTCCCCAGTGCCCTCCTGCAACAGCTTTTGGGTAACCACAAAAAAGGTGATAGAGTGATATCCTGATTTCAAGATGTGTGAATGTTCACAGGTATATATGGATGGGGATATAAATGTGTGCGGGGAGTGTATATAGGTATATATGTGTATATATATATGTAAAATTTTAAGGTGCTTTAATTTTTATTTTTTTGATACAAGGTCCACTATGTAGCCCTGGCTGATCTGGAGCTATGTAGACCAGCTGGCCTTTGACTCACAGAGATCCACCTATCTCTGCTTCCTGAGTGCTGGGATTAATGGTGTGCTCCACCCAGATAGGTGATTTAATTTTTAAAAACTGTAAGTTTCTCATTTTCATCATATTTAAAATGATTTCCATGTCTGTCTATCTTTGATTGTTAAACAGTTGGAATACAATGTATGCCTTTTCTGTGTTTCAAATATGTTTAGAGTCTGATTCTACACCTGCTGCTTCTCTCTGCCCTGTGTTACCCCTGACATGGGCACGTGTGTCCACTCCTGCAGCCTGCTGCATCCTCCCCTCTCCCAGCACCCTGCAAGTCCTACAGCTTAAGCTGTAGCCCACTGTATTCTCCACATGGCTCTGGCTCTTGTGGCCTGCTGACCCACACAGACACTTCCCTTCTCTCCTGTTCCCTTCNGGCTTTCTCTCGCCTTGCATGCAGCCTGCAGACCCCTACACTATCAGTTCCCTCCTGCAGTCCTGCAGCTTTCACGCTCACCTTCATGTTGAAACTTATAGGAAACACACCCGCACAATGTTCCTTCCACTTGGCAACCCTCTCTCTCTTCCTCCACGGACTCTCCTCCACGGACTCAGATTTTATTGTAACAATTTGGCCTCAATACAAATTAATGGCCAAAATTGGTGAACTTGATTTCCAAATTCTCACAAATTGTTAACAAGTGCCACTGCACAAACAAATGCTCCCCAAATGTCTTACACCTAAACTTGCTCTTACACTTCCAAAGTCCCTTACCTCTAAGGCTCTGCTTCCCACTCCTAAAAATCATTTATCTCTGTGATGTCTTTGTACTCTGCTCTCTCTCTCTCTCTCTCTCACACACACACACACACACACAAAATAATAATATCTTAAGACTATGCTGTAAACTCTTATCTCAGGATTTATAAATTGCTCATTGGGTATGGTTTAGTCTGTATAATTTGTAATGAAATTTGGCTTTAAACTTATAATGACTCCTCGATGCCATCAGAGTTAACCTCACTCCCTCCAAAGACAGAGGTGGGAACTCTTCACCTCACTGATGTAACTGGGTAATGTGTGTTCACATGTGTTTCTGTATAATCACTTGTATGTCATTCTATTTTGTGACAGCATGGAGCAGCAGAAAGCAGTGTACCCTTAAAATTCCCCACAGTAATTGAGTGACAACTGTGACAACTTAGATTTCTCTTTTTCATTAATTTTTCTGCATGCTGAAATTATTTTGTAAATGTCTTGCCATACTTAAAACTGTNTGTATGGCCAGTAAACTGGNCCCTCCCATATCAGTCATCAATCAAGAAAATGGACCACAAGCTTGCCCCCAGGCCAGTCTGGTGGAGACATTTTCTCAATCGAGGTTCCCTCTTCTCAAATGACTCTAGCTTGTTTCAAAGTGACATAAACTAGCAGCACAACCAGCATGGTGGTGCATACCTTTAATCCCAGCACTTGGGAGGCAGAGGCAGGAGGATCTCTGTGAATTTGAGGCCAGCCTGGTCTACAGAGAGAGATCTAGGACAGCCAGGGCTACACAGAGAAACTCTGCCTCTAAACCAAATAAAATAAAGCTAGCAGCACAGATGATTTAAATTTAGACATGACATTAAGTGGTAAGAAATATTTCCTGTCTTTCTGTAAGCTCCTTTAAAAAACAGATTTTCAAGGTTATTTTGTTCAACTTAAAGAAAAAAGATCTAAGTATATGACTATGTGTACATATATTATTTATATATGCTTATATTTTATATTGTTTACATGATATCAAATTAGCTTAAGTAAGTTGTATAAACTGATGACCACTCCATGGTGTATGGTTAAGGGGAAGATTTTTATTGAAGATATGAGAGAGAGAACAGCCAGAGGCATCTGAAAGTGTCTGGAGCAGAGAGAGAAAAAAGTAGACTGAACACAGCCAGGGCTGTCTGTGAGAGAGGGGAGAATAATAGCAGGGGATAGAGGACAGGGAAAACACAGTGAGAGAAGCAGGAGAGGAGTAGAGAGAGGGAGCGAGAGCAAACAGACTGAGAATAGCAGGGTTATAAGAAGAATGCGTTTCTAGGGGGAGGCAGCCTGTGAGCTGGAGGGTGTTTAGGTAGGAGAGCAGGTGAGAAGGGCAGGATGCTAGCGTGGGCTTCGGAATGTGTAACAGGTGCTTGTGATACTGAAGGGGCCTGGAGGCCAGCATGTGCTTGATATGTTGATGCTGCCACAGGTAGCTTATGTCCCTTCTGTCAGAGGTGAGGGACATACCTATTGGTAGATGGGAACAGGTTTCACAAGTTCCAGAGGAATGCTGGCTTTTATCTAACCACCAGAAACCCTCCTATAGTCCAGGTTGAGCTCATTTTTGGCTATTTGGACAGNCTTTTGGGGTTTGGGGAACTGGAGTTTCCTTTGTACCTGACATCAGTGATCATCTTAACTGAAAGTACAAAGTTAGTCCAAAGCCCTTTTAATTCATAGTGTAAGGAAAGTTTTGAAGAACATCAGGCAGCGTCTTAGCCAGATGCTCTTTTGTTAATCATTGTCTCAGCTCTGGTTCCACAAGCAATCTAAAACTGTGCCCATTGCTTGGGAAAATAGACTGGCCTCCAGGACACCGTGGNTTCTGTTCCAGGTACAACCTCACCCTTGGAGACAATTATCCTCACCTCAGAGATGATTCTCCAGAATTTGCTGCTTCTAGAATCTAAAGAAGAAAATTACTTTTTTTCAAAATAGTTGTTTATAGTTTCTGCAAGGTGCATGAGGCTTCTAATTAAAAGAACAACAACAAACTGATTCTTAAGTCAGTTTTATTTAAAAACAAATCTCTGCCTAACTTTATCTAAATGTTATACAACAGTTAAATCAGGTAAATATTAAAGCATGAGTTGTTGTTCAAGACTGCTGTAACTGGCCTTCCGGGTGTTCACTAGCATACATGCAGGACCAGCCCAAGGTGACCTAAAATGGACACTAGTTTGACCCTTGCCCTCTGTGGAGGTTCAACCCAGTTGGTGGCGCTGATGCAGCAATGGGGTATTTTTTGTATGTTTGTTTGTTTNTAGTTAGAGTTACTAACAGGAGTCTGAGGAATNGAGAAAGTNTAACNCACACAGCTGCAGCACCAGNAACTCGCCGTCCCAATATGGATGACTCTCCCAAACCTGCTCTCTGGCACTCCCTGTGCAGCTTGCAGGGAGCTTGGTGGTCCAAACACCTCTTTCCTTTTTGGTTTGGTAACACATGTTTACTGCTTTTTAGTGCTGGGTAGGGAATCATGTGAGTTTTCGTTCTTCTGACATGCAGCTTTCTGTGATCTTCTGTCTCCGCACTGACTCTGTGATCCTTCCCTTCAGTCCTGGAAGAAATGGTTCAGTTTAGAGTAAAAGGCCTGACAGCAAATCCTTGCTNCTGGGATTAGCACCACCCGCTCAAGGGACTGCTCAAAGTCTGTTTTAAAATTATGTTTTTTAATTAGCTTATAAAGTAGTGGGTTTCCATGTAGGTTTTTCATATAGCNTTAATTTTGGTTAGCCCTATCCCTGCAGCCCATCTTCTTCCCCACCCCACGCCCACACCTATGTTTAAACCTTATCATGTATTCTTCCATTTTTACACACNTGTGTTTTACCATNTAAACTCCACTTAAGGCCTCTGATTCCCTCTCCCAGCTCCCCAAACATACATACCATGGCCCTTTTCTTGCTTCTAGGTCTTTACAGATATTTGAATCTAGAAATAAGCAAATGAACAAATCTCTAAAAATTCAGAGCTAGATCCATGACAGAGAAATACTCCATATGATGTTATGGGCCCATGTTACTTCTTTCAATAGACTTTTCCCCAGATCCATTCATTTTACTGTAAGTTTAATAATTTCATTTTTATTTATGGCTGAATAAAATTCCGTTGTATATATGTGTCACATTCTCCCAACCCCTTNATCTGTTGATTCCGTTTCCTGGCTGTTGTGAATGGGGCAGCAATGAACGTGGATATGTAAGTATCCCTGTAGTTACTGTAATAAGGATGGAGAGTCTTTTGGGAATATGCCCAGGAATGGTATCCCTGGGTCATCTGTTAGTTCTACTTTGTTGCTGGGTGCTAATGGCTCCCTCGGGGGAGGGAGGGAGAAGTCACAGTGTCAACGGCACAAACACTGAAAGTCAGTTGAAAGCAAATAATGAACTCGCTTATTCAATAACAGGGAAGGCCTTATATACCCTCCTCCCAGCACCCAGTCTGCATGGTGATCCTTCATTGGCTGGGCACGATCAGGACCTCTGACATTGATCAGGAACTCTTGATTAGTGCCTGTTGCTAGGCCTTCAAGCAGACTCTGCATGATCAGGAACTCTGACAGTGACCAGGAACTCTGCAGAGCCTGTTGTTAGGCCTCATAAGGAAGTACATTATGTGCATGCCTTGACAACTGGTCTGAGCCAATTTCCTCGACCCTATGGGCCTGTCCTGCTACACTACTTCTAGTTTTTTGTTTGTTTGTTTTTTGAGAGCCTTCTATACTGATTTCCAAAGTGGCCATACCAATTTAAATCCCCANTACCAGTGTATAAGATTCCCCTTTCCCAGATCCACACCAGAATTTAATGTCATTTATATTCCTGATGATGGACTGGATGGAGTTGTTGAGGTGTTGAATCCACTGGGAAAGACTGAAGACTTAGACTCAATTCAAATTTAGATTAAATGAATTTATTATTACTGCTAGCAGAAGGACGGCAGCCTTAGAGCCAGCAGCATGTGCCNAAGGGTTTGCTAAAGGGAGGGTTTACAAAGGTGAATGTCAAAGGTGTGTATTACAGTTATCTATGGAATTCACAGCTGGGCAAAAAAATTGTTTCTCTCCCCT
>LZPO01087243.1:44564-54827 GCA_001675575.1 Neotoma lepida | reverse complement strand
GAGAGAGAGAGAGAGAGAGAGAGAGAGAGAGAGAGAGAGAGAGAGAGACCTTGTAGGAGTTGGTTTTCTATTGAATGGGTCCCTAGCGTCAAGCTCAGGTCATCAGGCTTGGCAGCAAGTGCATTTACTGTAATGGCAATTCTGTCACCAGTCCCATANGAGGAGTGGTTTGGTCCAAGAGATGGGGTTTTCATTGGGATGTATGTGACCTAAAGAAAAGGCAGGGCACAGAAGGGCCCAGCCTTTTCGAGTGAGGGACAAGCTCCCACAGAGTTCAATAGGAGGCTGGTGATCGATTCAGATTCCCCATTTGTCTTGTGATATTTGGGCACGGATTTTGCTTGATAATAAACAGTTAAGTAATCTTTTGACATCCTTTATCAATTTACCTACTGAGCCGTCTCATCCCAGAAGCCTCTGTATTATTCTCCAACATGGTTTACACTCTGGTGTCCAAGNGTTCCCATTTCTCCACATCATGCCAGCACTTAATACTGTTTGTTTGATAGCTACAATAACAGGTGCAAGATAATGCCTCCCTCTGGGTTTGATCTGCATTGCCCCGATGATTGATATTGAGTTCCTTTTCAAGTACCTGTCGGGCATTTGTGTGTCTTGAGAAGTGTTTGTTTTGGTCCTTTTCCTACTTTGTAACCAGGTTATTTGTTTTCTTACTACTGAGTTGTTTGAAGTCCTTATACAGTTTGAATAGTAAGTCCTTTACATATATGTCTTGTAGATATTTTTTCCCATTCTGTCTGCTGCCTTTCATTTTGTTTTCTCCTTTGCAGTGCAGAAGACTTTTAGTTTGGCACACAGCCTCTATTTCTGCTTTTGTTGTGATGCAAAAAAGCCACTGGTAAAGTCCTACACTGAAGCTTGTCCCCAGTTGTTTTCTAGTTGCGAGTCTTACATTTCAGGTCTTAACTAGCCATTTTAAGTTGATTCTTTTGTGTGGTGTAGCTTCAGTTTAANTCTTTTGATGTGGATATCCAGTTTTCCCTGCTTCATGTACTGAGGGATCTTTTTTCCATTGTGTTTTTTTGGTGGCTTGTTGAAAATCATAGCATGTCTTAGAGGTGTAGTTCCAAACTACAGCAACAAAATGAATATTGAAATAAAGCAGATCACATCTTTGTTCCCCAGTCTACATAAAAATAGTTTTCATGTTATTGTAGTCTAAATGTACCAATAGTATTATGTCAAAAAAATATACCAGATGTGGTGGAGCACACTTTTAATCCCTTGCACTTCAGAGGCAGAGGCAGGTGGATCTCTGTGAGTTGAGGTTATCCTGGTCTATATAGTGAGCTCCACATTAGCCAGAGCTACATAGTGAGACCCAGTCTCAAAAACACAAAAACAAAACAGGAAAAGTTTCTTAATCTACAAATGCTTTATTGCTGGAAAGTACTAACAATCATTTGAGACTCCAGCAAGTCATCTCTTCATTGGAAGAGGACCTTGCCTTGATGTTGGTGGCTGCAAACTGGTCGCAATGGTGGTTACTCAAGTTGGGGTAGTATGGATTTTTACTTTAGCATTTTACTCATAATAGACTTTCTTTAAAAATTGGAATTAGTGCTCTCAGATGCTGCTACTATAGCAAGTGACACATATTTGAATTAAAAATATTTTTAATTATGTATATTTGTGTATGGGTATGTGTACATGGGTATAGGTGCCAAGGAGGCTAGAAGAGGACAGTGGATCTTCTGCAAGCTCATTAGGTGCTCTTAAACACCCTGGGCCATCTCTCCAGTTCTCCAACTGCTCTTAAAGATTTTATTTTCATTTTATGTGTATGAGTNTTTTACCTGCATGTATATATGTGCACAATGTGAATGTTTGGTACCCCCAGAGGCCAGAAGAGGGCATCAGGATCCCCTAGAACAGGAGTTACAGATGGTTGTGAGGGGAATGAAACCTAAGTCCTCTGCAAATGCAACAAGTACTCTTAACCATCAGGCTGTCTTTAGCCCCTTGGAATTCTGTTTTAACTCTGTTGAGAGCATCTTCACCTGTGGTAGATTCCATTTCAGGAAACCACTTGCTTATTTAAAAGAAACAACTATCACATTTTAAAAAAAGACTTATTTTATTTACGTGCATGTCTGTGTGAGTTAATACCACATGTGTGCAGATGTTCATAGAGATCAGAGGTTAGATCCCCTGGAGCTGGGGTTAAGGTGGTGGTGAGCCACTAGATGTGGGTGCTGGGAACTGAACCCCTGTCCTCTGGAAGAGGAGCCAGCACTCCTAACTGCTGAGGTGTCTCTCCAGCCCCTACCAAAATCTTATCTTGTTGTAGTAATTCACTCACATCTTAAGTTCTGCTTCAAGTCAACTATGAAAGTTTGAATCAGCTTCTCCCAAATTCTTCCTGATACTTTAACTACCTCCCATGGATCTTAATGGCATCCGAATGGGCTTAGATCCACCAGTGGAATCTACAACTCTAGCACCTTGCAAAACTTCCTGTGACTTGAAAATCACACTTGTTCCTGATCCCTGTTCTGTAAAATGGATGTGAGANCAGTAAAGTAGACAGTCATCTTGCATGTTTTTATTGTCACTCTTAGGGGACCACAGGCACTGTGGTGAGCAGTGATACTGAGCATTAGATCTCAACAGTGAGCTCAAAAGGTTCAGAATATCATGCTATAAACAATGTCATCTAGGCCCTGTTTCATTTCCTTAGTACACAGTAGATTCATTATGTATTGCTGTGGAATAATCCTCTTTATACTGTAAAGATTTGTCACTTGAATTGGTTAATAAAATGATGATTGGCCAGTAGCTGGGCTGGAAGTTAGATGGGAAAGCCAAACTGAGAATGATGGGAAGGAGAAGGGTGGAGTCGGGAGTCGCCAGCCAGACACAGAGGAAGCAAGATGAGAATGTTGTACTGAGAAAAGGTACCAAGCCACGTGGCTAAACATAGATAAGAATTATGGGTTAATTTAAGTTAGTAATAAGCCTGAGCTACCGGCCAAGCATTTATAATTAATATTAAGCCTCTGAGTGGTTATTCAGGAACTGACAGGCAGGAAAGAACTGTCTGCTTATAATGTATGTCTTACAGAATTTTTTCAGAACGATAATGAGCATTGCCTTAAATGTAGTTCCCGATTGTATTGCCCCCCAGTGTCAGCCAGCAGATCCTTTGGAACTCTGAAGCCAAGCATAGATGTCTGTACAGATATGAAAGTCTTAGACAGCATTTTGCAATATAAGGCTGTTTATTACATGGAAAAGTCAGTGTATTGTAGCTACCTTCATCTGTGATTTTAGCTAGCTCTTCTCCCTAGCTTGCTGCACTCACTTTGTGCCTTTGTTTTTTGTTCGTTTTTGTTTTTTGAGAAAAGGTTTCTCTGTGTAGCCCTGGTTACCCTGGTACTCATTCTGTAGACCAGGCTGGCCTCGAACTCAGAGATCTGCCTGCCTCTGCCTCAGGACTGCTGGGTTTCTTTAATGTGCTGCCACCGCCCGGTGTGCCTTTGTTTTGGACTTGGATTTGAACCTCCTGATCCTGCCCCTCTTGGCTTCAGCCTTCTCTTAAGCAGCTTTCTTACCTGTTACCCTGTGGGATGACTCATCCCNGAGAGGCTTAAGGGCCAACTGGCCCAAACAAGTAAAAAAGATAAATTCTGAGAGCCAGCCTGGGTCAGCCTAGGGGCCTTAGCAACAGCAGCTGAAACACAATCTAAAGATGACCTGGACCAATGAGAGGCAGCCATGTCACACCAGCAGATGCATATTCATCAGACCTTCCCCCAGGGTGGGGTGGAGGGTATATAAGCTTGCCTCTTCCTGAGTAAACTGAGCTTGTTGTTTCGACATTCTCCCGGAGTCTGTGTGTCTTGACTTCTGTGCCTACTTGGCCCCCTCCCCCATAAAGGGAACAACAACACAGGACCCTTGCTACATTACCCCAGGAACTTTTTCTCATGCTTGTACAGCCTGGTTAGCCACTGGTGTTCTCACTTTTAGTTTGTGTGGCTGTTTTCAGCTGAACTTAAATCAATTCTAGTTTTTTATTTAATTAGAGAAACGCATGAATCTTCTTTTCACTTGACCACCCAAAGGCCACTGTGTGCTATTGATCCGTCTTAATTACAATGTTGTCTCAGAATAGGACCAAGGAGATGGAAAAGAATGGCCAGGTAGTGGAGCACTTAGAGCACACACATGTTGCTGACATCTTGTGTGGGTGTGGCTTGTAGAGATCACAGATCACCCCAACACATAGTTATATTGAAACAGTTTGAAATATTGCAAGAACTACCAATATTTGACAAAAAGATATGCATATTCACCACAAGGTTACAACGGATCTTCAGTGTGTGTGTGTTATATATGTGCATACACATGAACATGTGTATATATATGTTCACTTGTCTATGTGTGTGTGTTGTTTATATGTTAATACATGTGTGTATNTGAGGGTGTTGGTACACTTGCCCATGCATATGCATTTGTGGAAGCCACAGGTAGGCAGTAAGTGTCTTCTTACTGACCATCCTTATTTTTTTAGACAGTCTCTCACTGCATTGAGAAGTCACCCTTTCTGGAGCCTGACTGGTCAATGAGCACCCTGGGTCTACTTGTCTTTGTGGCCCAAGTGTTAGGGTTACAGATGTGAGCCACCATACCTGGCTTTCATGTGGGTGCTGGGGATCCAAATTCAGGTCCTCATGCTGTGTAGCAGCATCTGTGTAGCAGATACTTCACTGACCTAGTCAACATCTCAGCCTCAAATCTTCCATTTCTAAAGAAAATGTAGGGAGATGACTCAGTGGGGAAGAGTGCTTGCTATACAAGCATCCTTGTGAATGCTGGGCGTGGCTGCAAGTGCCTGTAACAGCAGCACTGTGGAGGGGAAGAGAGAGTTACTCAGGCTTGACTAGCTCCAGTTTTTGTGGGAGACCCTGTCTCAAGTATAAAGTGGAGAGTGATGGAACAGGACTCCTCCCCTTCATGTTCTCTGGGCTCTGTACTCACATACAGGTGCATACACCTGCACATGTGTGCACATATTACACATACAAATAATAAACATGAAAGCATAGTGACTCACACATGTAATCCTAGCACTCAGGAGTCTGAGATAGAAAGATNGCTGTGAACTCCAGTCATTCTAGGCTACATAGTGAGTTCCAAGCCAATCTGCAGTGGCCTGTCTAAAAAATAAAAATCTGTAAAGTGCAATAAAACAAACAGTATGCCAGCATTTGCTTGCAGTCTTTGGGCTTGTTTCAGTGCTCTGTATTCTGTTCCATTGACCAGTGTTTTGTACTAGCAGTACAAAGGTTACAGTAGTTTTGTAATGTCATTTGAAATCAAGAAACACGAAATCTTGAGGTTGGAATGATGGCTCAGTGNCCATGAGCACCTGCTGATCTTCCAAATCACCCAAGTTCAGTTCCCAGCACCCACACAGCAGTTTACAACCATCTGTAACTCCAGTTGCAGGGAATCTGANGTACTCTTCTAGCCTTGGGGGTACCAGGCACACAAGTGGTGCACAGACATCCATGCAGGCAAAATATCCATACACATAAAATAAAAATAAAAGAAATGTGATACCTCTTATTTGTTTTGTTTTCTGTTGGAAAATGGTTTTGGCTTTCAGAGGAGTCTTCTCTGCTTCCATATTAAGATTGTTTTCAGTTTCTGTGCAAAACGTCATTGGAATTTTGATAAGAACTGTGTTTATCTACTTATGTTTGAACAGTATGCTTTAAATCTATTATATTCAAGTCCATAGCATGACATATCTATTTATTTGTGACTTTTTCAATTTTATCAGTGTTTTCTAGTTTTCAGGATACAGATCTTTCACTTCCTCGACTAAATTTATCCCTACTTATTTCATTATTTTTATACTATTTCAGTGTTTTGTTTTTCTTCTCTGTCTTATAGATTGTTCCTGGTACAAAGAAATGCAACTGAGCCCAGAATGGTGGCCCACATCTGGAATTCCAGCACTTTGGAGATAGTGGCAGAAAGATCAGGAGTTTGAAGCCAGACTGTGTCAAAACTTTGACCCTAGAGGCTGGAGAGATGGCTTAGTGCTTAAGAGCACTGGCTGCTCTCCCAGAGGACCTGGGTTTGATTCCTAGCACCAATATGATGACTCACAACTGTCTGTAACTCCAGTTTTAGGGGATCTGACTCCTGGCCTCCATGTGGTACCAGACACACATAATATACACATACATGCAGGAAAACACCCAAACACATTAAATAAAAACAAAGAACTTTGACCCTGTGTTTAAAAAAAAAACACCACAACAAAACCTCAATGGATTCTGTATGTTTCAGTTTTACTGAAAACATTTGTTAATTCTAGTTTTTCATTATGCTATCTGCAAATGGGTAATAGTATATTCTGATTTTAATGCCTTTTCCCTATCTGATTGCTCTTGGTGCAACTTCTAGTTTTGTGTTGAGTAGAAGTGGTGGGAGTGGTCATCTTTCTCTCATGAAGATCTTAGAATGGGACCTGGAGAGAGAATTCAGCAGATAAGAGGATGTACTGCTCCTGCAAAGGACCTGAGTTTGGCTCCCAGCACCCAAATCAGGTGGCTCACAATTGGCTTCAACTCCAGCTCCAGGGGAGCTGATGCCCTTTTCTGGCCTCCATGGGCATTTGCACACATGTGATGCACATAAACTCGCAAGGCACACATACATACACATGAATATAAGGAAAGTGATAATAATTAGAAAAAGAAAAAACTGCTTAAAGTAAAAGCAGTGACTTCCTTGGGCAGGTGATGGGGCAGGGGCCACAAAAGAGAGCCTGCCAGGAGGTCCTTGGAACGGCAGAAAATATTTGACTTTATCCTTTCAGGAGGTGGCAGGAAGTTCCACACAATGTGATTTAGTCTGGGATAGTCTACATGACAAGATGGAAGAGTCAGATGCTAGGTAAGATCCATAGCACAGGTGGCTCCTTGACTCCCTGTTCCAGAAAGAGAGCAGGATAGAGCACTACAGAGGGGCATGGCTGATTTTCTCAGGCTGTGGGATCTGACCACTTATAGCTGTGGTTCTCAACCTGTGGGTCTCAACCCGTTTGGAGGTCGAATGACTCTATTACAGGGTCATCTAAGACCATTGGAAAACACAGATATTTACATTATGATTCATAGCCGTAGCAAAATTACAGTTANGAAGCAGCAATAAGAGTAATTTTATGGTTGGGGATAACAACATGAACTGTATTGAAGGGTCGCAGCATTAGGAGGGTTGAGAATCATTGATTTAGAGTGACTGGAGTCTTAAGTCACTTAAAGGGATAGGCCCATGTTCTAACAAGGTGATGTAACCTGTCCCCTTTGTTCTCAGGTTTAGAAGCCTCTCTCTCTTCCAGGCCCCACCCTGCTGCCTGTGGTAAGATGCGCTCTCTTTTCTGTGCTCTCCTACTTTAAACCTGATCACCCACCCCACAGTGGTTATGAGGCTCTCTGTCCTAACAGTTCCTTCTCAGGGTAATTTTGTGTCAGCTCCTTTTCACAAATCCGCTGTATCTCCTTATTTTAGGCTATAACATATGCCCCTACCTAGAGCATCTGCTGGCTCCTCTCAACTCAGGGTAATAGGGACAATAAGTCTCTTTTGTCCTGCTCACTCTTCTCTGCTAACTGAATGGCAGGGAGATACATTCCCATCCCCTTTTACAATTACTGGAGTGTCTGGGGTCCCCATATGACCCAGAAGCACCCTTCCACTCCCCTGTCACTTTGGGTCCTTATCTCTAACACATATATTCATAATTATGGCAAATTGTCCCCCTACTCTTCCTATGATGAGACCTCCTCACCAAATTTAAAGCCTCTATTCACATTACCCCACTTAGAAATGACCTCCGTCTTTCTCTTAACCATGGAAGCAGACTCAGGCTGCAGGCCATTGTCTGCTACAACCCCCTCATCTATGCTACCGTCTGTCTACCCTAGGGTATGGGACACTGCTAATCCTCCCATAGTCCACCATCACTCTTTTGTCCTTGTTTCTCTGAAAGACCCTTTCTCCTACACAACGATACTCCCTATCCCCCAATACATGGAGAGGCCTAAAACCCCCTCATTCATCCTCATTCATTGCCTCTTCCAGGCAGCACTCCTGGTCCCCACATACTCCTCACACAACACTCTTATCTTGGGAGTTAAAAAACCTAATGGGTCCTTCTGCCTGGTCCAAAACCTTAGAAAAATTAATGAGGCCACAGTCCCCAACCCTTGTGCCCTCCTTTCATCCATCCCCACCAGCATCCCCTATTTTTTTGTTTTTGACGTAAAAGACCTTCTTTACTATACTCCTACCCCCTCCTCTGTTTGCCTTCACCTGGGACTCACTTGTACAGTCCTGCCCGGCTTCCAGGACAGCCACCACTCGGTTGGTGAAGGCCTGCAGCAGGATCTGTCTTCCCTAGACTTTCCTCCTTTCTTTCTGTGCTAGTGGCTGGTCTCTTCTGCAGCTCAACCCACCAGGAAGATCCCTGCCAATCCACAACTCCTCAGTGCTCTGGCTTCCTGGGGCTGTCGGGTGTCCAGAGAGAAGGCACAGGTATGCATCCCCCCACTGCTCACTGTCTGGGTCTCCCTCCCCAGGAGCCTGTCCATTCCCCCTTGGGTTCTGCAGCTCGTACATGCCCTTTACCCAAGACACAGGGAGGCTTCCTAGCTTTACTGCGTCTCTTTAACTTTCTCCATGTCTGGATCCCTAACTTCTCATGCATAGCACAGCCCCTCTGTGAGGCCACTAAGGGGCCCATAGAGGAACCTGCCCTCTCTGCAGTCCCACCAGAGCTCCATAGATCAGCTGAAACATGCCCTGTCCTGGGCCTCCACCCTGTAGCTTCCAGACCCCTCAGATTCTTCTTTCTTCCCTTCACTCCACTCAGGGCAAGCTCTNGTAGTCCTTTGTCAAGCAGCAGGAGATGCCTCTTCCCCGATAGCTTACTTGTTGGAACACTTCATATGGCTGCAAAACACTGGCCCTATGCTTACAAACCTTGGCTAACGCTTTGTTCCAAATTCTGGAAGTTAACACAATTTCACTACACAATCTGCTTCATGTACTTACTTTACAGTTACGTAGGGATCTCTAAGTCATCGAAGCTTCCTCTCCTTATCCCCATCTGGGGTGCAGATCCTCCACGCCTTTCTTCTAGACCCCAGCCTCACTTTTGAACCCTCCCCTACACTCAACCCTTTACCCATCACCTCTTCAGCCACTGACTCACACCACCCCTGCTCTGAGATCTGGGTCTCACACATCCTTGAATGCCTTGATTACCCCACATACCATGAACTGGTTCATATGGCAGTTCCAACAATGCCCCACACACATGCAGCTGGATATGCCATTGTCCAAGGACACCCCCACTCCACCTCACACACTCTCATTGAGGCCAAGTCTCTTCCCCCACCGCACCTTCTCTCCACAGGCAGTGTAAGAGTCAAAGTTATGTTTTAAGTTTTAATTGCTGTGTCTAAGAGACCCATGAAACAAAAATGTCTCTAACCTTTAAGCCCCTTGCCCAAGGACAGGTACTTCCTGAAATGCTGGAACATATTGTTTATGGAAGATAATACGCCGCGTGTTTTCACTGCTCCCCTAAACAAGTTTGACCCAACTGCACCGGATGTGCTTAATCACATGTAGATGGGAGGTATATGGGTAGGAAATATGTCAACAGTCAAGATGTATGCTTGCCCCTGATTGGACCTGTGGGGAAATATAGGAGCCTTATGGGTCTGCCTTTTTAAGCTTCTGCAAAATGTGACTCATGGCCATTTTCTGGGAACCCCAGAATGATTCTGGCCAGAATCCATCATCCTGGCCAGTATTTAATTAAAACTTGCTTAAAATTTGGCTCCAAAATTGTGGAACTGGTATTTTTCTCCTGTTCTCAGGTCTGACAGCTCTCACCAGGGCCTTCATCCTGGCCAAAGACAAACAGATTAACATCTATTCTGACTCCAAGTATGCCAACAGCAGCATCCATTCCAACCCACTGATCCGGAGACCTGGGATTCTTAACCCAGGGCCAGTGCCACTCACGTACAGAAACTCCTAGAGGGAGTGTTGCTGCCCACCATCCCAGTCACAATGGTACTCTGCACTATGTCTCCCTGGCTGATAAATGGTGGCTAACCTGGCTGGGGAAGCTGTACTCATCCACCAGGACCTGGAGAGACAGAAAGCTAATCCCCACACCCTATAATGGTAATACACACATTAAACCTC
>LZPO01087243.1:3187-23807 GCA_001675575.1 Neotoma lepida | reverse complement strand
TCAAATGTCCCGCCTAAGCTTATTCTGCCTCACCATTGGCCAAACAGCTTTTTTTATCAACCAATCAGAGCAACATATTTTTAGAAAGACATTCCCATCACTTGTCAGCCCTCCAGAATCCACAACTGCCATCCATGTTCTGACACTTTTTCTCATCTAGCGTGCTGCTGGGGGCTGCCTTGCATTTCTCCATGCTTAGTTTAGCCTGGCTCAAGGCCAAGAGGAAACAGGACCATACTCTGGCCTGATGTGCCCACTGCTTGGGTTGACCATGGCTGTAGCTATTGTTTCTTCTTCAGCCATATCTTAAATGAATCTGGATTTTCGTAAGGTAATTTCCCAAGTAGCCCAAGTCTGAAGCATAAATAATTTTTTAAACAAAACATCAAATCTTGTTTTTTAGGTTAAATATAAAATGTTATTAAGAACAGAACAATGGACTTCAGGTTTAAAGTGTCCTAAGATGNCATAACTATCTACACTGTGGACTAAGATGGCATAACTATCTATCTATGCTGCGAACTGCCTTGTGATTTTCCTAGGTCTCCAACAAACAAATGCTGTATGAGCACCCAAATTATTAAAAATAATCACCCACATTTTAAGAGCCAAGAAACAATACAGTCCACTTCCTCAGCATTCTCATGATTCTGAACAGTTGATGACATAGTCAATGGATAACTAGAAAGGGAAAACAAAATTTAAATATATTTTGGGCATCAATAGATGTTCACTTTGAATTCTTGAAAGATTGAATTACATCTAATTTTTAACTCACAAGTATTTTTTAAAGACCTTTACAAATTTCAAAGTGTTAACAATAGTATAATTTTTCTGTAACAATAACTAGATGAACTTCTTAATTGAGTAAAAATTTTTTATATAGTTTGGCAAAATGAAAACTTGCNAAATGGGCTTGTTACCTCTATTGAAATCTCCTAAATCATGCACTTAGGAGACAAGATGAGAACTCAAGGCATAAGCACAGAAAATCTTCCAAGCCAATCAATGGGGCAAATGCTGAAATGGTGTCTGTTAGGGAAGAGTGGTCAGACAGCAGANAGTGGGAAACAAAGGGAAAGCATTCACAGACACTGGCCTTTGCTCTGCTTTCCTTGGGCTACTTTGGACCCGCACAGACAGTAACTGGACAGTACAGTCAACGTCCAGTTACTAGGGGACATGTCTTTTAAAACAGACGGTGCAAAGAAGAAAAGGAAGCTACAGCTGTTTCTTAGGCCCGCCCANTGTTTCATTTAGAAAGGAAAACTGATGACTTTACGTTAAACTGTAGACTTTTAAGACCAGATAGACGGTGCAAGGCAGTGGAAACATGCTGATTTTTTAGGAATGTTTTTGTTCTTTAAAACTAGGCTCTTTGATTAAGTCCTCTTAAAGCTCCTTGTCTGTCTTACTTTTCTGTTGCTGTGGTAAAGCACAATGGCCGAAGCAACTTCTAGCAGGGAGGGTTTATGTTGGGCTCATGGTCCTGGACCCAGATGGACAGGAGTCCGTTGCCATCACATGGGGAAGCATGACACCAGCACCAGAGTGTGGAGGCAGGAAAAGCTGGAGCTTGCATCTTGAACTGTCAGAGACTGAGCTGGAAATGGAGGGAGTCTTTTGAAACCTCTAAGCCCATCCCCAGAGGCATACTTCCTCTAGCAAGGCCACCCCTCCTAAGCCTCCCAAACAGGGCCTCCAACTGAAAACCAAGCATTGAAATGCCAGTCTTATTGGGAGGCATCTCGTTCAAACCACNACACTCATCTCATAGCTCAATAAGCAGAGTCACAGCAGAAGAGAGAAGATAGCCTTATGGTTTTCAACACACAATGTAGTTTTCTCTTGTTTTGAGACAGGGTCTAATGTAGCCCAGGTGGGCCTGGGGCTGGCTGAGGCTAGGCATGATATTGAAGTCCTGATCCTTCACCCCTGGAATTATAGGCCTATGTGCCTTCACTCCCCCATTTTGGGCAGTGTTGGGGATCAAACCCAGAGCCTCTGGTATGCTAGGTGATCATCTACCCACTGAGATACACCCCAGCCAAGTTTAGAGTATGGAACACTCAGCATAGTCCACTGCAGCACCAAGCTTCCTAACAGACAAGTTTCAGGAAATAGAATTTTTTGAACAAAGGGACAAATGGAAGAAATAGTCATGTAAAGATGGAGAATGGGGTGCTAATTCTCTGTATTACAGTGAAAGAATGGGTTTTTTATTAAAAAAAGAAAAGGAAGAGCAAGCTTCTAAATGGATTTGATGTTGAAATTGTCATATATGCTNGTAATATCTATAANACCATATGTATGTATGTTTGCATATATATCCACAAAGTTTCTGTTGTCTTTTTTAAATGAGAAATTCTTTTTTTATTATTTTTAATTTGTATGAGTCTTTTGGCTTCAAGTATGTCTATGTACCATGTGCATGCTTGTGCCTGCAGAGGACAGAAGGCATTGGATCCCCTACAATTGGAGTTGCAGACAATTGTGAGCCTCCATATGGGTGCTGGGAACTGAACTCAGGTCGTCTGGAAGATTAGCCAGTGCTCTTAACCACTGAGCCACCTCTCCAGCCCTGTGAACAAAATAATAGCATTTTCATCATGTTGCGTCTGTCACAGTTACATAANGTTACATGTATAATGAGAGAACATTCTCTCTACAAATACAAGCATTGAGTTTAATAGTTCAATGAATGGAGACTAATTCTAATATACTTTTGTGAACTACCCTGGTTTTATCTTGATTATTTTACAATGTAGATTTATANCAAATTGTTAACTAGACAGAAGACAGATTTTAGCAGGCATGGAGGCCGCATTAAAGATGGCTGTCTCCTATTTCCTGGGTAACACACAAGAAAACAACATATAGAAGGAAAGAAGATGGAGGTACCATGGCTTGGTGGAGGTCCAAAGGAAAGCTACTTCCTCATTAAAGGAATAGAATTTGCNTTCTATCTCTGGTCCTGGGTGCAGACATAACCCNCCAGTCTGTCTGGAAAGACCCTAACATTCAGTGTTATTGTCCTCTTTCTTGGTGTAGCCCCTTAGAGATCTTCACTATCAAGTTGGTCCACTTTTCTTGCTACTGACCTTTACATCTCTCCTTTGGATACAGGTCCAAATCCTAAGTTTCTGGTCAATACTCTGGACATTCTCTCTTCCTGAAGAGCCCCTTCTTCCCTTTAGCTTCATATAGATCTCTATTATTGAGATCTGCCCCTCCCCCTTTTGGGGACTCTAACTCAAAAGGCTCCTTTTAATCTCTTTTCTTCCCTCAGCTGCCCAGATGTTTAGCCTGTCCCTTTTCCCTGTTCTCAAACTCCAACAAGAGGATCCTTGAGAATCAGATCCTTCTGGTTTGATTTCTAGGTTCTCCATAAACAGTTCTAAGCACCTATGAAAGAGAAGCCACATGTTAGAAACTAAAATACATAATTCTATAATATTATTTACAACAAATGTATTAGCTCTCAGCAGTTATCACAGTAGCAAAATTAGCCCGTATATATATTTAAAATAGGCCACCAGGCAGAGTGGCACATGCCCTTAGTCCCAGCACTCAGGAGGTGGTGTCAGGCAGAACTCTGTGAGTTTGAGACCAGCCAGGGTACGTAGTGAGACCCTGTCTCAGTAAAATAAAATAAAATAGATCAGGGCACAGGAATCATGTAAAAGTATCTTTACATATAGGCTAATTCCCAAAATATTACATTTGTCTAGCAAAAAACAGTTTAGGTTTTTTTCTGACCATTTAATGAAGGCATATTTTGATAATTTAGTAACTCATTAAATGTAAGNTGTCTCCATTTTGTAAGACTTAATGAAATAGACCTTTGACAATTATGCACAGTAAGCTAATATAGATTCTCAAAATTACTATTTGTAGAATTATATCTCCTGTGATTTTCACTGAAAAAAGAGAAATTTAAAAAAAATTTAAATAAGTGTGTGTGCACACACATGAGTGCAGGTGCTGTCTGACGCCACAGGGGGACATCACCTCCCTTGGAACTGGGGTACCAGGCAGTTTTTAGCTGACTGACATGGGGTCTGGGAACTGAACTTGGGTCCTCGAAAGAGTAGCAGATGCTCTTAACCATGGAGTCACCTCTCTTACCAAGGACTTTTTACAAACATGCATATCCAGCATTTTATATCACAGCCTCTGTAGGTGGATTTTTCTGTCCCCTCAGCCAGCTCCCAGATATGACACGGAGACTTATTAATTATGAAAGCTCATCCCATAGCTTAGGCTTATTACTAACTAGCTCTTATAACTTAAATTAACCAATTTCTATTAATTTACTGTTTGTCTCNTGTCTTTTTTACCTTNACTCTGTACTGCCTATGCTGCTTCCTCTCCATCTGGCTGGTGACTCCTGCATCTCTGCCCTTCTTCTTCCCAGCATCCTCTCTGCCCCGAAAATCCTGCCTAGCTATTGGCCATTCAGCTTTTTATTAAACCAATTTGAGTGACAAATCTTCACAGTGTACAAAAAGATTATTCCACAACAAGCATCAATAAAAATCTTATACTTATCACTCATAGTTATTGTGAGGACAAAACATAGCAATAATCCAAAGAAGTGATGTAAAGTCTTACGATGTAAAAAGCAGTTGATGCCTCCTGAAGTTGTAAGATAAAAAATGTCNTTGAAATAACATGATACACTAGCAACTGTTAGAACCTTCCAGTCTTTCCTCTCCATCCAAGGACAACTTTCTGTGGGTGTCAGCCACCCTCAAATGTGCCTTTTTGTCCCTTCATTGTGTCTATGATTGTTACCAGGTGGGGTCACAGCTTGGAGGTAGCATCATTCACCTGCTCTCAATGAGCCAATTAAAAGAACCAAATTAAAGCAAAAATCAGAAAAAAGAGATTTATTCAGTGTGGCCATTTTGGAAAAGGGAACAAATAGATCCAGTGAGCCCCACCCAACTCTGTCTTCAAGGTCCTGAGGTTTAGGGTTGGGTAGAGGTCAGAACTGTACATAACTAAGCAGTCCTGGTCAAGCTGTGTTGTCCCCTGTCTCTTATACACATCTAGATGTGTATAAGTGTACATAACTAAGCAGTCCTGGTCAAGCTGTGTTGTCCCTGCATGGCAATGATCCATCACAGCTTTGGCTCCACACTCCCTCAAGGTGGTCTGGAAACAGCATTCTCTCTCTTGGCGAAGTTTCGTCCAGGCTGGCCCTGGCCTTTCCTTTCTTTAGGCATGGGATGCCTGGGGGCACTCTGATTTGAGGTTAACACAAAAACACAGCTCTCAACTCAGAGGAAGCAAGAGATAAATTCCTTTAGAGCTAAGATACACATGATCATGGTCCCTAGAACATAGCTTTAGGTCTTCCCAAATACAGTGTTCCAACATGAAAATAGCTTCATGGAGTTTTTATGGGAACAGAACAAAGAAAGCCACAAATCAAAGAATTTCAAAATACATTTGGTGGATACATCAGAGAGGTAGTTATAGCAAGATGGCAGAATCTCAACAGGCCTCACGTCTTTTCTGATAATGCTCTTTGAAAAAAAAGTTTTATTTTAGATTTATTTATTTTATGTGTGTGAGTGTTTTGTCTGCATATATGCATGTATCACGTGACTCATGGTGTCAGCAGATGTCAGAAGAGGATATCAAATCTCCTGGAGCTGGAGTTACAAACAGTTGTTAGCCACCCTGTGAGCACTGGCAGCTAAGCTGCTGAGCCATCTTGAGCCATCTCTCCAGCCCTGAGATNGCATTCTTAGCTCTTCCAGTGGTGGAGGGGAGGGTTTTGCTAAGCTAATGCATTTTTATCTGTTTGTCAGGATATTAGGGCTGACACAGGTGGGTAAGGATAGCTGTTTGGTAGGCTAAAGATAACTCAAGATAAATTGTAATTTAGCATTGAAACTTCAGCCTTCCAGACTGCACCCAATCCTGGAGCTTAAGACAGTCAACCCTTGAACACAGCTTCTTTTCGGGAACTGTGGGTCACAGGTCCGACCTTTCGATAGTCTGAGANCTGANGTGAGGTACACAANCATTTCTGTAGGAAATCTTTATCCCTGCCAGACGNATGCACTACCNTACCTGGTTTANGTACTGCCGGGAACTGAGTCCAGGGCTCTGTGCACACTAGGTAATTCCTCTCCCAGCTGAGCCACATCCCCGCTCTACGCCTCTGTCTTTAATCTCACTAATAGCCTAGACCAAGCTCATTCCATCACCAACAAATCAGGACTGCTCCCAGAAATGGGTTTGGATCCTCCCATGCTGAGGAACAGCTGTCCTGTAGAGGAATGAGTGGGTACAGGGGCTTGTGATCAAACATAGCAAGGACACTATTGAAAGGCCACCCATGGCTTAAATTAGCAAAATGAATTGATGGTGCCTGTGGATGCCAAATTTCCNGGCCAGTTTACCAAAATTGCTTGTGTTCAGTAAAGGGGACCTGGGGGGACATTAAAGGTCCCTTCCCTTGATGCCTCTCTGTCTGAGGCAAAACCACCTTTGGAGCCCAGGTGCCTGTGTGCCCTGGACATATTTTCCNTTCTGAGCTCTGCTCTTTCCCACAAGGGACTGGACAAAAGTTGTCAGACTGCTCTGTGACATCNTTGGCATTCTGAGGTGCAAGTTCACCTTCGTGTCCCACCCCAGTGGCGACCTGAATGTGTCCACTTCAGATGGATGCTTCTGTNAGGGTCTGAATAAAGCTAAGAGGTTTTGAAGATAAGGTGTTTGAAAACCACAGGAACATGGGCCTCATTGTTCTCTGTGACACTCCAGAGCCTGGAAACTCAGACATCAGTTGTCTGATGTGTTCTTCATCATTACTGGGAGCCAGAGGTCACTGATACAAGTCTCCAGAGGGTCACCGATCAGTATCTCTAGAGGGCTTTTTTAAGAAACACAACCTGTGGGGTTGCACCTGGTGAGTAGCCTAGGTTGTTGTTTCCTCAGATCTATTTTTAGAACAAGCAGGGACCCATGTGCATGTTTGGTAGGAACAAGTCCTGTAGACTCTCCCCACAGGTAGTCCAAATCCACGTTTCATGTATCATCCAAGTAGGAAACAACAACAAAAAGTTTGTTTTTAGCTTGCAGAAACATTAAAATTTTCATGATGGTAAAAGACAGAACTTGACAGACCAGTCTCGCAGTGTACTCTGCCTTAGTCTTACCTTTTCTTGTGAATTAAATGCATTTGTACCTATGGGACACCATCTCTTCAGCGTCTGGAAGTCTGAAAACTGCCTTACAGAGTCTGGCTGACAGATATGCTCTCTTAGGGAATTTTTTTTTTCTAATAATAAATCACAAAGAAATTTATTTTAAGACAATTTGTTGGTATACATATAATTTTATCATTTTAAAAGACCAAAGTGAATTTGTATGTTAATGAGAACATGCGTTTCTATATTTTATTTTGTTTTCTTGAGACATGGTTTCTCTGTGTGGCCCTAGGTTTTCTGGAACTCTCTCTGTAGACCAGGCTGGCCTTGAACTCAAAGATCCATCTGCCTCCCAAGTGCTGGGATTAAAAGTGTATGCCACCACTGCCCAGGTATTTTTATTTTTAATTAAATTACAATTATATCATTTCTCCCTTCCTTTTCCTCTATCCAACCTCTCCTATGTCCCCCTGACTCAAATTCATGTCTTTTTTCTTTATTGTTATTACTATATATATAAAAAAGCATGAATTTTATAACTACAATCTACTGAGTTTGTTTAGTGTTACTTGTATATTATTTCAGGGCTGACCACTTGGTATTGGGTAACCAATTAGGGAAATACTGATTCTCCTGCTCTCCGCTCTCCTTAGTTGCCTGTAATTCTTTGTCTAAAGGTGAGGTCCTGCGAACCCCCCTTCCCAGTTTGCACGCTAAGAGACATTTTTCTCCCACCCTTTAACATCAGCTGTATGAACCCCAGTCTTCTCCGGGCAGATTCTTAAAATATCTGCCACCAGCAGCCTCTCAAAGGGGAATGTTAATTGTTACCATGATGTCAAAGAGGCCCCAAGAGAAGGGCCTGGGCCAAGCTCAGCCTGTCACTCTCTGGCAGTGGCTGAGTGGGAGATAGACAAAGCAGACACACAGAAAACCTGGCCCTCTCAGCTCCCCAACAGCCCAGGCAGCAGGGCAGGCTGGCGCTGTGCAGCAAGGCTCTTACCAGAANGATGGCCTTCCAGACATTACCACCTAAGTGAGAAGCGGTCCTGTTGTGTTTGTTTCCGTGCCTTTGCCCTTACCAAGCTGGAACTGGGATGTCAGGAGTTTCAGAGGAGATTCCCGAGGGTCTGCCCCCCCTTGGTCTGCCAGCGTTGGGCAGAGTTTGCTTAACCACCATGGACAAAAAACTCAACACGCTGAGTGAGAAGGTTGACAGACTCTTGCATTTCCAAGAAGATGTCACAGAGAAGCTGCAGTGCGTGTGCCGAGGCATGGACCACCTGGAACAAGGACTTCATCGGCTGGAGGCCTCCCGGGAGTTGGGTCTGGCAGGGCCTGACAGCCCTCCTCCAGACACTGCTCAGGCTGCGTGGCCTGAAGTCCTGGAGCTGGTGAGGGCTGTACGGGAGGAGGGTGCCCAGCATGGTGCCAGGCTCGAAGCCCTCTTCAAGATGGTGGTGGCTGTGGACAGGGCTGTTGCTTTGGTAGGGACCACATTCCAGCACTCAAAGGTGGGTGATGTCGTCACCCAAGGGAACGTGCCCTGGAAGAAAGGCAGCCTGACTGACCGCCCTGANGAGGTTGGTTCTGGATTCCCTGCCCTGGTTGGAGGGGGTTCTGGGACCCTGGTGGGGAGACTGACCAGGAAATGATTCTTAGAGGAGCTGGGGACATTGTTTCCTCATCATGTATTCTGTGTCCTGTTCATGGGGAAATGAAGGATGGAAACTTAGGGACTATAGATGGATTTCCTTATAGTCCACTGATTCCCACTCTCTCTAAGGAAGGATGAGGTAGTGAGTGGTCCAGTCAGAATGTAAGTCCTTGGCCAACTCCCGGNCACCTAGATGTGAGGGACAAACTAGTTGTGAGGAAGAGGAGGGCGTTGCACTTAACATCCCTGGGACTTCTCACTTTNTTCTTTCTGTCCCTTTATACTTGGAATAAGAGAGTGGTCAATTTACCCCACAGCCCTTACTCAACAACCAGCCCTCACGGTCCCTACACTGCTTTGTCCCAGTGTGTAGCTGCCTGTGGAGAAATGAGTGTTGACAGTGACTCACAGGGGACAACAAGCAGAAGCCTGACCCTCCCCCAAGGTAAAAGATGGCATTTCTGGGAGTGACTGTTTCCAAGGGTTGTATAATCACGACCACTGGCTAATAGAAGCTTGTTCCATGGTCACAGGTGTGTGTGTGTGTGTGTGTGTGTGTGTGTGTGTGTGTGTGTGTGTGTGTGTAGGGAACACCTTGTTTGAGAACAGCTGAGGACCAGCCACTTAGCAACACCAGATAGCCTGGAGCCACCATTTAAGATTCTGTGGTTATCACTTGCCCTTGGCAGGGAATGGATTGGGGTCTAATGAGGTCTGTGCTTGAAGAGGGTGCCTTCCTTCCCAGCCCAGCAGGTGCCCAGCCACCCAGCTGTCCCTCTTCTCCCTGTCTGAAGCTCCTTCCTCATGGAGCGAACCTCTCCCTCAGCTCCCTGATCCCTGCTCTGCAGCCCTGGAAATGCTGGCCTGCAGAGAAAATGGGACACATGCAATGGCTCTGGCCACTGATACCCAGCCTGGATTTTGTGAAAGAAAAAGAAACTAATTACACTCCTAAAATAAATCGAATTAATGGCTCTAAAAAGAAAATTAAACTAAAATGCTTTTAATTTGATAATTTAACATGGTAAAAGAAAAACACTTTTGCTATAGGAGGCCCTAGGTTTAATCCCCAACACCAAAATGAGAGGTGGGGGGCAGAAATCAAGCAAACATAAATCCAAGAAAAACTCATATGAAAATCGTCTCCTTCCGATTCCACCCCTCCGGTCCCCAGGAGACTCAGTTTCCAGGTTCCTGTGAGCTATCCAGGCAAAGGTTTTGCAACTAAAAGCACATTATGTGGGTAAAGCCTAATGAGCCTTTGAAAAAGTCATTTAAGGCGAGGTGTAGCAGCACTTGCCTGCAGGAGGGGCAGGAGCTCAGGGCCAGCCTGGCTATGGGGCCTTGTCTAAAAAAATAAAAAGTCATTCCAGGGGCTGTGGGCAGAGGTTCATTATGCCTTCAGTAAAGAGCTTTCTCCTTAGTTTTCCTGAGTGTGGGGAGTGAATGACACCCCTTCCCCCCCCGGGGGGGGTATTTCTGCTACAAGATAATAACTATTTACAGAGCACATTACATTAGGAACTATACTATACAATGTATACTGTACAGATGATTTGAAGTCCACAGGAATATCGAGGTTGGAGGCAAATACTAAGTTTCCTGTGTGTCCCAGATGCTATGGCATTACCCACATAATGTGCTTTTAGTTGCAAAACCTTTACCTGGATAGCTCACAGGAATCTGGAAACTGAGTCTCCTGGGGACCCAGGGGTGGGATCGGAAGGAGACGATTTTCATATGAGGTGAAAATTCTTGAAGANGTTGTTTTGTTCTGTTTTGTTTATGTTTTTGAAGTTTATTGTATTGAAATATTAAAACGCACATGAGATCCCATTTTTCATTCATCAGAATGAAAAGAATATTGGAAGAGGCTTAAAATGTCGGATAATGTGCTTTCTAGAGGCAGTGGTCTCAGCTTTATATAAGGCAGGGAACTAAGTTGGAATGAGTGGTGTTGCTCTAAGACGGCTCTTACCTAGCATGCCGGAGGCCCACGTTGCAAACCCAGCACTACAATAAACAAACAACAAATAGAATTTAACATTTGTGTCTAAAAGACAAGGGCTACCTCAGAAACACAACCGTATTGCTGTTAGTATATTCCCAAAGTAAACAATTTTGCTACTACCTGAAGTTAGTATTCACGCATCTCTGAATGTCTTAAACTTCTTAAAATTCTTAAGTTTTCTTATTAAATCAGACCCAAAGGAAGCAACTGGTGATGTCTTATAAAGCTAATTCTTCTTTTGAATTCATAAAAATCTGTCTTTTTATTAAGGAAAGCTTCAAACATAACCAAGAGCAGACAGAATAACATATCCTAAAATTTTGACATCTTTTACTAAAGGATGGACCATTGCTGAAAACCTTTTGCATTTTCAGTGAACAACCTGTTCACAAACTTTCCTCCTCTTTCCTATTTTGTTTCCTTCCCTTCCCTTATTTATTTAGAAGAGCTGTTTGTAGGGTAACGGTTCTAACTGATGCCGGTGTTACATATAGGCATCGNGGAACAGGGGAAGTCAGGGACTGTCTTTTCATTCTTGTAGCGTTACCTGTCTGTGTGGTCCTACTGCATCTCCCTCTGGTCTTTGTGCTTAATTCGTGTATCATTGACTGTCTGCTGGTTTGGGTGCTGTCTTCCCATTAGATTGCCAGTTGTTGATGACATTGCTTCTGCTTGTCAGGGATGACCTTGGAGTTCAGAGAACTCTGCGAACTGAGGCGAGATCACANGCCTTTAACACATTCCCCATGCTGAAATCTAGACTCCAGAGACTTCTGGAGACCCTCCATTTGTTTCTTAAGAGAGTAGGGATGTAGTAGTCATATGCAGAACTGAATTACATCCTCTAACACTGGCTGTTAAGTTTGGAAACTATGCCAGAGCTTGGCCAAGGTCCTCCTTGATTACTTTATATTATATTTTGTTGGTAATGCTGGGGATTGAACTCAGGGCCTCACATATGCAAGGTGGGTGTCCTGCCATTGATCTCATCCCCAGCACACCACCCACAACCTGCTTCATCTTCTGAAGTGCTCATTGAACTCTAATGAGGAATTAGATTATCATTAGAAGCCAGTTGCTCTCAGTTTCAGTCTTAATTGTGGGTGGGCCCAACACAGTCAAATTGTTCAAGACATCAGCCCTCATGAGCAGGTGGAAACAGGACCTTCCTATACTGAAGAAAAGGAGGGAAAGGACTGTTGGAGCGAACAGGGGCTGCCTCAGGAGAGTCTGTACAAGTCAGCTACTGAGGAGGAGGTCTGTGGCAATGCCTCTAGTTTCCTAAAAGGGAGTGGCAGGATAGACCCAGCAGAGGAAGGAAGAGGGGTGCTGCCTGCTGCACAGGTCTGGACCACAGATGATGTGAGGGTCATAACAACAGCTAGAATATTTTTTTATGTGCTGGGCGCTGGGCTGTGTGCTCTCCATGTATTGTGTCCTCACTATTAAAAGAGCAAAACTGGGCTGGCAAGATGGCTCAGTGGGTAAAGATGATTACCAGCAAACCTCAAACTTGAGTTTAATCCCTAGGGCCACCATATACCAGAGAGAGCTGACTCCCTTAACTGTCTGACCTCTACATGGGCACTGTGGCATGTGCATATGTGCACACACCAGAAGGAAGACAGAAAGAGAAAGAAGGAAGGAAGAGAAAGATGGAGTAAAACTTAATGTTCTTGGTCTTGCAAGATGGTTCAGTGGGTAAAGATGCTTGCTGCAAAGTCTGAAAGCCTGAGTTGAAAACCAGTGGCAGAAGGAGGGGACCAATTCCTGCAAGTTGTCATGTGATCTCCAAGGGTGGGGCTCATGCTTTTACACACACACACACACACGCACACACACACACTGAATAAATGAATGAATGAATGAATGAATGAATGCAATACTTGATGCTCTGGAACCACAAAGGAGTGAGAAGGGAACAGGACTGAGAGAAGTGAGTGGAGCAAAGGGAAAACTGGCAGGGGGATTTGGGAGAGGGGAGGATTTTGGGGAACTGTCCTGGAGGATGAACAAAGGACTCAGGCCAGGAATGGAGAAACAAACTCTACCCTAAGTCAGATCAACATTCAAGCTGCCATGGTTGAGACTGAATTCTGGAGTCAAATCATGCTTGGGGGATGGGGCACCACAGTCAATGTCTAACCCCAGCCTGGGAGCTGGGTGAGGGAGACCCCACTTCACCCTTCCCAGTGCAGCAGTGTGGCAGGGACCTGGCCTCTCAGGTCGAACTCGCTGCTTTTAACTCTGCCTTCAGCACCCGGATGACTCCTCTGCTTCTCACTGTCTCTCTGTAAATCGGGAATCATCCTGCTAGTAAATATTATCTGCTTCAGAGAGTGGGCAGGAAGAGTGGGGAACTAATCTGTGAAATGTTTGAAAAGTTGTGTCCAGTGCACAAAAGTTACCCAACAACTATAGCTATTTTGAAACAGAGTGACCAGTGTCAAGGAGCCCACTGTGTAAGGATGCTGAACGCTGGTNCAGAGGAATGCCTGGCAACTCTTCTTTAAACCTAAAAGGTCTGCTAGAGACCAGGGCCTGATAGACATGCTCAGAGCCNTATACTGGTCACTCTGTGACTGTCAAGGAGCTCTTCAGAAAAGGTTTCTATCTCTTGCTAGGATCCTCAGGGGTTTTTAACCTTGGACCAGTAAAGTNCCAAATGTGGCTCCTGGTGTTAAGTCACAGTTGGCATGCCCCTGGTCCCCTGTACACCAGGGGATATGACTTACCAGTAACAGGCCTCTCTCTGGCCCCAGTCACAGAGTTCCTTAACGGAGAGCCCAGAGATTAAAAACAGCTAGAAACACATTTTATCTGCAGCATTAAAAAGATTTTAAGTGGTTTCCAACACTGAAGATTTAAATCTTCAGATTAAAATTCTAGGGATCGCTTTGGAGGTAGCAGAACTGTCCTATACTTTGTACATTTGTTGATCTGGTGTGGTGGTGCACACCTTTAAGCTCAGTACTCAGGAGGCAGAAGCAGTAGGATTTCTGTGAGTCTGGTTTCTATAGGGAGTTCTAGACCAGTCAGGGCTACATGGTGAGAAACTGTCTCACAAAAAGTTTATAGTTTGTATGTATAATTTATTGTATACAAATGATGCTTTAATAAATTAATTTTAATTTACTTTTATGCTTTAATAAGTCTGATTTAAACAAATGTCTAATTCCAGTTTCTCTTGTAAAACAAAGAAGATCTGGCAACTCGAAGGCCCAAGTGATAAAGCTCAGATGAGGGCTGTTCCCCAGCTCCCAGGCTGAGGTTAGCCATTGACTGTGGTGCCCNTCCCCTAGTCATGGATTTGACTTTGGAATCCAGTCTCAACCANAACTATAGCAGCATGAGTAGTAGAGCTGAGTTGATGGTTTAGGATTGATTGTTTTTTCTGTTCCTGCCTAAGAGCCTTGTACTGCAGTCTGTTAGAACCCCCTCTCAGGAGACCCAGCTCCCTAGACATTCAGTGATGCGCTGGAAAGAATGTGNGTTCTGGGTTTGAAACTAGGCTCATCCAGCCTCAATGTCTGGCCACACTGCTGTGGNTCATATGACATAAATTGACTACATTTAAGCNTGTGGCGGGTAGCTCAAGGATGCTTGAATGATGGGGNTTTTCTGGTGGTTGTTTTAGAACAAAGAACAAGCAGAAGTTACGGGAGTAGAGCCAGAGCATGTGCTGAGTGCCCGAGGTGAACAAGCTGACGCCCCCAGGAGGCCGTGGGAAGGTGAGTGGGTCCACCTGTTTGTTTCTACTGCACACATAATGGTTCAGAATCAAGTACCAAGTGCATCANCTGTGGTGTGGTTGTTTCAGTTTTGTTTGGCTTTTTGAGACAGGGTCTCGTGTAGCCCAGGCTGGTCTCAAACTCCACCATGTAGCTGAGGATGACCTTGGACTTCTGGTCCTCCTGCCTCCATCTCCAGAGTGCTGGAAATAAGAGTTTGTCTGTATTGCTTTTATAAAAGTTAATTCTCTTTTAAAACTTTCCATGCCTGGCATGGTGGTGCACACCTTTAATCCTGGCACACAGAAGGCAGAGGCAGGCAGATCTCTGTGAGTTTCAGGCCAGCCAGGGCTACACAGTGGGACCCTGTTTCTAGAAGACAAAATTCTTTTTTCAAATAATATTTTTAGGGTTCTAAAGTCAGATTGACAAAACAAGGTACGCTAAGAGAAGTCCGGCTTCTGTCCTTCCTCCTTAAGTCCTTTACTTGTGATCATTTAAAAAGTTCTGATCTTGCCTGCCAGGTCCAGTCTGTGCAAAACAATTATAAGTAGTTATATGTTTACATACATGTGCACACTCACAAACATCCTCCCTTCTTCTCCCAGTGTATATTGGTGTTTTGTCTGCATGTGTCTGTGTACCACTTGTGTGCATGTTATCTATGGAGACTAGAAGAAGGCATTAGATGCCCTGGAACTGGGGTTACAGTCAGTTGTGAGCNACATTGTAGGTGCTGGGAATTGAACCTGGATCCTCTNAAAGAGCAGGCAGTGCTCTTAACTGCTGAGCCATCTCTCCAGCCCCCATTTTCTCATTTTGGAAACGGCTGTACAATACTCCATTGGGTGGCTATTCTGTCACCCAGACACATCTGCCGTGGCAGTGTGGGTTGTGTCCAGCTTTGGCTTTTATAGATTTGGACATGGAATATACTCCATTGGGTGGCTATTCTGTCACCCAGACACATCTGCCGTGGCAGTGTGGGTTGTGTCCAGCTTTGGCTTTTATAGATTTGGACATGGAATGACACATACATGCTTGTCTTTGTGATCCCTGTCTCTTAGAGTGTGTTTTCATCCTTCCTGTTACCTTGTAGAGAGCCAGAAGGAGGACACACCAGTGGGGAGAGTGGAGAGGCTGCCTCTCATCAATACTTCACTGAAGGGAGCTGACTTCACCCAGGCAGGAGCCTCACTGAGGCAGGGAGTTGAAGTTCTTGGCCCAGGCCAAGTACCCCCACCCACAGAAGCAGAATCCAGGCTTCCTGAAACATCCAGTGAGAATACCGGGACTACCCTGGAATTGTCTGTAGCACTGGACAGAATCAGNGAGGTCCTCACCAGCCTCAAGATGTCACAAAGTGCNGGACAAGGAACCTCATCCAGCAAGCCCGACTGTTGGCTCTCAGAAGAGGGCATGAGACTGAGTTCAGGGCCTAGCTCTCAGCCCTTAGGACCACTAATTCCAGCCAGTAAAGTTCACAGTGGTGAAGCACTTCCCAGGTAAGGGATGTTCTTTTGTGTTGGGCAATGGGTGGGATTAGCTGCATCTCTTTACACACCAATGGCACATGCTGGGTGACCACTGTATATATAGAGCTGCACTAGATCCAAAGGGGAAGATCTTATGTTTGGGATCCTGGGGGTACTGGTATTCTCCTGGCCATGAGAATTACCTGGAGATAGGGCGTGGGGAATTAAAAAGAAATATCCATGCCCACAGNTTCTGATTCCTTTGGTCTGGAGTAATTTTCAGGTACCATTCTTAGATTTTTGTTTTTCACTCTAATGGGGGAATAGGGTTGAGAATGACTAACTTTCNGATAAATAATTGCTTTAGCAAATGGGTTTCACAGAGCACTCTGTCACCTGCCAAGCACTGGCCTAGCCTTCTGCAACCATCATCTNATTTTATTCTCCCAGTATTCCCAGCATGTGAAGGTCGTTGTCATATTATTTTACTGGTGGTGAATTTGGGCTGAGCGCTACCATCACACAAAGCTACCAGATCTATGTGCTTAACCNCACACCTGCTTCCTTGGGCCACCATTTAAGTCCTAACCAATATGGTGAGGAGAGAAGGGTGGGGCAGATGGAGTCCTTCTAGGGGCTTTTGGGAGNCTTATGTTGGNGGTTCTGGAGANGCAGTGATACCTGGGACATAGCTTTGGGAGCTGTGCTCAGTAGAAACTGTAGAAGAGAGAACTGGCTGGCTGTATCCGGTCTGTATTCTGTGTNGTGGTGCAGCACTGCTGNATCAGCGCAGTCTCTGAGGGCCCTGGCTTGCTAGGCTTCTCTCAGAGTTCCTTGATGCCCACCGTGCCTGCCCCANTACTCCCTTAACCTATCACAGAGACCACAAGACCTGGCCCTGGGCGATAATCTAGCCTCTTTTTGCTGTGGTGATGGATTCTAGAAGGAAATGGGACCCAACCCCCACCCCACCCTCTCTGTCCCAAGGGCCTTGACAGNCTGGAAGGAGGGATTCCTGGTAGATGTGTCTGGATCCAGGACAAAGTTCTGAATGTAGCAACTGAGGTAGGAGTGAACTTCCTGTAACGTGTTAGGGATCCCCAAAACCCTCTCAGTGAGAAGTGCTTTCCACCCCAGTCACAGCCCTGAGCTGAATTTTAGACACACCGGACTGGAAGCAGGTCT
Organism: Neotoma lepida; assembly: GCA_001675575.1. Taxonomy (NCBI): domain Eukaryota; kingdom Metazoa; phylum Chordata; class Mammalia; order Rodentia; family Cricetidae; genus Neotoma; species Neotoma lepida. The sequence goes on along the minus strand of LZPO01087243.1, from coordinate 6,579 downwards.
CTGGAAGTGGGAAGGTCACCACCTGCCCTTCCTCCCCTAGAATGTGTTTTTTGAGGAAAGCAGATTGAAAATTAAGTGTTAGTTCTGACCAGAAGGGACCGCTTGTATAGTATCCTGAGACCATACCTGCACTAGGCAGCACGGAGTTTGTCATTAATTGGCAATGTCTGTGGTAGGCGTGCTATGCAGTAGGTAAGGAAGCTTTGGACACCAAATGTGACATAGAGCTGCGTGACACTGGGTTCACTTCCTACCTCACTGGAAGAGAAGACCAGAGAGGGCAGAAGTGGCCAATGGCCTTTTCCAATGACNATTTGGGTACTCCTCCAGCAATTGGCTTGTCAAGTNTTTTGGACCCTTTGGTCTGAGGTAGGCTCAGGTGACTTAGGNTGGATATCACCTTTCATCCACTGTCATCTATCTAGTCCCAAGCATTCTTGCCAGTGCTTAACTGTAGACAGGTTGCCAGGTCTGTCAACTACACCACTTGGGGTCAGCTTCCATTCTCAAAAGCCTAAACCTCAGANAGCAGCCTAGGCTTTCAACNGCTGGAGGAAGGCTGTGTATTTTTCTTTATTCTTTTTATTATGATATAGGACATGTAACAGAATTTACCATCCTAGTTTTCTCTCTCCCCCCCCCTCTTATGTGTAGCTGGTGACAGAACTAAGGGCATTATGTATGCTAGATGAAGTCTCTACCATTTCACCCCTGGCCCATCTTAATCATTTTTTAATATCTTCTTAAAAATCTAAAAGAGNCGTATTTGTTTTTCTTTTTGCAAACATTTTTTAAACAAAGACGTATTTCTTTATCTATTTGTTTNTGTGTACACATGTCTGTGAGCATATGCACATGTGTTTGCAGGCATATGTGCCCATGTGCATGATGTCAGCAGAAGGCACCAAGCACCTTTCTCTACTTCTTTCTGTGTATTCTTTTGTGGCAGACTCTGTCCTTGAATCTGGGGCTCATGGGGTATTTTGTTGTTGTTTTTGTTGTTGTTTTGTTTTTGCTAGACCGGAAGCCCCAGTGATCCCGTCTCTGACCCTGTCACAGCTGTAGTTATAGGATTCATGAGATGCCCAGACTGTTACATGGGTGCTGTAAGATTTGAACTCCAATCTTAGATTGGCAGCCATTTCTCCAACCCCAACATTTTCAGAGCTTCAAACTTGGAGGCTAATTTTTCACAAGAGGATAAATGAAGAACTAAAATGTTGCTAATCTTTACTTAACTCCTAACTCATGAGTTAATACCATGTACGGTACAAACTCAAATTTTTATCTTCCATAGCACATTAAAAAATATTAATGAAGGGGGAACAATGTAACTATATTTAATTAAATAAAAAATAAGGCAATCAGGCCTAATGTTGCACAAATGATGGCTAGAAAATGTAATTTAGGTTCTTGTTATCACAAATACTACAATATGAATGTTATTGAAGCAATTTGTCATTTGTATTTGTAATCTCTAAGTATTTGTTTTATTTTTTTACTAGCACTTTTAAAATCTTAACAAATCCTTTCATCAGTTGGCTTAAAACAAGACAAAATTATTAGGGAAACTGGACTACCATGATCAAGAGATATCCTTGCACAGTTCTGACAAAGCAATGATGGAAGCCAGGAACTTGCACATGTTAAGTGTNTAAGTTTGCTTTCTGTTGCTGTGATAAAACGCCNTGACCAAAAGCAGCTTAGGGAAGAAAGCTTTATTTGACTTATAGGCTACAGTCTATCATCAAGGGAAGCCAAGGCAGGAACTCAAGGCAGGACCTGGAGGCAGGACCAGAAGCAGAGACCATGGGAGAGTGCTGCTCACTGGCTTCCTTCCTCTGGCTTGCTCAGCTACTTTTCTTTTTTTATTAATTAGTTTATTCTTTTCTCATATGTTACATCCTGATTGCAGCCCCACACCCGCCTCTTCCCAGTCCTCCACCCGCCTCCCCTCTTCCCCAGATCCACTCCTGTTTTCATTCAGAAAAGAACAGTCCTCCCAGGGATATCAACCAAACATGGCATAACAAGTTACAATAAGACTAGGCATAAACCCTCATATCAAGGCTGCGTGAGGAACCCAGTNGGAGGAAAAGGATCCCAAGAGCAGGCAAAAGAGTCAGAGACAGCCCTCGCTCTCACTGTTAGGAGTTCCACAAGAACACCAAGCTACACAACCATAAGGTATATGCACAAGGCCTAGGTCAGACCCATACAAGCTCCCCGATTGTCCCTTCAGTCTCTATGAGCCCCTAGGAGGCCTGCTTAATTGATTCTGTGGGTTTTCTTGTGGTGTCCTTGACCTCTCTGGCTTCTACAATCCTTCCTCCCCCTCTTCTGCAGGATTCCCTGAGCTCTGCCTAATGTTGAGCTGTGGGTCTCTGCAGCTCAGCTACCTTTCTTATATAGCCCAGGCCCATCTGTCCAGGGAAAGTGCTGCCTATAGTAGGCTAGGCCCTCCTACATCAATTAGCAACTAAAAAAATGCTTCATTGACACNGCCATGGGCCAGTTTGATCTGGACAATCCCATTTCCAGGTGACTCTAAGTTTGTGTCAAGTTAACAACTGAAGCTAACTAGGACACTAAGCAATGCCCTGCTGGGTTTCATCCCCTGAAATTCCTTGTTTTGAACCTCAGAGCCATATTTCTCTCTGCCTAGGGTTTCTAGCCATGTGCAAGAGATGGATACTCCTGGGGAGCTGCTTGAGACACAAAGGGGTAATCCCTTGGCCTCTGCAGAAGCGCCAGCAGTTACCCAGCCTGATGAGCAGGACCCACATCCCAAAGGCCCTGGAACTGAGTTGTTAGACCGGATCCCTAAGGGAGCCAGACCATCTCTCCCCCTGCCGAAGAGCAGTAGCAGCAATGGANGAGCCAGTGCAGAGGAGGACGCAGGGCCTGGGGCTGAGCCTCTCACAGGACCACGCTTGGCCACAAGGGACTGTGGAGATGAGGCTGTTGGNACCACGGACCTGCAACAAGACACAGACTCAGGAGCAGGGAAGCCTGAGCCTGGGAAGGACCCTGCAGCCAAGCGCTCAGGGGGAACAGAAGCTGGAAGGAGGATGCCTACTCCTGCAGAGCCTGCCACCATGGTTCTCGGTAAGTAGGGCCGTGGCTCAGCTCAAAACGGCCTTGAGGTGAGTGGCTGGGAGCCTGCCTATACCTTCCATAGATTATGTGGTTCTGAGGAAGCCAAAGGCTCTGGAGAGTTCAGTCCTGGTACTAGCATCCAAGATACAGAAATGTGAAGGATTAGACTTGGATCTTGAAATAGCTTTGATGGTTGGGAAGTGGGAACCTTTGTGGCCAAGCTGGGTAGATTTCTCAAAGNGACTTCCCTGCCTGAGGGTTCCACCACTGGCACCATTTTAAATGAGGGCAGA
>LZPO01087242.1:258124-289572 GCA_001675575.1 Neotoma lepida | reverse complement strand
CATTTGCTTGGCTGAACCAGAGCACATACTTGCACCTGTGAACTTAGTATATTACTAAATAAGACAGTCACATCATTTCAGGTCTCTTCAAGCCTCAAAGCCTCTGGAGTGTTTTGAGCAGGGAGCATGTCCCAATGAATGCTTTATAAAAGCCACTATTTTGTGCTGAAAATGGATCAGGGAGCAAGGATGGATACAAGGAGGCTAGTTGGAAGCTATTCACTAACCTAGGGATACAGGGTGAGGATGGGGGAAGGGACACTTGGCTAGATTCTGATGGGTCAGCTGATGGCTAGAGGAAGACTTCAGTGCTGGAAGGTAGGGGCCTAAAGTGAGCAACAATCTTCAGTAAAGACCAGAGGTTATGTAAAGCTAGAGTTCCCTGAGACATCCCTGATGACTAGACACAGAAACAAGATCTGGGCCCTGGACCTAGAATGACATCTGAATATGGTCTTACCTAAGGCATGAGAAGCCCACTTACAGACAGGTGGTTTCGGGGTCTGTCTGTCAAGTTAGATGACTTCCTGGTATCTATGCCCTAATCCCAGGGCTGCTCATGGGCTATTCAACAGTACCTCTTTGCTATTTCTAATACCAACACTATATCCTCCATTACTCTGGGACTCTCAACTCTCTCCCTCATCAGTAGGCCCTCTATGATTGCAAAGGGTGGTCAGGTTTCTGTAGAGCATTGTTGCCTTGCTCCCGGGAGCCTTTCCTCCGAGGGACCATCCACACGACCCCAGCAGGACTTTTAAGTAGCCCCTTTCGAGCTCACTGAACACATGCCCTTACTGGATTCCTTTCAAGGCACGACCCCCCCAATACCTGCAGGTCCCCCTCTAACTCCTTCCTTGTCCCACTGCCTGTCTAACATACCGCTCGTTGCCACAACTACTTTGTCCCCTAAGAACAGCCTTCCAGTGGGGTGTGGTAGCCTTTAATCCCAGCACCCAGGGGCAGAGGCAGGCGGATCTCTGAGTTCGAGGCCAGCCTGGTCTACAAAGTGAGTTCCAGGACAGCGAGGGCTACACAGAGAAACCCTGTCTTGAGGAAAACAAAAAACAAAAAACAACAACAAAAAAAAACTTTTCTTTTCTCTGTTTCTGCACTCTCCCAGTTACAGTGACCACTGATCACTATGCACAGTGGACAAACAGATGAGCTGTAGGTTTCCACGATTCGAAAGTCGAGCAGAAGGGTCTCTCTCTGTGTGGCCACAGTGTTCTGCGTACCTGGCTGATTCCTAGATAGGACAGGAATGAAAGAAGGCTTACACAGGAGGAAACCTGTTGTCCCGGTGCTTCGGTTTAGTTTCCAACCCAGATAGTCGTTTGTCAGAAGCATCTTGAAGTCCTGTAGACATAGTTTCTCCAGAGTGTTGCCTCTGACCACGCCACAGTTTCTCCAGTGTCGCCTCTGACCACGCCTTCTGACCCACCTCTCAACCTGCGGCCACGCCCCTGAGCTCCACCCCGCTTGTCTTGTCGCGCCAGCTTCCTGAGTCAAGCGCTGCCAGCACGCGCCTGCGCCCTCTGGCCCCGCCTGGACCCCACCCCTATAGGCTCCGCCTTCCAGAGGCCCCGCCCCCTCCCGTTTGCGAGGTGGGAGCTGAGCCGCACACTGCGCATGCTCTAGCCGCGGCGCCCCCGACTCCGCACTCGGCTGGGTTCGGGCATTTCCGCCTCTTTGTTTTAAACTCCGCACGGCTTTTTTCTCCTCCTCTTGGGGGGGACCCAGAGGGAGCGGCGCCCCCTCCCCCTCCCGGCGAGCCCCCGCGTGCGCCCGCTCGCCCGCCGCCCGAGACGCAGGTCAGTGAGCCCGCCCCGCCCGGCCTGGCCCGCGCGCCCGCTCCTCAGGCCGCGGCCTCGGCCCATGGTCGGCAGAAGGCTGCGAGCCCAGCGCCCTCGGCAGGCCCGGGAGGCGGGACCCTAAAAGCTTGCCAGAAGGCCAGGACTTGGGAGGTCTGGACCCTGGGAGGGCAGAACCATGGGCCATTCTGGATCCTGGAACAAGCTGGACCCCGGGAGGACAGGAACCGGGACTAGGCAGAACCCCGGGAAGTCAAGAGCCTGCACCAGGCTGGACCCTGGACCAGGCTGGACCAGGGATGGGCAGAATCCTAGAGCAGGCAGAACATCGAGCCATGCTGGATTCCGAGCAGACTGGACCCCGAGAGAACAGGACCTAGGGAAGACAAGGATCCCAGACGGGCTGGACCAGGAGGCACCCAGGCAGGATTCCAGAGAACAGGACCCCGGAAGAACAGAAGTCTGGACCAGGCTGGTTCCAGGGAGATCAGAACCTCAGACCAGGCAGNACCCAGAGCAGGCCAGAAATACCGGGACTGGGCAGATCCCTCATAGTGCTGGGACCTCAGGACAGGTGGAGACCCGACCCTTGGATTGGTCACTGGGAGAGGGTCAGTACTAGAGATCTGACAAGATTCTAGGAAAGGTCATTGAGGAAAACTCTATCTCAGGACCCAACAAGACCTAGAAAATGCCAGAATCACTGAGATGGTCCAACTCAAGATAGATTACAGAGGAGGGTTAAGACCCTGAGATCACCCCACGGAGCCAGGACTCTGGGACAAGGCCATAGGAAGGTCAGAACCCAGGGACAAATCAGCTGTAGAGAGCTGGGAAACCAAGGCTAGCCCAGAGGAACCTGGACCACTGTGGCGGACCCTAGAGCAGTTTGGGGCCCCCAAGGGTAAACCATGAGAAGGGTTCAGAATATAGACAAGTTTCAGGACCAGTAGTACCAAAGGTGGGTTACTTTAGGGTGAAAACCTTGGGGCTGAACCACGAGGAAGGTCCTCTGGGAGCACATGGATAATGGGTGGAACTGCAAGGCATGGAGGCCTGGGACTCCAGACATATAGACCCCAAAATCTGTTGAAAAGATCACTAGGCATTGGGTATCCCAGGGGTGGCCCAGATCTACCCAGCCCACACTGGACCCTTTCTGTGAAGTGCTTACATGTGGGTTCCTGGTTATTTGAGCCCAAGGATTCAAACCCTGCACTTCCCACAAGTCCCCGAGCACCCTGATGTTATGGAGTGGGTGAAGGTTTTTAGTATAGTTACAAGGCAAAGTTGGAGCTCTTCCTCACTCCAAGGACTCAGGACTTTCTGCTCCATGTCCTGGCCTCCAAGCTGCCTCCCCTGCTCTCCCAGCTCCTACAGGACTGTGACTTTCCCTAGTCTTGGCCACAGATCAGTGGCTGCACCTTCACTCCCCCTTCTCTTTCCCTAGAAGGTCATGAGGGTGTGCACAGAGGCTAGCTGTGTATCCAGTGGGGGAGGCATCCCAGGAGTGGATAGGAAGGTGAGATTAATGGGCAGAGGATTGAGGGGGCTGTTGCATGGATGACCACCTAGCACCCACACTCCTGTTTCACCCCTAAAAAGGAAAGAATTAGAGGACCTTGGGAAGAGGTTTTTGTTTTTCTGAAATCTTCCCAGTCAGTCTGTCATGGAGAACACAATGTTTGTGGAAAAGTGAAATGTGTTTTTGCTGCTGTGGGAAACATGAAGAGGTAATAGTATGCTGCTTTTGATCAGGGCAAATACTGAGATGCCCACTGAAAACTTGCTATGTTTCAAGATGAAAAGGCCAGGGGATTCTGGAGTGGCCTAGCTCCCACACAGACCTGGGGTAGTCAACAATGGGTGTGTTCTCCTGCAAAAGCTGTGTTTGGTCAGGCTGCACTTAAAAGTGCTGGCTATAGGATGAGTCTAAACTCTGGGCTGTTTAGATTTCCAAGAGCTGGTCAATTCCATGTTTCATTTTGAGCCACTTTACTTCTCGGTTCCTCAGGAAAAAAAGGTCTAGGTTCCTTAGCACTGGGTATCAACTGAGTTGTGCTCCTGAATGGCCCAAAGTGGAAAATTGTGTTTGCCAAGTGTCCCTACACTTGGGACCCTTGTACTCGGAGCTTGCTTCTGGTTTGTTTTTTGGTTATGCCCTTTACTGTAATTTGCTGTGTGAAATTTTAGAAAAGAATGAGAATTTGTTTAGGTTCAATGATACTTTTCATCTCCCCATGCTTGGACTTTAAACATGAGCAATGTTGAAGAGTTATATTATTTATATGTTGCTGTACAATATATTACCCCAGAATGTAGTGCCCTGAGACAAAAATTGGTTCCAGTAGAAGGTGAAGAGCCCAGGCCTGACCTTGCAGGTCTTCTGGCCAAGTTCCATAGGCCTATAGTCAAGGTACTAGGCCTCCGTTGGGGGTTCCACAGGGATCCCAGTCCAGGCTCCCTCCCACACTGCCAGTTGGAGACCCAGTTCTTTTCCTGGGGCATCTCAAAGGACAGTAGAGAAGGGGCCAATGATAGAACAAGGCAGCCTCTGGAAGGAGGATATAGGCTTTACAGTGTACCCTTGGAAGTGGTATGCCATTACTTATGCTGAATTGTTTTTTAGAATGAAGACACAAGACCCTAAGCACTCTGGGGAAGAGAAATCCCACAAAATGGGTGTACCAGAAGGTGGATCAGGCTTTGCAGTATTGCTGTCAGCCACGAATTTATCAAGTTTTAAGTATCATATGGCCTATACCCAAGAAAATTTCATAAGTACATTAAGAGTTATGTGTAGCTCCAGATGTGGTAGCTCACACTTATAATCTCAACACTTGGGAGCCGAGACAGAGGATTGCAGTGAGTTTGAGTTTGAGGCAAACCTGAGCTACAGTAGTGAATTCCAGGCTAGTTTGGGCTACAGAGTAAGATCCTATCTCAGAAACGAAAATAGTTGTGTGTGTTAGAATGAGACTTCTAAATAAGGTATGTCTGATATCACTATAAAAGATTGTGATGTGTATATGTATTCTATTTAAGAGGCATCTGTTACAAACAGTAAATGTTCCTGGTAGTTAACTTACCGTTTGGAATGCTCTGGCAAATAGCCCCCTGTGAACAAAGTGGGGTGTAGGAGCATAGTGTCTAACCTCTGGGTGAGGCATTTTCAGTATTCTGAGAACCTTGCCATGTTATTCTGAAATACATTATAAACCAACCTTTTAGTTCTTCTTAACCATCTTAAATAAAAATGTCTTTCCTGGTACATTGGACCTCATGCACTTGATTATAAGTGGCTTTTTAAAAATAGTATGTATGATGTGAGAGTCTGAAAAGGTTGGGATATTTGTCCCTTGTGGGAATATTATGCTCAGATATGTCCTGCAGACGGGAGCCCCTTCTCCCCATCCCAGGTCTTGTGAGTAGGCCTGGAAGATGGCTCAGGGTACTTAGCCAAAGTCGCTCTGGATGCTCTTGCCCCTGATGGCCACCTCTGTCATTTCTGAACTTTGGGAGGTTCCACCTCAAGTTCATGAGGTCATTGACTAGAGTTGTTGGGGTTTATTTGTGCTTTAAAACAAGGTTTGTCTGTGTCTGTGTTGTTATTCTTTAATGACCAAATTTATTATTTGCTGCCTTGTTTATTTGATACTCAGAATTGGATTTAAAGTTGAAGATGTAATTTTTTTTAATTTAGAAATACATTGGAGTTGAAGGTCAGTTTCCTGTTGTCTGTTGTTACCCTCACAATCTTACCATTCATATTGGAAGAGTGCTGCATAGTACATTATGCTTCAAAAACTGGAACTATTCTTTAGTTCTGTGAGTTGATTATCATTAAATTTAGCTGGACATGGTAATATATGCCTATAATCCATGCTACTACTAGTGAGACTGAAACAAGAAGATCTTTTGAGCTCAGAAGTTGGAGACCAGTCTGGGCAACAGTGTAATAACCCTGTTTCAAAAAATAAACTAATTAGTCAATCACAAAGATGGATGAAGCCTTTAAAAATAAGACAACAATCTTCTCTGCCACATACCTTCTTACAGAATTAAATTGTACAAAAGCCAAAAGGATAGAGGGTAGTAATAAGCTTAACCCATTTTTGTTGTATACTACCCACTGAATTGAGCAAACTCCCACTGACAGGAGCAGCACTTGCTGGAGACGCTGTCTCCCTCAGCCTATTGTTGGCTGTGTATTGTATTAAACAGACTCTACAGTGTTTAGTTGGACCTCAAGAATGGAGGTTAATTGGATTTTTCTTTTTGAAAGTTCATTGATATTTGTGGACTTGGCTATATTATCAGTAAATTCTACAGTAAGAAGCATATAGATGGTGGGATGTTTATAAACTTCCCTAAAGCCCCTGATAACTCCCTGTCTTGTGTGGGTCTCATTGGGCCTCATGGGGTCTTATGTCTAGAAGCCTCATGGGTCCTGTGTGGGTTTCCTGGCTTTTGTGGTGCAATGGAACTTACTAGGACCTGTGAGTCCTATGTAGTTATGTGGTTTTTGTAAGGCCTAATGGAGGCCTCTGGGTCACATGAGTTTTTAGTGACTTTCTGTCTCCTGGTTCCACAAACTGTATTAANTATTCAACAAACTCCAGCCTAAAGCAAATCATAACCAGTGGCTTTTGTGGCTTTGTGCTGAGGATATATGTCAGCTTGGTAGCTAAAGTCCTCAGGACATGCTCTACAAGCCAGGAATGGGGGTCAAGCCATACATACCACAACTGTCCTTACTTCAAGGGCTTTTACTTTTTTTTAGTTTTATAATTATTGTGTGAGTGCAGAAACACTGAGCATGCGTGGATGTCAGAGGCTAACTTTATGGAGTCTGTTTTCTCCTGCCATCTTTACGTGGGTTTCAGGAATTGAACGTAGGTCATCGGTCTTGGTGGCAAGTGCCTTTACCCCCTGAGCCATCTCACCAGCCACTACCTTTTGCTTTTTTATCTAAGTGCTTACCAGAGCATACCACCACAACCAAACCTAGTGGAACAAAAATGCAAAAACCTATAATGAATGGGCATCTGCTGTGGCCCAGATGCTGTTTTCATTCCTCCCAGTGTTTTAGGTTGAAATTGTAACTCAAAGATGACTGCATGAGAAGCGAGCTTTGTGGGGAGGCTCTATCCTCAAAGTCAGAATAAATACCTTATCAAAAATTCTGAGAGCTCTTCCATCCTTTCTGCCTCAAAGGGCTTGGCATGGCGATTGGGTCTGAACAAGCCACAGAGTCTACTGTGACCCAGCTGCCAGTGTTGAGGAGTAAACTTAGGTTGCTCATAAGCCTTCCATTGTAGGGTATTTTGTGACAGCAGTCTACAGTCTAGGACAGGATTCTCATGCCCACTTGCAGTTTTCTATTTGATAATATCTTTATCTTTCATTAAATACCACTTTCCTGTCATTGATGTATCAAAGAGCAACTTCAAATGATAGGCCACCTCTTGCAGGAAATGAGGAGGGGGAGGAATACCCTGCTTAAGCAGACCTGGCTCCTATCCCACAATCCCCTGCAGGGTAGGGGGCTTGGCATGTCCCACAAATAATTACTTCCAGGATTTTACAGTTGGCCTTGTCATAGGAAGGTCCTTACATTTTTTCCTGAACAGATCCCTGGGTTCTGGTGCTAGGCTGATTCCCATCCTGACGACCTAGGGAAGTCTGGTGCTGTGTTGCTATGCATCATCCTGACACTCAAGAAGGTCTAACATTAGATTGATGTCTGCTCTCCTGATACACTCATGGAATTCTGGTGTTGAGTCTTCTGTCCTCCTGACATCCTCAGAGTGGTAAACTTTGGAGTAAGACATTGCAGGTTAGAATATTTCTGTTTTGTGACATATATCAGCAATCCATGGCCACCTGACTTGTTCTCCTTTTGGCTGGTTTTGTAAGGTGAAATGCCTCAACACAGTCAGCCAAAGACAAGGTATATTGGTGATGTCATAGATCTGGACAGGCTTCTGTCCTCAGCATCAGTGACACATTGGAGATTATGCTTACCCTCAAGGCCAATGGTTGTCACTGGAGACTGATAGCATAAGCACTTTTGGCCAGATGGAGTACCAGATCATAGAAAGTCACAGTTTCAGCACAAATTGAAGGGCATATAACTGTGGGTACCTGGGAGGGTACAGTGTTCAAGTTCAGCACAAAGCTTCTTGATCTGGGAAAGTTCTAATCTGTGTAGGAAACTCCTACCTACCAAGGGTTAGCTACACCCTATTGAATGAAGGATAATGTCCCATCTGTTAACCATGGGAGGGACCTCTGCAAGACTCCCACAGATGTCAAGAAGTGCTCAAAGAGATTGGAGTGGCAAGGGAGGCAGGCAAGAGGGTAGGGGTCTTGGATATAGGAGCTATACCAGTGATAACAGCTGACCACCACAGAAAGGGTCAGCACAGAAGGAAAGAGGTCTGTCAACACAGTGCAAAGTAAACAACACTGTTGTGGACAGGTCATAAAGCAGAAGAGGTCACCTTTGGAATGAGATGGGGAAGACAGTTGTCAATAGCTGAAGGTTTATAATTGACTTATTTGGAAAAGATTTGTTTTTGTTTTTTAATTGTTAAAAAACTATTCTTTTACTATTAATATGTATTAGGCCTGGACTGTTTAGAAACCAGCTTGAAATCTGATCAGATCAGTGGTGCCTAAGAAATAGATCTAATGATGTCTCTACCTAGATCTTACCCACAGGAGAGTAGGCTTATGTTACTGATTTTAATAAGGACAGCATCACTCTTTTCTTTTCTTTTCTTTTGAGGTAGGGTCTTATGTAACCCAGAGTGGCATCAAACTCACACAGCTAAGGATGACTTGAGCTTCTGATCTTCCTGCCTATACCTCCCAAGTGTGGGATTACAGACATGTATCACATGCCTGGCTTTATATGGTGCTTGGGATTGAACTCAGGGTCTTGTTCATGCTAGACAGGCGATCACCAACTGAACTACATTCCCAGGACAAGGACAGCATCATGCCAGCTTGGATTTAATGGTTGTNGAATCTTCTAAGGCTATGTAAGGAGTACCTGGGTTGCATGGCTAGTAGTTTCTCTTATATTACCTGGAGCCAGGATTAAGAGAAGTTTTATTTTAATTTTAAAAACATTTTAAAGTTATATTTTTATTTACTTTGGGTGGGTATATATGGCATTCTGAGGACAACTTGTGGAAGTTGGTTCTTTTCCTTCTACCATGTGAGTCCTGGGGATTGAACTCGGGTTGTCAGACTTGGCAGCAGGCACCTTTATGAGCAGAACATAGTATCTTTTTTTTAAAAGATTTATTTATTTACTATGTATACAGTGTTCTGTCTGCATGTATCCCTGCAGGCCAGAGGAGGGCACCAGATCTCATTACAGATGGTTGTGAGCCACCATGTGGTTGCTGGGAATTGAACTCAGGACCTCAGGAAGAGCAGTCTGGATTCTTAACCACTGAGCCATCTCTCCAGCCCCAGAACATAATATCTTATGGGCCATATTTTCCTCTTTTAGTTATTATTCATATTTTTACATATCACAGAACTGGGATAAACTGAGACTCTATGAGTAGGTGTTGACTAAAGTTAGGGCATGTGACCCCCATCCTCAGGGAGGCTACTGGGTGGAACCCACAAGCTAGGCAATGTGTAGAAAGGGAAGAAGTGTTCTGGGCCCAGGCCTGCCACAGCAGGGATACTATTTGCTTATAAGAAATATGAGTCCCCTGTATTCTCATTCCCTCATTCATAGATATGCACAGGGCATATGTGTCATTGGGAATACAGCACGTGGCACCCAGCCTGCAGTAGATGAAGACAAGTGACCAACCTGCTTGCCTGCCTGCATGGTAGTTTCTTCCCCACTGTTATTGTTTGCCCTGTCCACATGCATGTTGATTTTGTGACCACAGGTGTGATGATGTGCAATGTAACAAGAAACCAGAATAGATGGTTCTTAGAAGGCATGGAGAGGACACCAGGCTGACCATTTGGCCACAAGATATGGTAGTGGTACTAATACTTAGCTAAGTTTTGAGTGCTGGAGCCTCCAGAAAACACTGGTATAGAATTTGGTAGGGTGTGTGTTGCCTTTACCACAGAATGCCAGCCTTTTTCCTCAACGCTGTACACTCATGGTACTTAGTACCATGGCCTACTACTTACCAGCACTCTCCATTTTGTCTCATTGGATTTTTAGTTTATACTTCCCAGTTTTGTAATAAAGTTGATCAGCTGAAATCCACTTAATTTGGACTTTTTCTTTAGTGAATCTCTTTTCATTATTTAGAGCAGAAGTGGACAAAGTTTCTCTCTAAAAAAAAACAAATAGTACTTTGGCATGGCTGGCCCTATGACACTGAGTAGAGCAGCAACACCCCTCTGTCCTGAGGACCTGAGTTTGCTAAGCCTATTATAATTCTAATATGTTGTAGATATATGCATCTCAGTTCATAATAGAGCCACATAATGTAATCATGAATTAGAAAAGGTAATAAATACCCCTGACCTACTCAGCATCTGAACATGGCACCACATTACTGTGTTAAATGTTATCATTTCCTTGAGGGATTGTGGGTGTGTGTGATCTGGTGTCACCCTACCATACTACCAATAGGAGTATGTCTGTCATTTTTTTAAATTGTAAGATACTCTTTTCATCAGTTTATTGTGTAGGTGGGGACTCAAGGCCTCTCCTGAGACCTGTGGACCACCCTTGCTGGCCAGCCCAAAGCAGGCAGCTCACCCTTTTGGAATCTTGTGTCCCATGAGAATGGCACTGTTATGTTCTTTGTGGGCAATTTTCTTCTACAACAGCCCTGCATAGCTGGAAGCGTCCTTCTTTTCCTAACTGCTGAGGAACAGCTGCTGGGTGGGGCCCTATCTTCTTATGGGTTGCTGATTTTTATGGGGTACTAATGGGTATCCTAGTCACCTCTGTCTGAGACTTTTGTCCATGGAGCTGTAATTGTTCACATCTGAGTTTTTGAACAGTCATATGTTAATGTCTCCTTCAACAGGGTTAAAAGTATTTCCTTACAGTCTTCCAGGATTCCTAAAAATAATGAATGGATGGTTTATAAAATAATTTTTACATGTCTTTTGGGAAGATCATGTGTTCTATTTTTACCATTTGTCGTGAGTGATGTTTTTCCTTGTATTGTTGCCTACCTATATTCCTGGGATACACCTAACTTGGTCCTGAATGACTCTACCCTTATATACTGATAGATGAGAGTAGCCAATGCTCTGCTTAGTCAGATAGGTCTGTTAGTTTTCTTCCATATCTCACCTTGCTAGAGTTTGGTGTATGGCTAGTAGTTTCATAAAGTGAGTTAGGGGAGCTAGAGAAAAGGCTTAGCAGTTAAAGAGCACTGACTGTTCTTCCAGAAGACCTGGGTTCAGTTTCCAGTACCCACATGGCAGCTTACAACTGTCTGTAACTCCAGTTTCCAGGAGATCTGACACCCTCACACAAATGTGAATGCAGGCAAAACATCAATGCACATTAAAAAAATGTTTTTTAATTAAATAAAGTGAGTTAGAGATCCCTTCTTTAGCTCTGCATGGTACTGGGAATAATAACTCAGAACTTGGTACAGGATAAACAGACAAATGCATGTTCTGACCCCAAATACTTTTACCACCTGAAAGAGTGATTTGCTCTCAGATATGGTATATTCACAGACCCAGAATTTTTTGTTGTTGTTGTTGTTTGTTTTTTGTTTTTAATGTTTTTTGGTTTTTTGAGACTGAGTTTCTCTGTGTAACCCTGGCTGTCCTGGAACTTGCTCTGTAGACCAGGCTGGTCTTGAACTCAGAGATCCAACTGCCTCTGTCTCCCAAATGCTGAGATTAAAGGTGTGTCCCACCACTGCCTGGCAACCCATGAAGAAAATTTTGTGACTACTTATTCAGCTCCTATAATAGAGAATATTTTGGATTTTCTTCACTAGTCTCAATTCAGTTTATCACCACCACCCGCACCGTGCCCCCAGGAATTTATCCATTTTGTACAAACTTCATTTAAAAAAAGTACATGTAAACCAGGAGTGGTGGCATACACCTTTAATAATCCCAGCACTGGAATTAAATACAATTAGAAAGCCATGTATAGTGGCTTATACTTATCAGCCCAACACTTGAGAGGCTGAGGCAAGAGAATCACTGCAACTTTGGGGTCAGCCTGAGGTCCATAGGGAGTTTTAGGCCAGCCAAGGCTACATAATGGAATCCTATCTCAAAGCAGTAAATGAATGAATGCCACAATCTGGTTCTTTTGTCACACGAGCCACCAAGTTTCAAGGGACAGTGTTTTTATATGGTCAGTGGCCTCCATAATAGGCAGGGGCTAGTTTAAGACAAGCCTGGCCTTGAGCTGGCTCCACCTCTTCCTCTAAATGTTTCCTCCCTTGGTTTACCTGATAGGACGTACTCACTTTCTTTTACCTTCCCTGTTCCTTCTTCATTTTGTACAATTTTCTAGGTTGATTAGTTAATAAACAAATGTAGTTCTGAGGCTGGAGAGAAGGCCTAGTAGTTAAGAATGCATACTTGTTTTCCCAGAGGATCAAAGTTCCTTTCTTAGCACTCACATGAAGTAGTTCATAACAGCCTGTAACTTCAGTTTCGGGGGATCCAGTTCCCTCTTCTGGACTCTGCAAAATACCCATACACATATTACATGCATTCCTGCAGACAGACAGACAGACAGACACACACACATACACGCATACACACACACACAGGTGTATGGGTGCATGCACATGTGCACACACAAATAAAACTTTAAAAAAAATGAGGCCGGGCGGTGGTGGTGCACGCCTTTAATCCTAGCACTCGGGAGGCAGAGGCAGGCGGATCTCTGTGAGTTCGAGGCCAGCCTGGGCTACCAAGTGAGTTCCAGGAAAGGCGCAAAGCTACACAGAGAAACCTTGTCTCGAAAAACAAAAAAACAAAACAAAACAAAAAAAAATGAAGTTCTGGAAAATTTTTAAAGTTGAAATTATCTGAGTTGCATTTAAGAGTAAATTCATTCCAGGACATGTTAGGGTACACCGTCTCCAGGTTGTATGTAATCAGTCCTTAAGCGACAAATACCTAGAGCTCTGGTACTGTTCCAGTTAAGTTTCCAGGTACTTTACCAAACCTTTTACCAGCAATGCCTGTTCCTACATGGTAAGACCCATGAACCAAGGAATTCACAACCAGGCTCCTAGAAGCCTTCAAAGTACCTCAGTCAAGAAGCAAACTGCCTGTGTAGTTATTCTTGGGAGGTCCTAGACCACTCTACCAGGATTTCTCTAGCTGCTGCCCATCTCCACATCCTGGCTGTGTATTTGCTCTGGATTGGGCAGGGCTCAGGAACTCTAGGAGATATCTCCTCAGCAGAGCCACCTTCTTTACCATCATTCTCACTTAAAGCAAGTAAATAAACAGACATGTCTAACCAACAGAACTTGAGAATTGCTAAAGGGTAGAGGGTGAGACAAGATCCTCCCATGTTGACACCCATCTCTGCTTCTCCACAGACTTCACAATGTAGCCCCGATTCCAGGCTATCATTCACAGGTAAGCATAGCTGAAGCTGATCTTCCTTTCTGGCTACCTATGACTCAGTATGGTGGCTGCCTCATAACTTCCTTGAAGTTTGGTCTCTAGCAACTGTCTGTGGAGTTATTTGGTGGTTCTTGATTGTCTCCCAGCACTTCTAGTGTGCCGTGTCCCATGGTTTAATATGTAGTACTTGTCTAAGATGTAGTAAGGGTTTAATGTGGGATTGTGTGCAGGATTGACATCAATGTGCTTTGAATTAACAGTGCCATTTTTGTGCTAGAAAATGGAAAAGGAACAAGGGACAGAAAGAAGGTGCAGAAGCCAGCCAGAACTCAGAGTAAGGAGGGATCATCACATCCACTTGGTGGCCTGAAGCCTCCATGCCACCGGGTGAGGAAGGACTCACAGACATCCAGAGGAGGTGAGGTCTGGGATTCTCCCAAGGGGCCATGCCATCTAGGGGAGGGAGGTCTGGGTTCTGTCTGAAGAGTGAGGACTTTGGCCCTTTTTATACTCTGTGCATGCTGGCTCTCTGGAGTACCATTAATTCAGGATTGAGTAGGTATGTAATATTGATCAGTCAGTTGCCTAAGAGAGGTGCATAACTAGAAATGGTACCATGATCCAGATGGACTTTTCTAGGGCTGTTATGGCCATGCTTAGCTCTGAGTATAGTGTCTAAAAGGCATAGAGGTGGCCATACTATGCTAAGGGGCAGCTGGTGAATCTGGAGCTCAGCGGGGTCTAGGTGATGACTTGGTGTTGTAAGTTAGTTTCCTGTGGCATTGAGTGGATATCTAACTGTTCCCTCTCATAAAAAGTACAAGGGTGAGGATGAGTAGATTCCTGAGGTAGGATTGGACCCAGATACCAGCTGTGATGTTGAAAGGCCATGTGGCAGATCCAGGTCAAAGTGGCTGGTGATTAAGTTGGATCCATAGGACTTAATCTGGCCTCTTGTTGGGCTCTGTGTCTTTCTGGTAGACAGCATAGTAGCTATTGGCAGTCCCTTGAGTTGAGGTTCAAACTCTACTTACCACTGAGGCATGAGGTGGGTCATTATTTAGTGATAGGATGAGAAGAGATGGACCATGTGTCCAACAAAAAGGATGGTACATTTATGAGTAAAGGAAAGGCAAGCTGAGAAGGAAATATATCTGGTGTATTAGTCAGACAGGCTGTGGTTCAACTAGTCCAACAATGGCTGTCTCCCAACAGAAAGTCCAAGAATCCAGTAGTTTTTTCAGTCCATGAGGCTGGATACCTTAATGGATCTTCAGCATACACTAGAATCTCAAAGAAGTAGGCTCCAGTGCCATGGATTTACTAGCAAGAATAGCCAAAGAGAGCAAGCTTCCTTCTTTGTGTCCTTTGGTAGTCTAGATTAAAGGTGGATCTTCCTACCTCAAAAGAGAAATGGGTCTTCCTACTTTTCCTACTTTAATTAAGAAAAAATTCCTCATAGCTATATTCAGTCACTTGGGTTTTAGTTAATTCTAGATGTAGTCAGGTTGGCAACCTAGATTAGTCATCACCGTTACTTCAGTGTATTTCTCTTGCAGAAGCCAAAGATGTTGACCAGGAAGATTAAACTCTGGGACATAAATGCCCACATCACTTGCCGCCTGTGCAGCGGCTACCTCATTGACGCAACTACAGTGACTGAGTGTTTGCACACATGTGAGTACTGCCAGTTCTACTCTGATCTAAATGTAGTAGAGGCTTCTATGGTACATTCCTTAGGACTTTAGCCTGGGCACAAGGGCAATAGGGCCAGGAGAAGAACAAAGATCATGAGGGGTGGTTAGAAAACTTATCCTCAACTAGGGATGGATGCTACGGGTAACTCCCTGGAGGAAAGTTTCTGTCAGGAAAACTATTTTTTTTTTTTTTTGTCTGCCTGGTTGGCCACTGGTGTAGTGGTACTGTTTTCTAGCAAGGAGGTACTTTTGTTGTGAAATTTTAAGTGAAGTCTTTTCTTTTTAAGAGTCAAACACCTGTGGGATTTCAAGAGTTAGTATAGTACCTATTGCCTGTTACTCATTCTGCTTCTCAGACCTGGACCTGTGCAGGATAGGATTTTTTTTATTGTTGTTGTTATTTTAATTATTTTTAAATTTTTATATCTATGAGTTTAGCCTATGTGTATGTATGTGCACTACATGCTTGCAGTACCAGCAGAGGCCAGAAGATGGTGTTGGATCCTGTGGAACTAGAGTTGCAGACAGTTGTAGACCACCATGTGGATGCTAGAAACCAAACCTAAGTCTTCTGCAAGAGCACCAAATGCTCTTAACCACTGAGCCATTTCTCCAGCCCTCCTAAGATTTTTTTTTTTCCTGTCTCACTGAAAGACAGATATCCTGTGTGGATCACCTAGGGGCATGACTGTTGCATGAAAGTGCATCTAGTGACCAACACTATATGACTTCCATCCTATACATTTTGCAATTTTGAAAATGTTTTCCATTTTTAAAGAATTTTTTTTTTTGTTTTGTTTTTCAAGACAGGGTTTCTCTGTGTAGTTTTGGTGCCTTTCCTGAATCTCGCTCTATAGACCGGGCTGTCCTTGAACTCACAGAAATCCGCCTGGNTCTGCCTCCCGAGTGCTGGGATTAAAGGCAATGCGCCACCACTGCCCAGCTCACTTTTAAAGAATTTTTAGGCTAAGATTAATTGTGTTGTTAGAAATCGATGGTACAATTTTGTGCTAGGCAGTTTCACTGACTTTTACCTAGTTTTGCTATATAAGACAATTTTGTCATCTTTTAAGTCAAAATGAAGATTTTAAAATAGTGGTTATATTCTCATGATCTTGCCACATAGTGACTTCGACAACCACTCCTTAGTGTTTCTTCTCCAGTTAGTTCCTAGGCCAAGAGTGTGTAACAAGTGGTAACTGCACAGTGCAACCCAAAGGCACTTTCTTTTCAGAGGTTAGGAACTATGTAGAGGAGGTTTGTGCAATTGCCCTCTTAGCCCTCTTGGAGTTGGCTGGGCATGGTACCAACTAGCCCCTCTCTTCTGGGTTGCTGTCATTCTCTCCCTTTGGATAGTCTGCAGGAGCTGCCTGGTAAAATATCTGGAGGAGAATAATACCTGCCCCACTTGCAGGATCGTGATCCATCAGAGCCACCCACTACAGTACATCGGGTGAGTAACAGCGTAGGCTGGTGCCCTGGCCATGATGCCTATACATCTGCATAGTAGTGGCCACCTTGTTCTTGGCCCCTAGACACTACATGGCAAGTAACCAAGGCCATGCCAATGGATATCTAGTATCACCTGCCCCGGAGGGACCATGAGAACAATTGGAATCTTACAAGTTTTCTTAAACTAAAAGTTTGAAGTAGGGGGACCCCAGACCTCCTTTCTTAAGAGTAGTAACTTGCCCCTGGGCTGGAACTTGAGCTGAGGAAGCAAGGGCTTGTAAGTGGTTTCAAAGGTCACACTGAGGGAAATTAAGTCACAGATACATAAGGCATAAGGAAATCAGAGAAGATGAACTAAAAGGAAGAGGTGTTTGTTTTTTCACTTTAAAGTTGTACATCATGTTACAGNCATAGCTCAAAGTAACATGTACAGCTGGGAACAGTAGCAGTTCAAGTTGAGTTGTCTTGGAAGCCCCTCCAGACTTCCAGACAGCACTACTGATGCCACTGTTTCTACTTCCCACCCTGAGATGAGAGTGTTTTCTATGTGCCTAACTTCATTGCTAAATATTTATTCATAGAATCTCTGGAGAAGATCTCAGGGTCTACATATCTTATGTGGTGGATATATGGAAATGTCTAGCAGTTCTTAGTGTTAAGTACTATCCTGAGTCCTTGCTGGTGTCCCACATGTGGAGTGGATGGGGGACATCTGATTTAAGGAACTTCTGTCCAAATTCCCATTGACTCTTGAAGCAAGTTCCGATGCTCTGTGTCCTGGCCAACCCTGTATAGTAGTAGATTTTTAGTTTTGTCACTATGGTGGCTCTAGGCACATCTCAGCCCTCTACCATAGTTATTCCTAAGCTTGGTGCATTCCCAATACATCAACTCACTGTTGGGACTTCCTTGTGGTACCACCTGTCTCAGGGCTCTCTTCTGCTTTTTCTGTCCTCATGTGATAGCACAAGCTGTGTCACCTGCTTTCTCTCTGGGGTGCAGTTTTGTAGAGCTCAGAAGCAGGTCCCCACTTGAACTACTGCTTCCTTGGAGCTGGGAGTTGGAGGCTGGGGACACTGTTGCCCTCTTTAGGGTTGCTGGAGTTTGCTGTGGGAGGAAGAACACTAAAGAGCTATCTTGTGGGCAGATCCTCTCATGGAAGTTTAGATAGTTATGCAAACAAAAAAGAGAATTGGGAGAGGAGCACAGCAATGGATCAGGTGTGGATAAGTAAAGGAAGCAGGGAGGAATCTTGGCCTGAATGTTGTGACTTACATTATGAGTTGAATAGCAGCTATTGCCTGCCATAAACTCTTGACCTTTAGAGGCTGTTAGTTTCTCTCTCTGGTTTAATTGACACAGGGTTTTATGTAGCCTTGAACTTCTGATCCTCCTGTTTCTACTTCCTAAGAACTGAGATTTTAAGTGTGTTCTTCCACATCCCATTTATGCAGTGCTGGGGATCAAACCTAGAGCATTGTGAATGCAAGGCAAGTATTCTACCAATTGAACTGTAGCCCCCACTCTCTTAGCCCCTCTCACTGGTAATGTCTGGGTTCCATCTGAAATTGTCTAGGTTAATACCTCTGCTGGTGCCATCCTCTGCTCCTGACTTGGTTTCACCTACCCCCACCTCTTGCCTGATTCTCTACTTACAGGGGTCAAGGAGAGGAAGCCCATGGGCCCTATGATATTATGTAGAAAGGGTTTTCTTGGCTTCAGCATTTACATTTCAAGCTTTAGGGTGGAAAGATGTGCAGCTAGGACTAGCAGGGGTGATCCAAGCAGGTGGTAGAGACATTGCAGAGTGTTGAAACATGCCACTGTGAGCCTGGAGTGTGAGCATGTTCACTTTGAAGAAAGCTCCATTTTGAGAGCCTTCTATCCAAAAAGTACTCTGTGTTATGTTTCTAACCAGCCCCCTTGCTAGGCCTCCAAGATAGACAAAGCCTGGCATCCAAATATGGAGCTTTGGCTACCAATTCCACTCAGCATGGGGTCTTGCAGAAGCTAGGTGGGTGTGGTAAAAGATGTCAAGGGCATCAAATGCACAGACTGCCCTGTCTTAGTTTGCTTCTCTGTTGCTGTGATAAAACACTAACCAAAACCAACACGGGGAGGAAAGGGTTTATTTAGCTTATACTTCTAGGTATATATATATCTATATATAGATATATATATACCTAGATATACATATATATATATATATATACACACACACACACATACACACACACTGTTAATGTAAGAATCAGGGCTTACTGGCTCATTCTCCATGGCCTGCTTAGCCTGCTTTCCCAAAATAAAATCTTGGACTACCTGCTCAGGAGTGACAGTCACACAGTGGGCTAGGCTCTTCTATATCAGTCACTAATTAAGACCCCACCCCTACCCTTGGCCACAGGCCCAGTCTGGTGGGAGCAGTTCCTCAATTGAGGTTCCCTCTTCCCAGGTGACTCTAGTTTGTGCCAAGCTGGCAAAAACCAATCAGCACAGGCTCCAATCTACAAAGTCCAAATTTGCACCTGAGTGGACCATGCATCCTGGTCTAGGTAGTGGAAAGGAGGTTTGGAGCTCTGTGTGACCACCTTACAATATACCGTTGGGCCTCATAGCCAAGAGCTTCCAAAGCACAAGAAGTTGGTTCATGCAGTGAGTAATGGTCTTATAACAGTTAGGTGGCTACAGTTGTGCTAGGACTTGCCCATGAGGAGCCACTGGGCTGAGCCCAGGTTGGCTAGATTTCTGTGCATTTGTTGAAGTGTAATCATTGGCCAGTTACTGGATTCATACAAACTTACACAATAAGGATTAGAAGTTAAAATGGCTTTGAAAATTAAGAAATTCTCTATCACTTTATTCAAGAAAAGAAATTACTTGACATAATTATTTTTTATGCTTAAAAATAGCAAACTATAGTAAGAGCCATATTGTAGATAAAGTAGCTCTTGCACCTTCATGTTTTCTTGTGTCCAGGAAGTTGAGCCTAACCCTTTGTCCATCAGGCTGTTTCCAGAGTGACCTTCTCATTCCAAGAGGCTGGAACCTAAATTAAATGATACATCAATTCAANTCNTAGATAATTTTTAGAACATGTTTTTCATTGCAAACTAGAAGGAAAATCCAACCTCAAGTTGTTAAATAGAAGATATAAATAATTAAAGCATTTACATTGGTTAACCCCCCACACACACACACTTTTCTCTTTTTGCAGTCATGACAGAACCATGCAGGACATTGTTTACAAGCTGGTGCCAGGCCTCCAGGAAGGTGAGTTGAAACACTGCTCAGCCCAAGTTCGTACTTAGGGCTTTGGTTCTTGGACCCAGGCCCCTTCCTCAGCAGCATCTCCATTTCCCACATGTCTGTTCTTAGTTCTAGATTCTCCATTGTCTTCCTATGATACATAGGCTGTGTTAGTTTTGGGAAACAGCAACACCTCAAGATAAAATGCTGAGATCTTCAGAAACATTTACAATAGAATCTTATAAGGATATAGCCAAGTACATGAAGATCTCTGTATGCTGTGATCACTGATTTTTGTTTGTTAATTTTGTATTCTGCTACTTTGCTGAAAGTGTTTATCAGCTGTAGGAGTTTCCTGGAGGAATTTTTAAGGTCAGTTATGTATACAATGGTATCATCTGCAAATAGATACTTTGACTTCTTATTGTGTCCCATAAGTTTGGATATGTTGTATTTTCATTCAATTCTAAAAAGGTTTTAATTTCTATCTTGGCCCATTTTTCAGTGACTTGTTCAGTTTCCATGAGTTTGTAAGCTTTCTGTTGTTGATGATATCCAGCTTTAATCCATGATGGTCAAACAGGATGCAGAGTGTTACTTCAGTTTTCTTCTATCTGTTGAGACTTGCTTTGTGTCCAAGTATGTGGTCAATTTTAGAGGTACTGAGAAGCTATATTTGTTTGTGTCTGGGTGAAATGTTCTGTAAATATCTGTTAGGTCTATTTAGTTTATGAAATCAGTTAGCTCCAGCACTTCTCTGTTTAGTTTTTGTTTGGATGACCTGTTGGTGAGAGTGGGGTATTAAAGTCACTTACTCTCACTGTGTGAGGGCCAATATGTAATTTTAGCTATAGTAGTGTTTCTTTTATGGACTTGGGTACCCTTATGTTTGTCCCATAGATGTTAAGAATTATAATATCAAAACATAGATTAATAGAAATGGGTTAATTTAAGATANAAGAGCTGGCTAGCAAGAAACCTGCCATAAGCCATGCAATTGGTAATAAAAAAAAAGAAAGAATTATAATTGCCTGGCAGTGGTGGCACTCTCCTTTAATCCTAGCACATAGGAGTCAGAGGCAGATGGATCTCTGTGAGTTCAAGGCCAGCCTGGTTTACCAAAAAGAATTCCAGGACAGCCAGGACTACACAGAGAAACCCTGTCTTGGGGGGAGAAAAATGTATTATCCTCTTGGTGGATTTTTCCCTTGTTGAGTATATACAGTGTCCTTCCCTATTTCTTTGGATTAGTTTGAAGTCTATTTTATTGGCTACATTGGCTTCTTTCTTGGGTCCATTTACTTGGAATGTCTTTTTTCCATCCTTTTACCCTGAGGTGATTTCTGTCCTTGATGTTAAGGTATATTTCTTGGATGCAGTAAAAGGAATGGTCCTGTTTTTGTATCCAGTCTGTTAGTCTGTGTCTTTTTATTGGGGGAATTGATACCATTGATGTTGAGAGTTATTAATGAGCAGTGTCTGTTGATTCCTTTTATTTTGTTGTAGTGGTGTAGGTCCCCCCACCCCTTTTGATTTACTGGTCTTATATATTCTTTGTGTTTTCTTGGGTGTGGTTAATCTTTTCAGATTGAAGGTTTTTTTCTAGTGCCTTTTGAAGAGCTGTGTTTGAAGGTAAGTATTGCTTAAATTTGGTCTTATTGTGGAATGTCTTTCTTGTGATTGAATCATTTCTTGTGATTGAAAGTTTTGCTGGGTATAGTAAGTAGTCTNGGCTGGCATCTGTGGTTTCTTAGAGTTTGTAGAACATTTTCTCCAGGCCCTTCTGGCTTTTGGAGTCTCCATTGAATAGTCAAATGTTGTTCTAATAGGTCTGTCTTTTTATGTTACTTGGTCAATTTTCCCTTGAAGCTTTTAATATTTTCTTTGTTCTGTACGTTTAGTATTTTGTTTATTATGTGTTATGGGGACTTTCTTTTCTCATATACAGTATTTGGTGTTCTGTATGCTTCTTTTACCTTAGATAGGCACCTCTTTCTTTAGGTTAAGGAAAATTTCTTCTATGATTTTGTTGAAAATATTATCCATGCCTTTGACCTGGGTTTATTCTCCTTCCTCTATTCCTGTTATTTGTAGATTTGGTCTTTTCATAGTGTCCTAGATTTCTTGGATGTTTTGTGCCTGGAGTTTTTTCAATTTAACATTTTCTTTGACCAAGGATCCAGTTCTTCTACCTTGTCTTCAGTGCCTGAGATTCTCTTCCATCTCTTGTATTCTGTTGGTGAGGCTTGTTTCTGAGGTTCCTGTTTAAGTTTCTGAATTTTTCATTTCCATGTCCCTCAGTTTGGGTTTTCTTTATTGGTTCCATTTCTGCTTTCATATCTTGAATAGTTTTCTTCATTTCATTCCACCATTCATTTATATTTTCATAGATTTCATTAATGGATTTAATTCATATCATCTTTAAGGTCCTTGAGCATATTCATAAAGGCTACTTTGAAGTCTTTGTCTTGTGCTTCAGCTATATTACATTTCTCATGGCCTACTGTAGTAAGGTTGCTAGGCTTTAGTGGAGACATATTGTCCTATTTGACCACCACTTATTAGAGCTGGATATCAACAACAGAAAGCTTACAAACTCATGGAAACTGCACAACTTACTACTGAATGAAAAATGAATCAGGATAGAAATTATTATATTTTTATGCTGGTTTCTAGGCATCTGGGTTTGGAATAATTGCAATTCTAGTTTGTTGACATCTAGTATTGTCTTTGTTGGGTGGGTTTTCCATTTTTTGATTTCTGTTGCCCTCTCTAGATCTTAAGAGTGTGTGGTGGCTGTAGGTTTTCTCTTAGGGAATGCTTCTGAATCCCTGTAAGGTGTGACCATTGGGGATCCCTGGGTAGAACTTGTTTCTAGGTATTGGGAGCTGACAGTCAGGAATGGGCATGGGATAGAAGGGTGGGGAGGAGTAGAGAGAGAGAGTTCCCCGAAGGGGGAAAAGCTGGGTCTGCCATAGGGCTCTGTGGAGTCCATAGTGAATGGAAAAAGAGAAGATGGGCCCCACAGGTGGTCTGCTAGTGAGCTGGGTGATGAAACTGTGACTGCAGAATTAAAATTGGAGGATGCCAAGGAGAATAAAGATCGCCTCCTGTTTCTCTGACCAGTGTGATCAGTGGGTTTCCAGGGAAAGACTGCCTCAGGTGTTGGCAGGTGAGACAAAGGGATGGAGTGAGGAACTGAAGCAATAACTTTTAAACACAATTGCATAAGTATTGTCCCCCCAAAGGATTCCATTCTTCTTATCAGTGGAACTGTACTTCATTGTCATTACTNTATTTGGTTGACAAATGCTCTGTGGCTAAACTGTATCTCCAGTCCCTTGTTACTAAATTTTGAATTTCATCCACAAGAAGCTATGGAAATTTGCTTCTCTCCTGTTATTGAGCTTTTGACAGCATCTCAGTTTTGCCCTCTGGTCACAAAGGTTTGCTTCTTTACATAGAAAACCTGCAACCAGCTGGGGATGCTGAGCAGGGCTGGTGTACATAGAGTCTGGCTGCTTGCTGTTGGTATGTGTGACTCAGCCTTTCCACAGTGGGTTGTACCCACTATGGACCTAGCAGACACACCTAATTCAAGTCAACTCAATGGCAGAGTGTTTTATTGGGAATAGTTGTAGATTCTCAGATGACATTGTGCTTCTAAATTCCAAGAGAATCCTGTGTTTCTTTTTTGAGTGTGTGGGCATTACACTGGCAGAGCCTGAGGTAGTTTACAGTCTGTCTTTTCCATAACTCTGGTTATGCGCCTTGCCACATGCACTGTTTGCAGTGGCTGCATAAGATTCCTTGGGGTAAGTGACCCTACTCTGGTCCCATGATACACCTGTTGAATTCACTTTGCTTGTTTATTCTGGACAGTGCTGAAATATTCACAGCTTCTATAGGGATGTCTGCTGAGCAGAGGAGATATCATGTGCCTTAAACCAAGTTTAACTGGCTCAGCTCTGTTTATCATGCAGCACTTAAGTTGTGTGTAATTCCCCAGTGTTACAAGACTTCCTTACATGTTGACCTGCCTACCTTTAGGATAGATTACTAAGAGAATTTTTTTGTGTCGTTGGCTAAATTTTAATGTATTTTAGATATATAATGCCAGAAAATTCCAGTTAATGTTTCTGTATCNGTTTGCTTGTTTGTTTTGGTGGGTTTTTTGTTCGTTTGGGTTTTTTGTTGTTGTTGTTTTTTGTAGCTAGGATCTGACTAGCTCTAGCTGGCCTTGAACTCATTGAGATCTGTCTGTGTCTGCCTCCCAAGTGCTGGTATTAATAGGCTTGTGCCAACATTCCTGGGAGTGTTTCTGTATCTATATATACCTGACACTGAACATATTAGACCTTTTTTTTTTCTGTGACAAACACTCTAGAGAACTAGTTTTGTTATATTGTTTTAGGATTTTAAGTGCATGGTCATCTGGTTCTATTATTTGTGGGCCATGGTGAAGCAGAAAAATGTCATGGAGGAAGGGTATGGCAGAGCAAATTTGCTTACCTTATGGTGGCCAGGAAACAGGAGCAAAAACAGACAAGAAGGACTAAGAACAAGACCCTCTTTAGAAGCATGCCCAGGGACCTGCTTCCTGTAGCTAGGCCCTGCCTTTTACACCTCTCAGTAATCAGATTATCCATTGAAGTTAGAGCTCTCCTGATCCAGTCACCTCCCAAGAGCCCCATAGTTAGCAATTTTAAAAATGAGCCTTCAGAAGACATTTCAGATTCACACCACAGACTGGGGTTTTATTATTTTTACCCTTTTTTATTATGATAGATGAAAAATAAGGAAGTAGGCAGTAAACATGGTGATAGAAGCTGAGTCATTTCTGCCTTTGGTGTTCTGGGCTTTTGGTGTTAAGGTCACAAGCTCTTTTTGAGGCCACTTTGGATGACTTCCCTTTGTCAGAAATTGTTCCATGCTCTGGTTTCAGGTCTGCCTTTCATACAATTGTATATGGGAACCTCTCTTTTTTCATTTATTTATTTTATGTATATATGTGTACATGAGGGGATACATGTGTTCCCTGATGTATGTACTGTGGTTGGATATAGAGGTTGGGACAACTTGCGGCAATCAGTTCTCTCCTTCCACCATGTGGGTCACAGTATCAAACTCAGATTGTCAGACTTAGTGACAGGCATCTTTAACCATTGAGCCATCTCTCTGGTCCAGGAACATTTCTTGGGCTGAGCCCTTCCTTCCCTCCATTCTAGAAGGACTCCTTTTCTGACCAGGTACACAGCTTATACATCTTCATATGTGTACAGTCAGATTTTGCAAAGTATCTGTTCAGGCTGGACATGTCCAGAACATGTTCTGGGCTCTCTAGAAGTTCTAGATCTATAGGGAAAGACAAATGTGCAGATGAAAAGTTTAATAAGGCCAGGCATGATGGCACATGCTTTTAACCCCAGCATTCAGGAGGCAAAAGCAGACTAATCTCTGTGACTTAGAGGCTAGCCCGGTTTACAAAATGAGTTCCAGGCCAACTAGTGCTACCTAGTGAGACCCTGTCTCAAAAAATAAACAAGTAAAATTTTAAAAAGTTTAATAAAAAACCATTTCTTGGTTGACTACATGTAAAGTATATTTTATAGAGTTACTTGTAAATTTTTGGTTTGAACAAATCATTTTAAGTTTCCCTTGCTGTCTATGTTCTGAGCAGTGGTCAGGATCTGATGCATGTCATTTGGGTCTGAATTTTAGTCTCATGGGTGGAGCTTTTGCTGGAAGTCAGAAGCTGCTTTTATCTCATGTAATTGATAATTTCCCCCAAGTACAAGGTATCAGCCTGGTCTAGCCAGTGGAGGTTGTATGCTGACCATCTAAGGACAGACCATGCTACTTTATTGGATAATTAATGATCCAGAGAAGCATAGTAATCTGAAACCCTGGACAGCTTCATGACTAGATGCCTACCTTTAAGAATAAACTTTCTCTGTAGGCTGGAGGTTTCTGTTTCCTCTTTTTCTTACATTTCTTTCATGGCCACTGCTGCCCACAGCCACTGGGGGCAGTCTTCACCTAGTACAAGACAGACATGGCCATTGGCCACTGCTGTAGTCTCTCACGTGACCAAGGGACCTTGGCACACAAACACAGGTTTCCAGGACAGGGTTGTTGTGGGTCTGTCCTTGTCTTCCAGGTTCATCTACTACCCTCAGCCTAGTGAGAGTTCTTCTGCACTAGATGGCAGCCAGATGGTTCTAGATTGTGACTATCATGGCTACAGGGACAGTGGGAGTACTCGGCAGCATGTGTGGATTGCCAAGCTGCCTGTGCCAAAATGGTATATGTACATAGGAATGTACTAGCAGCCTCATTGTTAGTGGTGATGTATGAAGGGTCATCTGGGCCACCTCCTCAGGGTCTGTCACACTCTCAGGAGCCCCTCAAACTACCTCCTTAGGATCTGTCATGCTCTAGGTGATGAATAACCCCACACCATCTTAGAGGGGTGAGGAGATTGGGTCATAGTCCTGAAACAGGATCCCTGCAGCTCCAGAGCCTATCTTGTCGCACCATTTCTTCACAGCTGTGTCCTGTCTCAGTGTTCTCGGACACTTACAACTAGGGAATTAAGGTTCCCATTCTGACCTGTGCTTATTTTCTTACTGGTATCATCCTTCAGACTCATCATTTAACTGCAAGTTTCTTTGTGTGACATTAGTGAGCAGTTTTACTATTTAAGTCCTTTCCTACTGAATATTAAAATTATCTCCATTCTTAATAGCGGAAATGAGGAAACAGAGGGAATTCTATCACAAACTGGGCATGGAGGTACCAGGTGACATCAAGGGGGAGGCGTGCTCAGCAAAACAGCACTTAGATCCCCGCAATGGTGAGTAACTGCATTAGACCACCATGCAATTCAGAGGCTCATTTATCAGATTTTTCCTCACAGAGCACATTGTCTGAAGGCTTAGATGGTTTTGACCATTTTCTGATGATTGCTGAAAAGGCTCTTCATCAACCCTAGTAGCTGGACATGTGGGTTAGACTACAAGAGATACTCGAAAATGCCTAGGGCTCTTGTGTAAGAGAACAGAATTGGACAGAGGGCCTAGGAAAAAACCATAGAAGGTAGAAGGTAGATATCCCTAAGATTCTAACTTTGCTTTATGATAAAAAGGCCAAGTGCTAGTTGGATTTGAGCATAAAATTAATTGGTACTTTTAAGTCTGTATTTAATAAATTATTCAAATCTTGAGTACTGGCACTTTGCTAGTGGGACCATGTAAGTTCCTGAGAAATCTCAAAACCAGTCTGTATATGCTTAATAGCCTAAGGAGAATTGGTGCCCAGGTCCCTGTGGGAGCGAGACTAGGCTTGGGTGGGAGTGGGTAGGGTGGCTAGAAGTGGGAATCTGGTCCTGAGTATGTGTCCAAACAGTAACGTTCCATGAGCCAGACTACTTAAAGAAGTAAAGTTGCTGTGGTTAGGCTGAGTGTTCCTGGAGGCTTGTCTCTGCTGTGCTCACTAATTTTGGTCACTGTGTCCATCTTCTGAGTCCCTTAAGACACATTAATCCAAATCCACTGAGCCCCTCAAGACACATAATCCAAAATCTGCCTCACCCAGCTACAGCCATAGGGCCTCATACCAGAGTAGCTTAGTTCCTTAGCAAACATGCAAAATGGTTTTAACTGCTATCACTGGGCTCTTTGTATGTATGCTCTCAATAGAGTGAATATCAACATCATTTTTAGTATACTGTGAACTTTTACAAATATTATAACATTTTGGATTTCTTAATGTGGGTTTTTCTAGTCCAAAATGCTTGGAGCCAAAAGTGTTTCAGAATTGGATTTTTTTTTTTCATTTTGGAAAAGTTGCATATATTTTAATTCTGCCTTTTTCTACATACAGCCTGTCATATGGGGTTAAGTATAAAAGTTTACACTTACACCTCAAAAAGTTTTACATACTAGAACTTTTGAATTTTGGATTAGAGATATTTCAACCTGTACAACATTTTTCTATTTGTGCTAAAAGGTGAAACCAAAGCAGAAGACAGTTCCAATAAAGAGACAGCAGAAGAGAAGCAGGAGGAGGACAACGATTACCACAGGAGTGACGAGCAGGTGAAAATGCCTCCTCTGTAAATTTTCTGGCATCAGTTCATTCCCGTGTTTGCATACTTCAGTGTCTCATGAAATTGTAACAGGATAAGACATCATAAAGTTTTCCTCCTGTTAATTCCTTAACTTTTCTTTCTGTTCCTATTGTCTATTTGTTTTAATTACCAAAGCAACACATGGTGACTGTAAAGCATTTCAGACATACAGAATTACAATTCACAATCAGATTATGTTTTATACAGCCCACTGCAAACACTCACTATTGGTGGTTTGGTACCTTCGCTGCTGTGACCCATAAGCACGATGAAGGGAAGTGAGCATGCAGTGTTGAGGACTCTCCATGTCTCCTTTGCCACATTATCAGCTGAAAAAAACAAACCAAACAAACAAAAATCATATCATNACAGAAGTGCCATAGATGGATTTAATAAACTCCATATCCCTGTCTACAGAACTTCCTAGTTTGTGAGTTCTAACAGTTGTGATGCTTTTGATGAAATAGGATCATTGTCTTACTAAAACAAGGAGTAAGGAAATGCCATGACTGATTGGCTGTCACTCTGTGTTTAGAGGTCCTCTCCCAGTGGCAGAGAAACAAGAATGAGACACTTAAAGAGGAACAAAGATGCTATTATTCCTAGGTAATGCTGTCTTACATAAAACCTAAGACAATCCACTGAAAACAGAACTTACTTTGCTTCATGGGTGATTGGATCAGGATGTAATAATCAATACATGTTGGGAATAGGCAAAGAACCAANGCACACCACCAAAAAGAATTTTGGCATGATTTCCTTGGAAAAGAGAGGTCCTTTCCCCAGTCTGACTTTAGACATGATGCCAAAGTTGACAGGAAACAGCTACTATACAGCTTACTGGGACATGAATGTGCATCAAAAGCCATGAGATTGCTGCATATGATGGGAGTGATCTTGGCCCTATCAGAAGACATAAAACCTGAAACAGTATATTTGGGGCTGGAATGGTGGAATCTTTTTTTTAACATGTCCATTTCTGCATTCCTAGTCAGCACCACAGAATAGGGATAGGTTTGCAGATAAATGTGGGATAAGTGTTCTTTCCAGTGGTGAGAGGACCACTCTGACTACCCTTGTATGCACAGGCACTGCAAGTCACCTTGGAGTAGCCCCTTGTCCCATCTGCTGTGCTGATTCTGAGTATCAGTAACAGAGATAACAGTAGGTATTGTCTGTAGGTACCTTGGAACAACTCTCAGGCAATATCCCCAGGTTTCACAGGCCCTGCCCTGTAGGCCATGTGCCTGTTAGTCTTTCTGACGCAATCGTGTTCCTTGCCTGGACTCAGTACTATGCTTTTGGAAGCCACTGGGTCTCTAGACCTTGCCTAGGCCCGGGTATTGCTTGTGTCAGTTTTCTATAGATTGGCATAGAATTGTTCAAAGTATTTTCTCTAATTTTTACAATTTAAAAAATTTCTATTGTTGACTGTTGTCTATTTTTGCCTTTTCCTGTTTATACTAAAATATGCTACTTGTTTAAGTGTTTCTTAAAGCATATGTGAAGAGTGAATTTTGTTTTTGTATTGGTCTAGCCTTTGGAGCTAAACTCTGTGTATATTCTTGATCTCACACAGGCGTGCACTTCCTGGGTNCCTTGGGTACATCCCTGGCACTGACAAGTTGTGCCTTACAACCCTATTTCTAGAGAGGCATGAAGGCACTCATCTTGCCATTCTAGATAAGTTTTCTCAAGTGTCCACCTGAACACCCTGCTTTGGCTGTAGTAATTTTTAACTTCCTTTCACTGATATTTAGANGATGCTATCTGTGCTGATCTCTGCATGGAGTCTATGCTCCTCCAGTGTCCAGGTTCTAGTTTGCTCTTTTGTTGCTGTGATAAGCAACATGACCAAAAGCAACTTGGAGATGAAGAGGTTTGTTTCATTTTTCACTTTATGGTCCATCATCAAGAGAAACTAAGATAGGATCTCAAGGAACTGGAGGCAAAAACTAAATCAGAGGCCACAGAGGAACACTGCTTATTGAATACCTTCCTTTGGCTTGCTTAACTTTCTTATACAACTCAGGACCACCTCCCTAGGGTAGCACTGTCCTCAGTGGGCTGGGCCTGTCTCCATCAATTAGCAGTCAACAAAATGCCCCACAGACATTCCCATAGACCAATTTGATGTAGGCAGTTCCTGAGTTGAGGTTCCTTCTTCCCAGATGTGTCAAAAAGACAACCAAAATTAGCCATAACAAGTCTACTCTTCCTCAACTTGACATATAAACATATCACTATTAAACCATAGCCTTTTGTGTTCGTCCTAGGATCTTATGTTAATATGAGAATATAAAATACAGTACAACTTTAAAGTCCCACAGTGTTTATAAGAAGTTTCTTCACTTAAAAGTTCAGTGTTTTGGGGACTGAAAAGGTGGCTCAATAAGTCTCTTTAAAAGTCTTAATTCTGGGCTCCTGTAAAATCAAAGTCGATTTAAATACATTCTTGTTTCCAAAGGAAAGAACCAGGCTATAAAAACAATCACAGTTGCTGTGTGGTGATGGTACAAGCAATTAATACCAGCACTTGGGAGGCAGAGGCAGTCAAATCAAGACTGGCCTGGTCTACAGAACGAGTTCCAGGACAGCCAGGGCTACACAGAGAAACTTTGTCTTGAAAAACAAAACAAACAACAACAACAAAACAATTACAGTTAAGGAAAAACCAAAGTCCAGCAGTGTAGCTCCAAAATCTTGTAGTTCAATATCTAGCATCTTGGTCTCAGGCTCTTGTGGGTTCCAAAGGGCCTGGGCAGCTCCACTTCTTTAACTCTGTCATCCATAGCACACACAGCTTGTCTCAGGTTAGGTTCAGGCCAACTCCATTCCATACTTGCCTCTGTCTTTGGTTGTCTTCCCACTGTCCTAGTAATTCCAGTTTGCAGAGGTCTCTACTGCAGCTGAGGCTGCATCTTCATCAGTAGCTCTCCTGGCCTCTTATCAGGGAGACTCCAATACTTCTACATGGTACTAAACCTCAGATTCTCTCCATGACTCTTTCAGTCTTGGGGTTTCCACTGTAACTGAGGCTGCTTCGCTAATTGCCCCCCTCCCCTGGGGCCTCTCTTTAGAAAGATGCCAACCCTNCCACACTGTGTGCCAAGCCTCAGTTGCTCTTTATGACCCTTACATGCCTGAAAAACTAGTATCCTGTGGGAAACACTTCCACATCATATGCTAAATTCTGCTGCTAGCTTAATATGCAGCCTTGGTCCCCCTAATGGACCATAGTTTCTGTGTGTGACCCTGAGGAAATACTTGGAAGAAGATTTCACCTCTGTGATGCTGGTCTCTTATTAACCACAGCTGATATTTTTAGCCCCAGCTAACCAACATTGATTGTCCCAGTAAAGAAAAAGGTTTCACTTCAGTGGTGCTGGTCTCCTGTTAATCACAGTTGTTCTTCAGTTCCACTGACCAGAAATCACAAATTCTTAATGAAAAATACAATATAAACATTAAAAGCCAGGCATGGTGGCTCATGCCTTTAATCCCAGCACTCAGGAGGCAGAGGCAGGTGGATCTCTG
>LZPO01087242.1:240158-253046 GCA_001675575.1 Neotoma lepida | reverse complement strand
CTTGCTACGCAAGTGCTCTGCCACTGAGCTAAATCCCCAATCCCCTTTTTTTCTTTCTTTTGCCCTTGTTCACAGTGAAAAGGCCATCTGGACAGAACCATTAGCTATGTCACATTCTTTCTCTGTAGATAAGACATGTATTGCTACAGGTCTCTTTTCCTAAGGCCAGATTACTTCTTTTGGGACAGCCTGAGTAGCAGGTGGTTGGTGAGTGGGCAGGTGACTCTAATCACCTCTCCGTGTCTGTGTCTGTGTCTGTGTCTGTGTCTGTCTCTCAAGCTATTTCCTCAGGAGATGCCTTTTACAAGATAGTCTCACACCCAGAAACCCCACCTGTGGTCAAGGGGCAACTGCTAGCACAGGGGTGGGAATGTGAGTCTTGTTTCCACAAAGGTTCCTCCTTAGCTCCCCAGTGTCTACTAGGATGGGGCTTTGGGTATTGTTGGGTTTTTTTTGTTTGTTTTGTTTTGTTTTTGAGCAGCCATTGTGGGCTAAGGGGTCCCCAACTGACATTGATCCCTGTCCTTCTCGTCATGGGGTCTTACAAAGACAGGAGGATAGACTGTTACCTCCTGCAAGAACACCTAGGAGCAGCAGGTCCCTTTCTGTGCCCCACCCCCCATGTCAAGCTCATCTACCTCAATTCAATTTATTTTCATTCTGAATTTTCCTTGAATTTCTACACAGAAAGACCGTCCCAGAGCAGCCTCTGTACACCAAGTAGCTTTTTAGTTGTTTTCCCACCTCTGTAGTCCCAGAGGACAGCAGTAGCAGAGCTGCACTGACCCTTGGGGAGGCAGCATTCTACCTTTTGAGTTTCTTGCAGCTGGTGTAAAATCTAGATCAGATGCTACATGGCAAGAGGGAAGGCATCAAAGAATGTGGAGCAAGTGCAGGGGGTAGAGGAGAGGCAGGAAGTAAAATCCTGTGGCCTGGTTTCCTGAACAATCTCTGTTGCACACAAATTCCTGTGTTACCTGTAACAAAGCATGTCCTTCACCCTAAGGTCTCAACCTCCTCCACATACACCTTGGGGTCTGGACAATAGTACCTGTGTGGGGAAAGATTCATATCAATTACTCCTGACCCATGTGCCCTGATGCGCTATGCCTCACCTTCTGAGTCTTATCTCAGACTTGGCTGCNGCAGGTGGTCACGTTTCCAGGGTCTTAGTTTCTTGTTTGTGAAACTTTACAACCACCTGCTCTTGTCTCACAGATGGCTCAGACCCATAGTGCTATGGAATGAATGTATTCTGCTGTTTCTGTTCCTCAAATTGAAGTGCACTGTACATAGGTGTGCTTCAGACGTCTCGCTCCCTGGGNGTCTGTGTCCTTGATCACACTTTTCCTGATTACACATGAGTCCTCTAGCCAGAGCTAAGCGCAGGCCTACATACCTCACAAAGATGCAGACTCTGGCTAGAGCACACTATAGCCCACAGCTTACAGCCATTTGGCTAAGTAGGTGTCAAGTGGGGCCACTGCAGTCCATTCACAAAGGTCACTAGGTGCATGCAATTTTTTTTTTAATTCTTCTCTCATATATTACATCCCGACTACAGTTTCCCCTCCCTCCTCTCCTCCTATGGTTGTTTGAAAGAAAATGGCCCCCAAAGGGAGTGGCACTATTAGGAGGTGTTGCCTTGTTGGAGGAAGTGTGTCACTGTGGAGGCAGGCTTTGAGGTCTCATATATGCTCAAGCCATGCCCAGTGAGACACACTACTTCCTGTTGCCTGTGAATTAAGATGTAAGAACTCTCAGCTCCTTCTCTAGCACCATGTCTGCCTGCATGCTGCCTTGCTTTCCACCATGACGATAATGGACTGAACCTCTGAACTATAAGCAAGCCACCACAATTAAATGTTTCCCTTTATAAGAATTGGCATGGTCACGGTGTCCTTTCACAGCAATAGAAACCATAACTAAGATACTTCCCAACCCCTCCCCCCATCTTCCCTCTCCCACAGATCCACTCCTCTGTTTCCCTTCAGAAAAGGGCAGGTCTCCCTGGGATATCAACCAAATATGGCATATCAAGTTGCAATGAGACTAGGCACATTCCCTCATATTAAGGCTGGATGAGGCAATCCAGTAGGAGGAAAAGGGTCCCAAAAGCAGGCAAAAGAGTCAGAGACCAGCCCCTGCTTCTACTGTTAGGAGTCCCACACNATGCTACACAGCCATGACATATGTAGAGGACCTAGGTCAGATCCATACAGGCTCCCTGATGATTCAGTTTCTGTGAGCCATATGAGTCCTGGTTAGTTGATTCTGTGGGCTGTTTTCATGTAGTGTCCTTGACCCATCTGGCTCCTACAATCCTTCCTTCCTCTCTTCTGCAGGCTTCCTTGAGTTCCATCTAATGTTTGGCTATGGGTTTCTGCATCTGCTCTAGTCAGTTGGTGCATGTAAATTTAAAAACATATCCATCCCTTAGAGAATGTTTTCTTAGGGACATTTTTTTTCTATTAAAGTCTGCCTTATCTCTTATTAACCTAAGCCAGATTTCTTTTGGTTAATAATCTGGTATTTCAGCTTATTAAATATCTTCCTGTAATATCTAACATTGACTAGATTTTATTTACTCAAACCAGAATTTTTCTTTTTTAAAGATTTTTTTATGTATATGAATATTTTGCTTACATGGATGTATGTATGTGCATCATGCTTGTACCTGGTACCCGAAGATTCCTTGGAATAAGAAACAAGATGGTTATAAGCTCTCATGTGAGTTCGGGGAACCAAACCTGAGTCTTCTTCAAAAGCAGCAAGTGCTCTTCTTAATCACTGAGCCATCTCTCCAGTCCCTAGAAAATTTAGACGGCAGGTTAGTTAGATTCCCCGTGACTACTGATAAATCAATGCTGACTTTGCTTTAACTTAACATGTTAATTTTTTTCTTGTTGCTTCCCTTTTTGGCACTAGGTAGGGTTGATGGCAGAGAATTAATGTTTCCTTTAATATTTTTTTTTCATATCTGTTTTGCAAGTTAAATGTTCTTTACTTAAATGAATATATACATTTTCAAAAATTCATAGGTGATATTAGTCAACACTTTGCCCCTAAGATTCCTCCTGTCTCCTTCCTATCCATCTTCTTAAACCAGTCTTTTCCACAGTTGTTTGAAAGGAACTCTTTTTCATTCTTGCTCTGTAATGTGATTTAATGATAATCTGTTTTCTGATCACTTGGCCAGTGTCTCCTTTCTCTCATTTTGGTTTTGTTTTTGTTTTGTTTTTGGAGACAGAGCTTCACATAGAGCAAGCTGACCTGAAAATCTCTGTAGCTGAACTTGACCTTTGAAGTTGACCTTTGAACTCCTGATCCACCTACCTCTACCTCCCCAAGTACTGGAATGACAAGCCTATGCCACCACATCTAACAGATGTGTCTTGGCAATGCACTACCTCAGTCTATAGCATTTCTTTTTATCTTTTAATAAGACATTTCAAGAAATTTGTTGTTGTTGTTTTGGTTTTTGAGACAGGGTTTCTTTTTGTAGTCCTGGCTGTCCTGGAACTCCCTTTGTAGACCAGGCTGGCCTTGAACTCACAGAGATTCGCCTGCCTCTGCCTCCTGAGTGCTGGGATTAAAGGCATGGGCTACAACTGCTCAGCCTTCTTTTTAATGTGTGTATATGTGTATGTGTATGCTCCATGTGTGCTAGTGCCTGTGGAAGCCAAAAGAAGGCATTGAGTAGCCTGAACTTCACGTTACAGNTGGTGAGCTGCCCAGCATGGGTTCTGAGAACTAAGCCCTNGGGTCTCCTGGAAGAGCATCACATACTTTACCAATCTCTCCAGCCCTTCTGTTTTTATTCCAGCATTTGCTTTCCTGGTCTTTCATCCTTCAGGGAACTTACTTTTAAATTAATTTCGACTTCCCTTGTCCTTCCCTCTGTGCAAGTCTGTCTCCATCTGTCTTCCTTAATTCTTAGACTTTAATTTGACCTTTGCCTTTAAACTTAAATTCTTACTAGTAATTTCCTCAAATGATCTTTGAGAAAGTTTTTTGTCTTGAGCAGTTAAGGTACCCAGTGGTTTTAGCTTCAGTGAATGTGTTTACTATTTTTAGAAGTTACGTTGTATTTTTATGCCTGTATAATGTTCTTTACTCAGTGTCTTATGTTTTTAATTTCTTATTGTTTTCTTTCTCTTGTGGTTTTATGATACATATTTCAGTTGCTTTCCTTTTTAATTCTTTTACCTGAATTTTCAGAAGTTTGAATGAACCCATGTTGGAGAGGCTTTCTCTATAGTCCTGGGATAAGGCTTTGTCTCTCTGAAGCAGATCCCATTTACATTGCCTAGTACCTTTGACTTGTTAGGATCCAACAGTTAACTCCACTTGTAGATTGCAATCCTACACTTGTACTCTGACCTAGAAAACAATGGCTCATGCAGAGCACCTATCTTAGTGTCAGGCCAAGACTTTTCTCATGGCCTTTCTATATCAAGAACANACCTCTGTTTCCTTCACAAACCTTGCTCAATACAGGACTTGTTTGGACAAGGGTAGCCACTTGAGAACACTAGGGACTCAGTGCCCTTTGCAAACACAAACACATAACTCTCAGGGTGACTATAAGTTAAAAAGACCAAAATTGATAGGCTAGAGTTTTTCTCAGCATCACAAAGACTCTGAGGAGGTCTTAAAAGAAGATATAAAATGACTGAGGTAAAAATCCTTCTACAGTGTTGTTCTGATTTCAAAGGCCAGTACTCAGAGATGTAGGAGCTAGTGCTNATCCCGGAAAAGTCTTGAGAGTGGCAATCCTGACCTCATATCCTTTCTCTTCCAGGTGAGCATCTGTCTGGAATGCAACAGCAGCAAACTACGGGGTCTGAAGCGGAAGTGGATCCGATGCTCAGCCCAAGCAACAGTGCTGCACCTGAAGAAATTCATCGCCAAAAAGCTCAATCTCTCCTCCTTCAATGAGGTAGTCATCAGCCAAAGAGCTGGGGTGGATCCTTCTTTGCCTGTCTTGTTTGTTAAAATAACAGCCAAAGACATACACATCCCTCTTTTTAACAGCTTTGTTTGAAGATTTTTAAAAAATATTTTAATTAGATTTATTTAGTGACAGAGAGTGTGTGTGTGTGTTTATGTGTGTATGTATACATGTGCAGTGACAGCTTGCAAAAGTCCGTTCTCTACCTCCACCATGAAAATCCTGGNGATTAAACTCAAAGGTTGTCAGGCTTGGCCATGAAGTACCCTTATCCACTGAGCCATTTTGCTGGCCCCTTGTATAGAAATTAGTTTGTTTGTTTGTTTGTTTAATTTATTTATTTGATTTTATTCATTTATTTTTGGTTTTTTTAGACAGGGTTTCTCTGTGTAACAGCTCTATCTGTCCTAGAACTTGCTTTGTAGACCAGGCATCAAATTCACAGAGATCCTCCTGCCTCTGCCTCCTGAGTGCTGGGATTAAAAGCGTGCACTGCCGCCACTGCCACTGCCACCACCACTACCCAGCAGAAATTAGTTTTTTTTTAAAGTTTTATTTATTTTTTTATATATCTGAATGTTTTACCCACATATATATGCACAGTGTGCATGCCAGTGCCCACAAAGGTCAAAAGAGGGCATCAGATCCCTGGAACTGGAGTTACAGACATTTGTTAGCCACATGTGGGCAAGGGGTACCAAAGTGCTCTTAATCACTGAGCCGGTCATCTCTCTAGCTCCTTGTTTGGAAATTTTAATAAGAAAAAAATTCTTAATTTGTTTTTCCTATCCTGCCAGGTAGTATGGAAGGAAATAACAGTGAAAATGTGAAAAACAAAGAGAATAGATTATTTGAGAATAAGTTAACAGTTGTACATAATAAGAAAGAACTTTCAGTTTTATGTGTCTGTGTATGTGTGTGGGTGGGTGAGTGGGACATGAGTGTATATGTAGGAGGAAAGGTGCCTATGAGCATGCTAAGGCCAGAGGAGGACAATGGGTGTCCTCCTGCTCTATCACTCTCTACCTTATCCCTTTGAGACAAGGTCTCTCACTGAATCTGGAGCCTGGCTGGCAACTGTATCTCATAATCCTCCTATCTCTGTTCTTCCATATCACTGGGGTGGCAGACTCATGCCCAGCTTTTTTGTTTGTTTGTTTGTTTGTTTCTCTGTGCAACAGCTCTAGCTGTCCTGGAACTTGCTCTGTAGACCAGGCTGGTCTTGAACTCACAGAGATCCACCTACCTCTGCTTCCCGAGTGCTGGGATTAAAGGCGTGTGCCACAACTACCTAGCTCGTGCCCAGATTTTTCTGTGAGTACTAGGATTTGAACTCAGGGCCTTACGTAGAGTAAATACTCTTAGCTATTGAGCCATCTCTGTAGTCCCAGAACTTTGTTTTTAATTTAATGAATGAGTGGGTGGTGGATGGATGAATGAACTAGATGATATGACACTTACANATTAATAGCTGAAAAACCAAGTAGACCCAGAGACCCAGAGCTTGTTGTGGGGGCTCATGGCAGAGACTTGTATGCATATGTGCTCAGAAACCCAGGCTTGTGTGGCACTTGGGCAAGAACAGCAAGAGCTGGTCCTGCTGCATCAAGGAAGGGTCAGTGATTTGAAGTGTTGCCTCAAAAGAGTTCANAGGCTATGTGGAAAAGGACTTAGAGGGCACATAAGGCCCCTGTCAAGACAGAAGGTCCAGCATGTTGCAGCAGGTACATGTGAGTGGTGGTTGAGAATGGTTTGGAGAGTAGTATATAGAGCTGTGCTAGCCATCGAGCCAGTATCCCAGCTGGAGCCTGTGAATATGACCCCATTGGAAGAAGGTCTTGGCAGATGTAACATCTTAAGGATTTTGAGATGAAACATCTCAGATTATCTGCTAAGCCTAAACCCAGGGACAAGTATCCTTTATTGTTAGTATGCAGTAGAAGATTTTAGACACAGGTCAGGGGAAGCAGGATAGAGATAACAGAGGCAGAGACTACAATGACCTGGCCACAAGACCCTAGAAACCATGGGGCAAGAGGATCTTCTTGTACTCAGTGTCCCTGCTGAAAACTCCATTTCAGTCCCATGGTACTGGGAGGCAGGGCCTTGGGGAGGTGTTTAAATCATGACTGGTACCTGGGGAATTTCTCTTCTGCTCTGTTATAGCTTGCAATGACAGCAAGTGCTTACATTATAACCAGAATTCCAGCCTCTAGCAAATACTAGCTGTTAACCAGTTACATTAACTGTTAATTGTGTTATATTAAAATATGTTAATGTTTGTTATATTAACATATTAACTTAATCAGTTGCCTAGTCTGTGCTGTTTAATTATAGCCACACTGAAAGACACTCCCTGGCAGTCCTGCCACAGTGCCCTTTCAGAGCTGTATATCAGACCCAGGAACCAGGGTTTTGGACTGTCAAAGGGCCCAATGCTCAGCCCTGAGCCAACCACATGAGTGCTTGGGGAGGAGGTAGCAGACACAGGATGAGGATATAACTTGATACTCACTACCAGGAGCCCACAGGAAAAAGAAAAGAAAGACTAGATTTGGTTTATTTGGGGAATAAGGTAGAGGAGAGCCTTGGACCCTATGAAGGTAAAGATGCCCATCTTGACTTGAAGTGTCTTCTATGCACTGTTCAGAGCCAGAGACATCAGGAAGTTCAAGAGGAGACTGCCTTCCATGTGCAGTAACATTTCTCCACAAGGACCAATGAAGTGAAGCATTTTCATTACAACTGGCTATCAGCTCGTGAGTATCCCAGGTGGATCTCACACTGCTCTCAGAGCCCTGCAGTCCCTAATGCTATGTGAAGTGTGGGGAGCATTGTCATAGACATTGGATAAGGAAGGGAGACAAGTACTAAGGGCAGGTCATAAGAAATGGGTGAGGGCATTATGCCTTGCTGGGGACAGGAGTTATATGCAGCTTGTATATCACAAGGTAAACACCACTTAGTAAAGATGACAGCAGACAGTTGAGTTTTCATGGACCCAAAGGCTGGTCTGTCTACAAGAAACACACATTCTTATGTGGACTGTGAGAACAGCCTTTGTCCCCTGCCTAGAGAGATACCAAGACCATCTGGGTCATTGATTCACACACTTAAAGAAATCACCATGCACCTCCTCAAGCACCCATGTGCAGATTATATAATGGCAAGTGCTATGCAGGTGAGCCTGGAGAAATGGAGAGCCAGTGCTGGCCAGATACACCTATAAGCATTAGGCTTCAGATGAAGACACACAGAACCACAACTAGGTGCAATGGGAATAGGCTGTTGTCAGGAAGATGGCTCCTCACAGACGGAAGGATAAGATATTTAACCCACATGCCATAACAGTCTAGTCTCTGTGGGCATATGTATATGTAAATTGAGGTGAGGGAGCCTAAAACTGCTCTCTAAGTAGTAAAGTCTATTAAATACGTGAGAAAAAAGTCCAAGAGCACATTTCCCTCACTGCATTGAGAACAGGATAGCTAGAAGTAAGGGATAGTGGGCAGGACAACCGTGATGAAAGCATCCTGGTCTGAAACCCATGATGGTATAGGCTAGCAGGTGGGTGTAGATCAATCCCTGCAGCTGTATGTGCAGAAGGCCCTGTGTGCTCTATGTGGATAAGGTCCTACATGCTCTGTGTAGACCAGGCCTTGTGTTCTGCATGTTAAGAGAAATTGTCTTGGGACTTCTTTGGTATGCCTTCCCACCTTGCTGTCTGGGTAACCTGGAGCCACTGTTGTAGCTTACTGAACTGTTGATGGTGGCGAGGCCCTTCAAGGGTCAGTGGATAAACACAGGAATTTACATCTTACTACCACTTAGAGGGAGGACAATGACNTGAGATACAATAAGTGGGGGTCCAGGGAGAGGTCCACATTGTGATGCCTCCAGAACTTCATTAGAGAAGCCCAGAACGGGAGTAGGGACAGGACAGGCATCATTGATGCTCCGAGCAACCAGGCTAAGCTTATTGGGACCATTGCAACACAGCCATGACGTACACCACTATATCTTTGACCCTTGAAGAAGTTTTGGTCTTAACAGAAA
Organism: Neotoma lepida; assembly: GCA_001675575.1. Classification (NCBI taxonomy): domain Eukaryota; kingdom Metazoa; phylum Chordata; class Mammalia; order Rodentia; family Cricetidae; genus Neotoma; species Neotoma lepida. Next base: position 244,036 of record LZPO01087242.1, on the reverse strand, counting down.
TGCTCCTTTTCTGTTATAACTCGTGTTTGCAGCTGGCTTCTATATTGGATGATGCAGGTAAGTGAATAAGCAGGCAAACTGTATTCCCACATGACTGGGGAGGAGCTTGTTTCAGAACATATGAGAGTATTGTTAATATTATCACTGTTGGCCTCATTCTAAAGGTAGGTTGAATATGTACCTAATTGAAGCCCCTTCTCCCACCAGCTGGACATTTTATGCAACGAGGAGATCCTGGGCAAGGACCACACTCTCAAGTTCGTGGTTGTTACAAGGTGGAGATTCAAGGTGAGACTGGGTGGTTCTTTTGAATGCCAGGTTTTAGACAGACTCTTGATCCTTACTTGCTGTGCATGTCTTCTATTTGCAGACATTGCTGTGGAACAGCTGTTTTTCTGGAATCATCTATCTGGCCAGGGTCTTTACTTACCATCCCTCTCAATCCCCTGAGTCTAGGGGACCACAGCTGTGGTAGCTGCCATAGTTGAAACAAACTCAAACTTTTGGGTACCTTTCTGAGCCAGGAAACTGATGTTGGCAGTCCCTGCCCACGACTGGAATTCAGCTCTTCCACATCTAGCCATGTTGCTTCCCAGGAAGAAGGGGATGGAGACAACTCGGCCAGCCAAAGACCAGGATGATCAGTAGTTGGTGCTGACCAGGGCAAGGGTTAGAGAGTGTAAGAAACTGCACAGGAGAGACCAGAGCCAATGTAGTAGGCAGGAGGAGCAAGTTGAAGCTCTGGCTGCACAGGCCTCTCCTGAGCCCCAAACACCCACACAGGTGACCACTGGGTCACCTGAGACCAATGACAGTTACTCCTTGTCCCCAGAACTGGATTCAGTTGTGGCATTGCTGATATAGTGTGTGTCTGTGTTTTGAGTGCACAGTATAGGCCCCTTGTACCTCCCTCAGCCACCTTTGTTTTTGTCTTGCAGAAGGCACCCCTCCTGCTACACTACAGACCCAAGATGGACTTGCTGTAAGCCCAGCCAGACTCAGCCCACACCCAGTGCTCTACATGGCAAAATGTGCCGTGGAATGTTGCCTCTGGGTGCCATGTGGACCAGATTTCTGAATAGAGAATATTTATAACTTTTGTATGAGAGAATCCACTCCCAACAAGACACTACCAGCACGCGTTTACAGAGGATGAAAACACTTCGCAGTTCGCTCGTCTCTGCTTCAGGTCCACAGGCCAGAGAATAAGTGAAATAGTGACACATTTCCACACGACATCTGACATACAGCATCTCTGCTTGCTTTCCAGGTCTTGAGAATCTGAGTTCGTTTTGGTTTAGTTTGTGGATTAGGTTTCATGATAAGCCTCAAAAATACTTGTACTTTCATTAAGTCCTTCCTAAGTTATTGAAAGTCTTTTCATGGTATATATTTATGTTGCCTTTAGCTTCCTGAAGACTTAAGGGATATATAAAAATTTAATTTAAAGTATACCCAAAGAGGCTTGCAGTAATACTATTATTTAGCCATGGTGTTTAATTTCCCACCTTCTAGAGTACAACAGAGGCCCATTCCCAAGTTTGAGTCTTGTACTGTGCATCCTGGGATGATGGCCTCTGCTGGCTGGGCAAGGCAGGACCCTTCATCACTCCCCAGTGTCATGTGACTGCAATTCCGGCACCCTCAGTAAGGCAAACTAGAGGTGGTATGGCCAGTGCAGCACTGGCTTGTTGAAAAGTTCTTGAAATAATTTCCCTTGGATAGACCATCACTGAAGTCCTGCCTTTCCCATTTTGTTTTCCTTCGGCTGGCAAGATGTGGTGGTGGCTGTTTGTCACTATCAAACAGCACAAACCATCCTGTAGGGAGACCTTGTAAAGACACTTGGGAGGTGACCTCTAACCTCCATGTTCCTGGTAGTTAGTATTTCCAGGCTTGCCTTCCTGCTNATGGGGTTAACATGCATTCTTTGGGTCCCTTTTTCATGCAAGGTAACTGAGCAACCTGTTCAGCAGAAGTTACTTTTTCGGTCACAGACAGGATACTATTTGGTAACCTCCCCTTCACATGTAAATTTTTTTGTTTTGTTGGGTTAAAGAATAAGATGCCAGCATATCCAACTTTATTCTTTCTTGAGGGGTATGAAAGCAAGAGTACGGAGAAGGGGTACTGTCCTAGGGTTCCCAGAGACCTCTCTCAGTCTGGGTGCCCTCTTACCTCTCCCACTTCCTGCCCTCCCAGGCCCCATGGGAATTGTAGGACACTATAATCCCAGAAGTACCTCTGCTCTTGGTGGGCAGATGAGGATCTTAGTGTGTCCCTTAGGGCTGGGCTTTCTGAGTCTTCGCCTTAGCAATTGAAATTTTTCTTGGATTTGCTTTGACAGTTGGGATTGGGTTTATCAACACCNACTTTTTCTTCTACTTCCTCTTTCACTTACACAGTGTCAGAAGCAGCGACTAGTGAGACCTAATGTTACTAAGGAAAACATCCAAATTAACTGAATCTTTAATGTATGCCCTTCTAAAATAAAAGCAAGCTCTTTGTTTGGAATTGATCAAAATTCACCTCTATTTAAGCCCAGGACTGTTTAGATTATTCAGTTTCCTGAGTTTGCTATTCATCCAAATCATTTCTAGAGTTACTATACAAGGGTTTATGCGTAAATATTACCTGTCTACCTCAGAACACAAGTGCTGCTGAAGCATTCTGCAAGACCGTGTTCTCACAATGCAGTTACATTAGAATTTAGGTATTTTTCCATGTGATGAAATTAAAGAAGAGTTAAACAGTTAGAAGCCTCCAAATTAAAATAAAATTAATTTACAGTTCAAATCAAACTTAGTATGGCTGTNTAATCTCATGATATATATTTGTAACTTTGTAGCTACTTTTAGAATCACTTGACTTTGCTATGGTGCTAAGTTGATAGATCTAAGTATTCAGTGAGGCAGACATCGCAACTGATGTCCTAGCTGGGCGCCACTGCCCCAACAGCCCTGCTTCTGTCACCACGTTAACCTGATAAACCTCAGCAGCAAAAATTCCTATTTTCCATCATGCACCTGTCTGCACTGCAGTTTCCCGATGCCCTTCTGCCCTTTGGTCTGACCTGTAGCCTTACCTCGCTCATAGATGAAGCAGAGTGAGCTTGCGTCAGATGGAAGCTTCTGGGCGCCTTGTTTCACTCCTGCCAAGCTCCATGTGANATCCAAGGCCGAAATTTTATTTTTCCAGCATGAACACCAGGATCAGTTAGTNATTGGTCCTGTCCAGCTTTCTCAGCAGGCGGAGCTCCTGTGAAGTTGTTTTCATAGCTGCCGATGCTAGAAATCGGGTGCATCCAACCGGCAGCCCCGGGACCAGCCTCCCAGCACGTGGTCTCGCTCAATACCATTTTCACGAAAATAGAAAACTCAGATAGAATATATAATATTGAATTTAAGATTTGGAGGGTTAAAAAAAGAAAACTTAACTTTATAAAATTATTTATTCTATTTTAAGCCTTCTATCATATTTTCCCATCCAGTTGTTTGGTTTCCGTGGTCCAGCTTTATTTACAGGCATATAAGATAAAATTGTGAGATGTTTTGCAAGCTTCTTTTACTTTTTTGTAGCCTTTGNTTTGTATGTTTTTATAGGGATGAAGAGCATTTTTATGCTTTTATGTAATAGGTTCAACATGCATTTATTAGAGTGTTTAAATTGTGATCTAGCATCGATTCTACTAAATTGAAAGGGAATATAGGTGGAATTTCAGTATCTGTGCATTCAGCTATTTGGTTTTGCCTTTTTCACTGTTATTATAAGGATGCTGTTACTGGGATTGTGTGTGTGTGTGTGTGTGTGTGTGTGTGTGTGTGTGTGTGTGTAGATATGTTCCATCAATATTAAAAGATAAGCAGCCAGGCAGGAAG
>LZPO01087242.1:229200-239688 GCA_001675575.1 Neotoma lepida | reverse complement strand
ATTTAAACCCCAACACATCACGTGTGACCTTAACATGAAAACAGAAGTTTTCTCTGCCTTGATATTAAACACACCAAGTACATAAACTGGAATACATAGATTAGAAAAATCACTTAATTGTACCACAGTCTGCATATCTTGCATTCCTCCAGGCAGGATTTACTACAATTCAGGCTCCCATCAGGAACAACTGTGTGGAGCTGTGGCTCTCACACCCAGTGTTCCTATTGTCACTCCCATCCAAGAGCACATTTGGAGAAAGAACTGAAATGTGCCTGTGAGATGTGTCACTTTAGCATATCATTTCCAGCTCTCAATTTGTACCAGACAATTTTTTCCCAAGTGAAAGTAACATCAGGTCACAGACAGTAGCACCACCTGAGCTCTCCCCTTGGAATGCAGCCACAGCTAACAGTTGTCATGGTGTATGAAATGATGCAGATTCAGATTTTTTGACTGTTTAATTTGAAAGTTTACATTTTTTATGATTGTGTTAGTGTGTAATTTTTGTACCATCAGTGGCTAGTTTTTGTCTGAAATCCTTTTTGGAATATTGCTTAATGTTTTGATTTCATGATAGTGAAGCTTGTATTCAGTGTTTTGCCAATTAATATTATATGCTTGTAATAAAAGCAGAAGAAAAACTTAACTCTCCTGGACTGGAAATGTTTTACCTGAAGTATCTGTAAGCTTACTGCAGATAATGTGTTACAGAGTGTGATTAGCCCTCTCCATCTGTAGGCTCAGTCATCCAGGGATGGAAAATATTCATAAAAATGCACAGCTTTTTCTTTCTGTCCTNATTCCCTAACTATAGTATAACAACTTTTTATATATAGCGTTCACTTTGTTTTGATTTGATTTGGTTTTGGCTTTTTGGGTTTTTTGAGACAGAGTCTCTCTATGTAGTCCTTTCTGCCCTGAAATTCTCTATGTAGACCAGACTAGCCTCAAACTCACAGAGATCTGCCTACCTCTGCCTCCTGAGTGCTGGAATTAAAGGTATGAGCCACCTTGCCTGGCCACAGTGTATGATTTACACAAGTCATCTAGAGATGATTTCAAGAATTCAGGAGGGTGTGCTATAAAAAAGATTAGCTGTTTTATAAAAGGGAATTGAGCATCCTCAGATTCTGGTGTCTGCAGGGGATCTGACCTCATAGAGGCCAAGGGGAAGTGTTGGGAAGTGCTGTAGATGCTATTGAGGCATGCCTCACCTCTGCTCAGGAGCACATGCTCACTTTATCATAGTAATACAAGAACACATGAGTGTGCTGTCTGTCCATCCATCTGTGCCCATGGGTTTACTACCCCTTCCTCTATTCCATACATCATTTCTAAAGTGTTACTCTGGATACAGAACTTCTTTTTTTTTTTGGTTTTTTGAGACAGGGTTGCTCTGTAGCTTTGGCGCCTTTCCTGGAACTCACTTGGTAGCCCAGGCTGGCCTCGAACTCATAGAGATCAGCCTGCCTCTGCCTCCTGAGTGCTGGGATGAAAGGCGTGCGCCACCACCGCCCAGCCAGAACTTCATTTAAATTGACCCAACACACAGTACCAGAATTTGGCAGAAACACATGAAATAACATGTGATTTGTCAAAGAGGAGGGGTTTTTGGTCTGAAGCCAGCTGTGTATGACAAAGATGCTGGAAAAGAGCCTGCTGGTGTCTACCAGTGGGCTGAGAAAGATGATAACTTCTTATTATAAACAATCTACTCCCTAAAAAGGAAAAAAGCACTGGTCAGACTTATAGTTTCTAAAAGTTAAGTCTTGCAAACCTGAGAAAACTAACGTTGGAAGGCAAGAAGTTAGTGGCCAAAATTAGGTTTTGATGGCCTTAACTCAGTTTCTGGGTGTTATTGTGTGTGTGCCCCGGGAAGATGTTAAATGTCTTATTCTATCACTTTCCACCTTAGCCTTGAGATGGGTCTGTCACTAAATCTGGAGCTAGGCAGTGGCCACCAAGCTCTTGTGAACCTCCTGTCTCCCCCTCTCTCGTTACTGGAATTATAGGCATGCATAATCACATCTGGCTTCTTATGTGGATTTGAATTCAGGTTTTCAATGATTGCACAAGTGTGCTTGTCCATTGTGCAACCTCCTTAGCTCCTGACTTAAGTTTCTTTTTGTTGTTTTTGGCAAATCATTACACATCTTACAATTGTCAGGATATTGCTACACTGTAGGCAAACAGGGAGTAACTGTCTTAGTTACTTTTCTGTTAGCATGATGAAACACCATGACCAAGGCAACTTATAGAAGAAAAAAATGCATGTAATTTAGGGTTCATGGTTCCAGGTAGTAGAGTGCATGGCTATCATGGCGTGGAGCATAGCAGTAGGCAGGCAGACATCGTGCTGAAGCAGTAGCTGAGAGCTTACATAATTAGATAACAGCCACGAGACAGAAAGGGAGCTAACTGGGAATGGCATGGGGTTTTGAAACCTCAAAGCCCACCCCTAGTAACACACCTCCTCCAAAAAGGCCACACCTAATTTTTCCTGAACAGCTCCACCAACTATAGAATAAGCATTCAAATATATGAGTCTATAGGGATCCATTCTCATTCAGACCGCCACAGTAGCAAACACAAATCTTCGATCCAAGTTGGTTGCTGTCATCCACTTTCTGGGTGAGATCAGTGGATAGCAGGATGTGAAATTCCTATTATTTGAGACTAGAGCTGCAGCACAAGACAGTTCCTTCAGGGAGATGGTGTCTGTCCCTTCAAAGGCCCTCAGTGGCTACATGGAAGCAGGCCCAGGGTACCTCTACCATGGTATATGATACTGTTTCTCTAGTCCTTTTCTGTGTGCTCTACCTGGCCATGGGTGGCATCATGGAGTCAGATATGGTCTTGTGAAGGTCAGATGTGACCACTCTAGCATGCAATAGGCAGGTGAAAACAGGTGATATTTTGATGGAGTTATCAACAGTCATTGCTCTTCAGAAGCATGCTTTTCCTGGGGAGACATTTACCTTACCCCAGATAGGAAACCAAGGACAGAGCAAAGTACAAATATCGCCAAAATCCAACTTGGTGAACATTTTACAGGGGTTACTTAGAAGAGCAGAAATTATTCAGACTACTGCATCAGCAAAAGCCCAGCCCAGCGTAGGTAACAGTTTATAAAGCTGGAAACCTGGAACATGCCCAACAACCTATTGCAGCTCAACANTTTGGATGTGTGGTCCTTCCATAGTGGGTTCTGTTACCCTGAACTTTCTCTAGGCAGATCAACTGCTCTCTTCTTTAAGGCTGCTTATCTTGTCTGCATATTCCTGGAAGCTAAGCTGATCTGAGAGAGCAGTCTTTACTGTAGATGCAAGTTTTCTTATGTCCTGTAGCCGTTCAGTCCCAAATAAACACACAGAGGTTTATATTAATTACAAGCTGTTTGTTCTATGGCCCAGGCTTATTACTAACTAGCTCACTCAAATTAACCCATTTCTATTAATCTATGTATCGCAACATGTCTCATGGCTTTATCTGAGTTCCATTACATCCTGCTTCTCAGGCGGCGGCTTGCAGCATCTCTCTCACCCTGCCTTTCTTCCTCTATCTCCCTTGAATTTCCTGCCTGGCTGTCTCCTGTCTTGGCTTAGGTCAAAGCAGCTTCTTTGTTAACCAATGGTAGCAACATATATTCACAGTGTACAGAAAGACATCCCACATAATTTCCCCTTTTCTGTCTAATTAAAAAGGAAGGTTTTAACTTTAACATTGTAAAGTTACATATAATAAAACAAGTATCAAGCAAGAATTACAGTTATAATATTTAGTCTATATATTTGGCAAAATTAAAGAAAATATCTATTTGTAAGTCTAAAGTTTTATATCTAATTTATCTTTTATCATAACTAAGGAAAACTATAATTATGACTATCTAGTCTTCAACTCCATCAAAAACCCCAGAAGGATATAATATTACTTGAGTAAATAGGAAGTGTATTGCAAGCAACTTCCAAAATTTAATGACAGAGACATCTGGCTGTCTGCACAGTCATCCAAAGTTCTTTTGTAACGTTGGGGCATCCATCTTTAACCTACAGGCCCACAGTCTGGCGTATTTTTTAGTGAAGCAGGAAATTTGAAGGACTATTCTGCCTATTGACAAAGTTCATCAGTCACTTTTCTCTGTGTCCTGTAGAATGTCTGGCAGTTTCTTCTATGAAGCAGGAACATGAAGGAACATCTCACCTTGTTTTAGCAAAGTTTAGTGGTCACCTTTCTATAGGTCCTGCATGTCCAGTTTATACAACATACTGTCAAGTAGTCCAGGCAAGAGCAGTTTCTTGCCCAAATGGCTAGCCTTTTCCATATTGTAAGCAAACTCCATAACAAGTTTCTTTGATGCCCATCATCCTCTTTGAAGTAATTGGTGCTGCCAGGAGCAGACATGTCTCACTGTCCAGAAAAGTCTTAAGTTGTTAAAACATTTTAAAATGCCATGTTTTGTAGGTCTTTGAAGTGTTTGGAGATTACCTACCTTATTAATATATATCTTTGTATATCTAGAAAACTTAACTAACATGACTATAAGTTTGATTATCATAGATGATTAATTATTAATCTGTATTTCTTAATTATACATTACAATTTTAAATGAGTTACATAAACATAATACCTTAAACAAGAGTAGAAATATACATACAGTATAACAAAATTGACCTTAAATTTATATTGATAAACCAAATCCATATCAATGTAAAGTATTTTGAGTTGTTTTTTGGATCAAAGTAGATTCAATAATCTATCTTTTTTTATCATTTCTGTATCATAAATTATGTGGGATTTCTTTCTGTACACTGTGAATATGTCTTGCTACCATTGGTTAATAAAGAAGCTGCTTTGACCTATGGCAACACAGGAGACAGCCAGGCAGGAAATCCAAGAGAGACACAGAAAGAAGAAAAGCAGGATGAGAGGAGATGCTATGAGCCACTGCCTGAGAAGCAAGATGTAATGGAACTCAGATAAAGCCACGAGACACATTTCGATACATAGATTAATAGAAATGGGTTAAGATGTGTGAGCTAGCTAGCAAGAAGCCTGAGCCGTAGACCAAAGCAGCTTCTTTATTAACCAGTGGTAGCAACATATATTCACAGGGTACAGAAAGGCATCCTACAAAGTTGTTTACACACATCCTCTTGAGGTCTTGGAGCTTTATCTGTTGTTCCTCAGAGCAACCCTAACTCTAACAGGAGCCCATGTTCCTGTTGTATGTATGTAGAAAAATCCACTGATTTTATGCTGGATCTTGTAGACATTTTCTGGGTTTCCATGTGGAGTTTCATCATCTGAAACCTCTAGTCCCTTGCTGAAGAGCAAGACTGAGCCACATAACAAGCAGGCTGTGGAGTCCCAGTGTTCATGAGAATTTTGTAATGTCTTGTTTTAAGCATGAATCAGGTTATAGTGTTTTGATAAATACCATTTACCAAGTTGAGAACTTCTCTCCTGTTATAGATTATAAAAAGGTTTAATCAGAAGTTTGTACTACTTGCCAGGTGGTGGAAGCAGAGGTAGTCAGATCTCCATGAGTTCAAGGCCAGCGTGGTCTACAAAGTGAGTTCCAGGACAGCCAGAGCTGTTACACAGAGAAACCTTGTCTTGAAAAAACAAGAAAAAGGAAATTTGTACTACTTGTTTATTAAGTAAAAAAAATAAATAAATAACAGTTTTGCTTTTATTTGAAGATTTAACACATATGGATTTATGTAGCCTTCACTCTAATCAGGAAGCAGGAAAGTTCTGTCACCTCAAGGAACTCTTTAACGCAAGCCCATTGTTATCACATCTTAGGCTGTATTCTCTTTTTGAGAATGCTATTAATAGAATTGTCCATATATAACCTTTGCAATTTGATTCCTTCACTCTACTAAATATCTGTGAGAGACATCCTATTGATTGCATCAATACCCCTCATTTAAATACTGAATGGTCTTTCCCTGTGTGAGCACAACAGTTTACTAGTAACCTGATATTATATTTTCATTTCAATTGTTTTACTTNTTTTAAGTTTATCTTATGTGTATGAGTGTTTTGTTTGCATGTATGTATTTGCATGACTTGTTTGTGTGGTGCCCACAGAGGCCGGAAGGCAGCACTGGATCCCTAGAACTGGAGTTACAGACCATTGTGAGCCACTATGTGATTGATGAGAATTGAGCCTGGATCCTCTGGAAGAGCAGCCAGTACTCTTATCCACCAAATCATCTCTCCAGCCTCCAGAGCATCTTTTTTGTCCATTTATCATATGCCTACATCTTTTGTGCCGTGTCTGTCCAAGTCCCTCCCACTTTTGAGTTACTTATTTTCTTACTATTGAGTTTTAAGAAATCCTTGCATATTCTGAAACCATTTAGGTAAGTGATTTGCTAATATTTTTTCCTCATCTCCACTTGTCTTTGTTTTTTTTCCCCCTTTACATTTCTGATAGAGTTTTCTCTAATAAAGTCACATTTAAAAGTACATATTTCTTGGATTCCTTTGTGGATTTTTTATGTCATGTCTAAGATCTCTGCCAAATGCCAAGTCACAAAAATATTTATCTGTTTTATCCCAAATGTTTTATAGCTTTATGCTTGCTACTTATATATGATAGATTTTGACTTAATGGTATAAAGTGTGAGGTTTAGATCAAAGTTTTGTTTCCTATTTGTGGATACCAGTTGTTGAGAAGACTGTCCTTCCTCACTAATCACTTCGTATTGCTATGAAAGACCCAGAGGCTTTGTGTACAGGTCTGTTTCTGGACTCTGATCCCTGACCTGTCTGTTCCTTACTGAATACCACACTGCCTTAGTGGTTGTTACTCTAGAAGTGTTAACTATGAAATACGTGGTTCTCCCAACACCATTAAGCCACACCCTCAACCTGTTCTTTTAAAATCATCATCATCATCATCATCATCATCATCATCATCATCACTAATTATTGTGTGAGAGAGAATACATGTGTGCACATGCCACAGTGCACATGTGGGAGTTAGAAAACAACTCGCAGGAGTCAGTTCTCTTTCTATCGTGTGGGTTCAGCAGATACGATTCCAGTCATTGGGCTTGGTGGCAAGTGCCTTAACTGCTGAGCTACCTTGCCAGAATCTTTTTGCTTTGTTCTGAACTAAGAAGAAAACATTCTCCTTAATTTTTAAAGACTCATACATATGTAAACGTTTATAGAACTGCAGACTGAAAATCAGGGGCTGGAGAGATGGCTCAGTGTCTAAGATCACTTTCTGCTCTTGCAGAGGACTGAAGCTCAATTCCTAACACATCAGGTGGCTTACAACTGCCTGTAACTCTGGCTCCAGGGAATCTAATAGTCTCTGTGTACATATATACAAGGACAGATAGACACACACACAAATATGTAAATAAAGTAAATATTTTTAAAAATCAGTATGATTTTTAAAATTTAAAATACAACATCTACCAGAAGTGAACAATTGGAAATCCCTCAAAATTAAAATACAGTATCAAGGCATATGAGATGGCTCATCTTAGTAAAGATGGTCACTTGCTACCAACCCTGACCATCTGAGTTTGTTTCCTGAGCCTCATGCAGTGAAAAGAGAACAGTGACTCCCACATGCTATCCTTTGACCTCCACATGTACACTGTGGTACACACACACCCACATGCATAGGTACACCACACACACACAAAAATACTGTTGTAAAAAACCAAAGTATCATTTATATTAGCAGTAAAGGGGTGCATAGATGTACGTCTTGTGAAATATATATAAGATTCACACAAGGAAAAGTATAAAACTTTGATGAAAGGAATAAAGGAACTAAGTAATTGTACAACTGTTCTATGTTGATGTATAGGAAGACTCAATATTGTCAGAATGTTAGTTCTTTCCAACTTGTTGTATAAAGCTAGCAAACCCTAAACTAAATTCCAGCAAGTTTGATCATGGATATTATGATAGTGTTAATTTTCAACTTCACAGGATCTGGAATCTGTTAGATCTCAGGAAGTCCATATATCCAGAAATAAGCTCAAGCTGAGCTATAGAAGAATTTCTGGTGGTTAGTTAAAGGCCAGCATTCCTCGGGAACTTGTGGGATTCCTCAAAAGGAGTCCCTCCTCCCAGCTTCTTATCCTCCTTATAATTTGTGGGGTGTGTCCACCCCCTGCTCTCTCATTCTCTCACTGTGCTTTATCTCTTGCTATCTCCACTATTCTCTCCTGCTCTCCCACTTCCCTATTCCTGCCTTCTTTTCTCTGCTCTGGACTCTTCTAGATGACTGGATATTTTCTCTCTCTCTCCTACAATAAAAACCTTTTCCCTAATGGAACCATCATGTCAGCAATTTCTTCTTTGTGCCCCCTCACAACCTGGGGAGACAACCCCAGGCACATTTATGAGAGTTTGTTGAGCCTCTGGAAATGCCTGAAAGGGCATAGATTAAATTAGATTAATTGAGGTGGGAAGACTCATCTTTAAACTGGGCAGCACCGTTCACTGGGCTGAATAAAAACAAGAAAATGAGCTGAATACAAGTTTTAAGCACTCTGCTTCCTGATTGTAGATGTGATATGACTAGTTGCTTCAAGTTTCTGCCCCATTGANGTCCCTATCATGATGGACTGTACTCATGAACTGTGAGCCAGGATAAACCCATTCTCCCTTAAGTTGCTTTTATCAGAATTTTTTTTTCACAGCAACAAGAAAAGAAATTAAGGCATACCAAACTGTCTGGGATTAATGTTCAGAGCCAAAAGACATAGAATAAAATGCCAAAAACTGAAGGGAAAGAATGAACTTGACTTCCAAGACTTAGAGTGATCAAGACAGTATGGTATTGATAAGAGAAAAAAACAGATAATTGGAATGGACCAGAGATTTGTATACACACTGTTAGAAACAACTTAAAAACCATTTTGTGTAACTCAAAAGCCATTTTGTGTGACTTGGAGTAATATGATGCTTTAGCATGCCACCAGGTAGCTCTGGTAAGAGCTAGGTCTTAAAAGCAAGCTCCGGGAAGGCTACCCAGAAGATCAGATAGGAGACTAGCCCAGGACAGGCCTTGACATGCTAATGAAGTAGCCCAATGTGCTGTGGATATGATAGTGAACCAACCCCAAACTGTGAGCTACTGGTCAATGAAATGATAGAAAAAAATGAAACTTTGGGAATGGTCTCTAGGATTGCACTGCTGTACTTCCAAGACACAGCTTCTTTAGTCTCATTGGTGATACCCATCAGCAAGAAGACTTGAGACTCTGTGTGTGGCCCTGGCCTCAGTGACCAGTGGACTTCCAGCACTGTCCCTGGGCCCATACAAGCCTGCCTGTCAGTACTAGCCTTTAGCCTAGGCTCTCAAGGACTTCCTGGGAAGTCCTGTCAGCTTGCTACAGCTGAAGGACTTCATGTTGGAAATGGGCTGAGCCTGCAAGTTTCTGAAGTGTCCTCACTAGAAAACATTCCCCAGTAGAACTCTGCAGCAGTATTTCTGCTCAAACAACTGTTGCCCACTTGGTGATATGTCTGTTTAAATTTATATATGTGTGTGTGTGTATATATACATGTATATGTATATATATACACATATGTGTATATATGTGTAATATTATATATATATATATATAATTTTTTTTTGAGACAGGGTTTCTCTGTGTAGCTTTGGAACCTGTCCTGGAACTCACTTTGTAAACCAGGCTGGCTTCAAACTCACACAGATCCACCTGCCTCTGCCTCCTGAGTGCTGGTATTAAAAGCGTGTGCCACCACTGCCTGGCTTAAGTTTTATATTAGCATGATATTATAAGGAATGTTTGTGTGAATAAATGGAGCAAATACAAAAGACAAACCTTGTGTAGACATACTTATTGCCAAGCACCTTATAGCTTATAGGTCTATTCTCTCTACACAGGCCCATAAAAATGCAATGGCCATTCGGTTTGGGATGTAGACTTTTAAGAACAGGATAGCGAGACTGGCCCGAGACTTGGGATCCTCCTGCATTAGCCTTCCCACTGCTGAGATGCAGAATCTAGGAAGAAGGCTGAGTCAGGAGATGCTTCTAGCCACCGCCAGGAGCAGGAAGATGTGAAGAAGACCTGGGTTCAATACCTAGTACCCGAAGGAAGGAGCCATCACCATGGGACGCCACCAGACTCGACCTGAGCACTCAGCCCAAGGCCGCACCCGGAATCCAGCTGCCTAAGGTGTGGAGCCCAATAACTTGGAGGGGAGAGTGGAATTGCCCTACTGATCAATCTGGTCAGCTGAGATCCATTTGGGAGAGATCTCAGATCTACAATCTGGGGAAACAAGATCAGCTGAAGAGTTGGCCAGCAAGCAGAGAGCAACCTGAAAACACCAGAGAAGGAACCGTCCAGCCACTGAACCAGATTACCGGAATCACACATCCACCCTGCACCGACTGGGAACAGGTAAGACCCCATCTCTGGACTGCAGACCATATCTCTAACCCCTAGGCTCCGCAGGCTCATTACGTGC
>LZPO01087242.1:196385-215706 GCA_001675575.1 Neotoma lepida | reverse complement strand
AGACAGAAAGAAACAGCGCACGTGGAGAAAGAGAGGAAGAGAGAGGGGAGGGAGGAAGAGGCGGGATTTCCCTTTGCACATGCGCTGTGAAGTCACTTAGCTGGGGGAGTGGTCAGGAATTCCAACAGCAAGGTTTTCCAAATGATTAGCCTAGGGTTTCCCGAGGAAGAGCATAGAAGTAGCACGCCTTCAAAGAACAGTTTGTCAGGTGCTGCTGGAAGACCAGCTTTCAGCAGTGTCAGAGAAACTGGAAAGGAGTATGGCGTCAGCGGAGCTGCATACACACAGGAGACTTTTTTCCTGAGGGCCAAAGCTTAATTCTTCATTTTATTTTTCTCTCTGTGTTATGCCCAGATCGCAGGGACCCCCAAAAGACCACCACAGAGACCGAATTCCACATGTAAAAGCAAAGAACCTTTATTTTCAAGCTCTGAGCTTGGTCCCTCTGTCTGTCNAACACAGCAGTGAGAGCAGAGAGCCCTGAGCCCAGGCAGAGTAGGGTTTTTATCATAGCAGAGGTTGGGGGTGAGGGAATTTCCAGGGTTCAGGACCCTGATTGACTGACATTTGTCTAGGGGTATCTGTAAAACAAAAATAGGTGTGTGCTAGACTCAGGGACATCTGGCCACCTTATCTACTGGTTGGAATGTTTGGGATGTTAGGGACTTCCCCATCCCTGGGTGTATCCCTGGGTGGTGTCAGCTTATGGCTTTTCCTGGATTTGGGTGTTGCCTGCCAGTAAGCCTGTCACAGAAGCTATGCCTTGGCCTCTAGGCCGGTCATGGCAGCTGTGTGGTTAAGCTGTTTTGGGGCCCCTCCACATCTGCTGGATGTTCTTTGTCCATTTTACATTTTTCTCTTATCCCTTTTATACCATCTAAGACAAAGATTTCTGTGCAAAAAAAAAAAGATTACCTCACAACTATGTTACATATTTTTCAAAAACAAATTAAAATCTTTACATAAGAAGAAATCACATTAAGATCACAAGTTACATGTTTTCCTTTAGAAGTCCACAATAGTTAATCATTTTTCTTTGTATTAATTTTCCCACCATAACATCTTCACCCCAAAGCGATGATTCTTTTATTACTGATTAACAAAGTTTTAAGCAAGCCAAGTGTATTTCAGCCAGTTCCTTTTGTACTGGCAGGCAGCTGTTTGTGGTTTCAGTGTAGCCAATTTCTATTCTTATTTCTACTCTAGAGAAACTTTAAACGAGTGGTCAGCTAACCATCTATTTTTCTTTACACACAATAGGGTCATTTAATTTCCTTTTACAACTTTGTTTTTTTCAAGGTGCATACCAGGGCCTGTGATTAATTCTGTAAGTTACATGACCAAGGAACTCAGGCCTATCCTTGGGTGTAGGGACATAATTGCTTTCTTTGATCATCAGCCTGTTTTCCCACAGGCAAATTCATACATCTATAATTTCTGTCCTTTGCAAATCTTACATCTAACAAAGGGGAAGGTAACTTTTAGCCTATATTTGCCTTTTTTTGTATTTCTTATTGGAGTAATTGGCAGAATAACTTAAATCATGTCCCTAATCATCTTTACCAACTATCCTAACCACCTGTATCTGTTAGGCTAACTCAAAAAGTCCAATTAAATCATAGAGCTAACTAATCAGCATTGCTCTTATAAAAAATCGTCTTCATTATGATCTATAAGTAAATTGCCCCATGAGGAATGGGATTTTCCCAAGAAACAATCACACTGTATTAGATACAGTGGGATCCTTTCACAGAGTAATCACACCATGCCAAATACAGCAGGAACACAGCAGCAGCAAACACAAAGAAGCACAGCAAAAGCAAGGGGCATTCTGGAAAAACAGTCCTCCCAGGGCTTTGTCTCTCCAGGAGGCACCCAGAGTAGCTTTGCTATCCTCTGGGCCATATTCCATAAGCTCCATTGCTCTCTGTGGTTCCTCTGACATGACCACCTGCAGTCAGGAATCTGTCTGTGCTGGCAACAGGACACATAACTATTGATAGTCATCTTGACTATCTGCAAACATGGTGAAATCCTTGATGCTTTGCTCCTTAGACTTAAGTCCTCCTGCAAAGACAGGAGGAAGGACAGGGGAAGACAGGGTAGATTGTGTGGAATCTTCTGCAATGGGAGACTCACCTATTCTCAGTTTTTACTCAGTTTTTGGGTATGTCTGTGTGTACCTATGCACATTTTCCCCCCATCTGGGTTGTAATCCAGTTCAGCCTCTGCCACTGGGTACACTCAGCTGTGACCACACAGCTCTGATGGCATGTCAGTGAGGGTTTTCTTCCTTTCTGCCCCAGCTCTAGGTGGTTTTTCCTGGTTGATGAACTATGTTTATTTCTGTTCCTTATATTGGAATGGAGGTTCAGAGGGTTAGTTAGTCTGCCACTTTGCCTAGAGCCTCACTAAGCTGCCTCTGCTATCCCAGGACCTGTCAAATCATGGACCTGGTGGACACATATATAGAGTCCACACACATTTGGGCTGATGAACTCCAAGGACTCCTTTAGGAGCATTAGATATTAGGTCACTGTCCTGGGCCCAGGGCCTTGTGTGGGAGACTGTTAAGGTTTATGCATGAGCCCTGATGAAAGACAAGCAAAAGAGAGGTCTGTGCCACTCTACCTGCCATGGGCCTTCACTGAGCTTCATCACTCAACTGATGACCTAAGAGTGAAGCACAGCCAAATAGCCTTCTCCACCTACCTACCACACCCTTCTCAGATATTGGGGTGCTTTAAGGATCTGTGCAGTGCTGGGCCCCTCCCCAGTTCTGTGCTCCAGAAACTTAGGCCTACACTTTCATAGGGTATGGCAGCCACCCAGGAAGTACTTGGTCACACGTATCATATCCATTACCCATAGCTAGCACAGGTAGTGAGTTCCTGGCTTGTCCTTAGCCTGCTCTGACCCCCAGGTAATCAGGTGAGGCCAAAAGTAACAGGCCAGCTCAAGGTTCACCTGAAGGTTGAAAGAGGGATTCCTGGGGCCCAGAAAGTCCTCACCTGCACAGCCATAACTGGACTTCTGGAATGTCCAGGACTACTCGCTGCTCCCATTGTTCTCTTGCACCTCATTTTGCCTGGTTCTTGATCAAAGTCATTGTGAGTATAAAGGAAGGGAACAGTCCCTGCTGGCAGAGAGCCTTAGTTTGTGGGGGGAGTACAGTTACCCTAGGGAAAGCAATGTTGGTTGGTACAGGACCCTGCCTAGTGAACATCTCCACTGGCTTTTCTGGCTGACCCCCACCCTCAACACTGCCCCCATTTACGAGGAGAGAAGACTAGGATGGGTAGGTTGGAATCTGTTGTGACTGCTAAAGGACAAGACTCTGCTAAAGGACAAGACTCACCTCACACCTGTCTNNGGTCAGACCGAGCCACATTTAATTTGGTTTAGAAAAGAGAAAGTCCTGCTCATGACCTTTGGAGAAGGGAGCTCTGTACCTAAGGAGGGTCACTCCAGTGACTCTTAGCCCATGCTGTTGGGGAAGAGAGAGGTAAGAACAGGCGCCTAAAGCAGAAGTAAGGCTCGGGAAGGGCTAAGGGAAGGAGGTAGGCCATGCGGAGGGTGGGGCTAGGGGTGGCGTGTGGGACATGTGGCAAGGAGGCAGGACTGGGAAGAACACACGCCCCCACCACCTACCACCCACCCACCTCGCTTCAGGGCCCACTCCGGAGAAGGTTGAGGAAGTCAGACGAAGTTTTTCTCTAGGCAATTGCGTCTTTCTAGCTTTGATTGGGCAGGATCTGCATGTGATCGTCTTGGAACCAATCGTGGCGCCCCGCAGTGGAGCGCAGTGATTGGATCAGTCCTCTTCTGCGATTCCACACGCGTGCTGAGTCCCACCTTTTTCACCTTGCACCCTTCCACCGGTGGTCGGTTTGAACTGGGCTTGGTCAAGGGTACCCCTCCTCCGCACCTGAAATAGCCCCGCCATGTTGCCCCGCTGCCCCTCTGCCCTTGCCCTCTTTCAGAACTGAAGTCGATTGAAGACCTGAGAGCAGCCAGTGTCCAAAACGTGTGGACAGGTGGCGCAGACCCAGGGGTCCTTGGCCCTGCTGGTTTCGTGGTGGACAGCAGGATTTGTCTAGCTGCGGATTAGCAGGAGTAGACAAAATGGTCCTTAATTGCAGGTCCTTTTGGTTTTTCTAGAATGCTTTGATGGTTAGGTAGCTTGTGATTGAAAACAGCCCTGCCTCTCAGTGTTAGAAAGTGGAGCACAAGTCAGAGCAGATCTGCCTGGCTGCCAGAGCTAGCTGCCTGCAGATACCAGGGAGAAGCTATAAGCAGAGACTGGAGGTAAAATCAGCCAAAAGTGTTCAGGATATGTCAACATCTAGAAGGTCGAGAGACCTCCAGTGTCTGGGGCTAGGCTGACAGGTGGAGGTTTTGTAAGAACATCATGCCCTGCAGCTTCAGGGCAGCTTTTCCCTGGCCCTGGTGCCTGTCCCTCAGTTTGGAATACCGACACTCCATGCACACACAAACACATGCACGAAGAATGCCCACATGGCTCCTGCCTCCCATCCTCTTGATCTTGTGTCACTCCTGACAGGCACATCACTCATGAATAGCATTTCCAGATCCCATCACTCCACACCCATTTTTCTCCAAGCAGAAACCACCAATTACAGTGTATATTTAACACTTCTCCCATGACATATATATGCACATGCACATACACACAACTACAAGAGAAGGGAACTCAATTATTCCAGGCTCTATAAGATATTATAACATAATCAACCAGGATCTAACCCATCAATCCTTGGGTGGCCAACTGATCAAGTTCTCCAACAGCTAAAACATTCAGGTCATTGTTTAGGTCCAAGAGGAATCCAGATGGCTGTGAGGTGGGGTACCAGATGACAGGTGGGTAGACTAATGGGTGCCCTTATAAGAACATCCATTCTGANTGACTGCATTCAGCAAAGCTCCAAAGAGTCTAGACCCAGAGATTAGGGTGTTAGGTACACCTCCAGGAAAAAGAAGTAGCTGCTGCCCCAGCAGGTAGGATGTTATCTGGATAATTTGGTGGTACCTGGGGGTAGGTCCACAGAAGCAGTGGTAGGGCATGGGTGGGCCTCTTCCTCCAGAGATAATGAGGGGCATGAGAGATACTTCTTCTGTGCTTGGAGGAGAGCAGTATCCCTCTAAATTATCCCCACTTTCCCCATTTCTCTCTTCACCTCTACCCACCCCTGTAAGCAAGAGTGACTAGCAGGTTTTGCTAGACGGAATTTCTACAATTGCTGTCTCCTAGAAGAGGGATGCCCCAAATGGGAGATGAACAAGGTCTCTTTTAGGACAAATATGGCCACAGCACCTCAGGTTGGGCTAAGCATGGGGCAAATTGGGATTGTAGCCCCACAGTGTGAGATAGATGGACTGCTCTCTAGACTTGGGTCTGATAAAATGAGCTGACAAGTCCTGTGAGCACCTCCTCCCGTTCAGCAGAGCTGACAGTGATCTCAAAAGGTGTGCTCATGCTACAGGGAACAAGGACAGCACCCTGGGCTGGGCAGGGGAACAGAGCTATGGAAATCCTGGTGGGCCCAGACCTGGGAAGCAGTATAGTCTGGATTTACCAGAGCCTGGTAGAACTGTGAGGAAGAAAGGTTGTGTAAACTGGAGGCTCACCCTGGGCACTGAGGTCCTGAAGGGACAGCTTTGCCCCCTGGGGAATAAGTTGGATCAGTAAATCTGAGTCAGGACCTAGGGAACACCCTATATTTGTCCCCAGTGTGAGGGAAGCCTTCTACCCCCCAGGGAGAATGAGAGTCTTGGAAGGAATAGCTACACGGTGTGAAATCACTGTTTATTGGCTGTGATTCCCTCAGAGAGAACATGTGAGGCCTCTGACATGCAGGAGGTGCAGGCACAAGGACAGACAGACAGGTAACACATGAGCTATACTAAGCGCGGCGGCCCGGTGCCCCATGCGCTAGGAACAGGATGCAGGGTTAACTCAAGAGAAGGCCATCTGCTCAGAGCTGGCTTTTCAATTCATGAAAACCAGCCAGAGGTGCAGAGAGAGGCCCAGGTGAGCAAGGTATTGTGGGCCGAGCATGCTTCATCTCTTTGGGCAGAGGGCATTCTGATTAGTATTGCAGTCTAATTGTTATGGCTTCTCTAAAGAGCTATGTAAGGTCATGAAGGTCAATGCCAAGCCACACACCTGGCCCAAAACTCATGGACACTTAATGCAGTTTTAATGTGGACAGGAAATGTCGGGAAGACCAGGCTGGCCTTTCTATCAAGATAAAACTTATCAAATACAGACCTCATTTACCTGAGATTCAACATATTATGATGTAAATTAAACAAATATGAAGAACAATGGCTGCTGGCTGGGCAAAGGGGAGTAGTTGGGTCATATTGCCCTTGGGCCACGCACAGAACAAAACACCACAGCCCAAGCCCAGGAGCTTGCATTTGCGGGCCACTGTCAGCCCTTCAAAGGGGGAATAGTGGAGAGGGTGGGANACCTGATCCTGTGGTCCTCTGTCTGCACTGCACATGGATCCCCAGAACCCTGGGCTTTTAGGAAGTGGGGCATTTTGAAGGTAGGTGTCTAGTGATAAAGCCAGGAGTTCCCTAAGAGACTGCCTGCCCTCCATGAAGAGCACAGGAGGCCACTAGGGAGAGATGGGACTCTGGAAAGTGTGCATTACAGAGGATGTCAAAGGACCCACCCATACCCAATCTATTGCTTTGTTTCCCCTGGCTGTGGCATTCTTAAGAAGCCAAACCTTGCAGAGCAACAGAGAAAGAGACAGCTGGACAAAATACGCAAGGGCCGCCGGTGAAGACTGGGGTGTTATCGCACAGACAGGAAGACAGAGTGAATGGTCCAGCAGGTCCAACAAGTCTAGAAACTGGGGTAATGGGCTCAGGGAAGGGCTGGGGCCCCCAGGCACCCACTGCTCATTCCCCAAGTCCCACCCCACTATGGCTGTGCTCCTGAGTTTAGGCCCTGACTGGTGGCCACCCACGGAGGGATGGCACCACAGGGGTGGTCAGGGCTGGCCCTCGGGGCCTGACCTTGGGCAGGCTCAGTGGGAATGGTGAACTCAAGATTAGTAAGAAGGGGTCCAACCACCCAAAGGCAAGGATGCACAGCACAGGGGCCTGAGGGTCACACCCTTGCCTGGTGGGGTCAATGATGGCAGTGCGGGGAGGGGTGGCCAGAGGCTCCCGAGGCGCGAAGGGGACATGGACAGGATAGATCTAGGACTATGGCTTATTTTTGCAGGGGGGAGGACTGCATCTGCTCCCAACATCCCTTGTAGGGGGGGATCAGTGGGCGGGGCTCCTGGCACTGACCCAGGATCATTACTTCTTAAACATGTCCTGCAGTGGCCCAGGCAGGTACTTGATGACAGTGTCCAGGATGCTCTCATCTTCCTCCTCCGGCTCATCCCCACAGCCTGGTGGGATAGCCTTCTTGGGTCGAGTCAGACTGCCTTCTGAGTTGGCTTCCATGGCTGCCTGGGCCTCAGCCTCGCGCTCCTCCTTCTTCTTGATGCCATACTATGAAGGAAAGGGTAGTCAAGGCAGGGCTTGCATACTTCCCTCCCCAGTCCCCAGTCTGGGTGGCACTGATGCAATACCCAGAGAGGCCAGGTCCTTTTCGCACTGGAGAAACCAACCAGGGACCCTGAAAGGTGGTACTCATGGCTGAGGAAGACTCCAGCTGAGCCCCAGGCCCATCCTACTCACCAGGGCTCCAGAAGTGATCCCACCTAGGTTTTGGAAGACCACACAGAAAATGGGACAATTAAGAGGTGCCTGAAGGACACATGGGATATGAAAGAGAAAAAGAGTCTGGGGTGGCTGGAGAGATGGCTTAGCAGTTATGAGCACTTGCTGCTCTTTCAGACTTGGACCTGAGTTTTGATTCCCAGCACCAGTGTCAGACAGTTCATAACTATTTGTTACTCCAGCTCTAAGGAATTTGAAGCCTCTGACCCCTTTAGGTACCTGCACTCACCTACATANCTACACATACCTACAGTGTAGACACACGATCCTATACATAATTAAAAACAATAAAAATAAATATTAAAAAATAAAAGAATTTGAGTGTGCTACAAGGGAGGAACTGTATTAGCAGGAGGGTGGGGAACATCACAAAACACACTTTGTTTATAACAGCATCTAATATAGTCTATGATGATTTAAAAAAACAAAAACATAAAAAAAGAGGTGCATAAGACCACAGAGGTAAGAAGAGGCTGCTCGCTAGGGCTCCCTGGTAGAGACTATCCTGGGACCCCACTCACCCACACCCACACACACATCACTAATCCTGGCTCATTTTCCAGCCTCTTTTACTGTGGACCACCCTTCCTGGAAGCCTGAAAGCATGTAAACCCTACAAACTCACAGCTTTGTTTCTCCTGCTTATAAGGGAACACAGCCACTCTTGCCTTATCTATTTCCCCACTAGCCCCTACCCAGAAAATGATGTAATCTGTTTCCAGATGGGGATCTGCCTGGTGCTCGTCCTCTACTAAAGGCATTTTTATTCTCTCCTGGTGGATTCCACTGTGGAGGAGGCAACAGCCAAATTCAGTCAAGACCAGAGGACACCAAGTAATAAAGTAAGCTCATTTCTGCTTCTTTGGTCTTCCCTCCATCCCTTAACAGAACTGAGAATATAGGCCTTGATGACCAATAAAGCATGGCAGAGAATGTTATTTGCCCCAGTACCTTCCAGTGCAGGACAGAGAAGTGATGGGTCAGCTGGCATGAAAGGCAAACAGCATGGGCCCTCCCCACAGCTTCAACTGGTCCTACTGCACTAGGCCACCTACTGGAAAAACCTTACACCACAGGCAGAGCTCCTGTGGTACAGAAGAGGAACATGTGGTTCAGTGTTCTATGGGGTAGTAGTATGTGAGCCAGAAGAGATGTCTCCAGAAACTAGATCAGGCCAGAGCAACTTCCTTCCAACCAGGGGAAGAGCAGCAGGCATAGGGCAAGTGAGGTCTATGGACAATCTGAGAGGCTGAACTGCCTAAGGCTACACTTAGGAACAAATGTGTGATTAGAGGCATGTGTAACTATTGCTTTGGTTACTTTTCCTGAAGGCTAGTCTGTCCACTGAAGTTCAAGGTCATTTTGAGGCTACAGCCACTTGATCTCTATCTTAGGGAAAGTCATGGTTATTNTGCCAGAGAATGCCATCCAGGCTACAACCCACAGCCAGACTCCACTGGTGTGGCCTGTTATGATCTTCTGGACTCCAGTGATAAATGCGAGCCTAACTCAGGCCAGGTATTCATTATGTCAGGTATGCAGAAGCATCAGTCCAAGGACAGGACCATAGGAGGTGTCAGTCAGGTGTGTTATAAGGCACATTCTGGATAGCTTCCAGAGCCAGGTGAAGACTGGGTAAAGAGGGACTGATATACAGGAGGTAACAGAAGATCTAAGAACATTGTTAAGAAAAAGCCTATAGTGGCTACAGGCTGAGAGAGCCTAAGTGAGTACAGAAATGTGGGGGCTAAAACATGCTAGCTCTACACCTGGGCCTTGTCTCTTTACCAGAAGGAAGGTTCTAGCTCAACAAACAGTTCACTGTGGGTGGCTGGAAGCAGGAACAAATCAGGGAGTACATAGGCAAACCTGAAGGTGTGTGTGCAAATCTGGCTGGGTACACAAACAGGTGGTAGAAATATAATTTGGATGGTGGGTCAGCAAATCAAGTACCTGCTTAGCTGACTTACTAATGGATATGGATACTTCTCCAGGAAACACCCCACCTCTTGAGACAATCCTGAATGGCCATGCCGAGTTCTTTAGATAGGTTATCTGAAGTCTCACATCATATGGATATGAAAATTGGCCCCATTCTCAATCTCTTCCCTTCTCCCTGTCACTGAAGAGCCTTGGAACACCATTCAGCCTTTCAATCTCTGACCAGGAATACACATAGCCCAGGGAAGGTTGGGGATCCAGTTCTAGTGAGTAGCAGGGGCTGCCCAGTGAAGGCTGAAAAGTCATATCTGACAGGCAGAATTTATTCCTATGGGAAGCTGGGGAGATGGAGCATCAGCAGCAAAGGCCCAAGAGTCAGGATTATTAGAGTCTGGAGTGGCCAAGCAATGATGCAGCAGCAAGTGNGTGTCGGGAAGCATGACAGCTCTGTACCACCCTATCCATCCAGGAGGTAGGATGGAGCCCAGAGCATCTGGGTACGCCTGGGGCTTTGACCCCTACAACTTTTTCCTCTTGGGTCTACCCTTCCCATCTGTACCAGTGGGCTCTACTTTTAGGGGTTCATTTGAATGTTCTTCATTTCTTTACTCTTGAACTTTCTGAAGCAGTAGTTCTCAACTTTCCTAATGCTGCAACCCTTTAATACAGTTCCTCATGTTGTGGTGACCCCTCAACCATAAAATTATTTTCATTGCTACTTCATAACTAATTTTGCTACTGTTATGCATCGTAATATAAATATCTGTGTTTTCTGATGGTCTTAAGTGACCTCTGTGAAAGGGTCATTTGACCCCCAAAAGGGGTCACAAAAGGGGTTGGGAACTGCTGTTCTGAAGAATGAATTTCTCCACAATTTCCAGGAAAATGTGTGAAAACAAGAAGTGGAGAAGGTACCCTGTAGGGTCTTCCTTGAATCCCATTTTTTATAAAAAACAGTGAGAGGTCAAAGCCTTTGTGAGTGAGGTGGTATCTAGCAGGGACTTCTTGGGGGGACTGAGCCAGGTACAGGACTCCCCTGTATCCAAAACCCAGACCCATCCCTGGACTTGCCAGAGCCACTGCACACCTAGGCACCTAGCATAGCACCCTACCCAAAACTTGCTCTGCCCTTCCTGGATAGCTATTCCCTCTAAGCTGTACCTAGGGAGGGACCTCTGTGACTCTCAGCTCTCTCTTGCTTCTCTGTCCCTCCCTCTAAACTGTTTCTCTCTCAGAATTACTATTTGTCAGTCTAACTCTCCATTTCTCATGTTCATCCTCATCCTTCCATATTACAGTTAATTTAGAGGTCTGCCACCACATCGCTCACACGATCAACAGCACATCTTGCTAACCACGATCATTACAGTAACTCACTGGCTGTAGAAGGTAGGGTCAAAGCAAAATGAGCAGGCACTTTCTATAGGACCCAGGAAACTGTCCAGTGGCAGTGCTCCAAGGCAGGTGTCAGGTGCATAGCCCAGACCCCATAAATAGCACTCTGCACCAAGTGTGGGGTGAGGGTATGATAGGGCCTTGAGGGCAGAACATGTATGGAGAGAGGAGGCTAGCCACCCATTTGGCCTAATGTGCCCAGACACCTAATGGCTATTTCCCTCTACCCACCTAGGAAATATAGCTTTCCTTTCCTATGAGTCCCAAAGATCTGCCCCAACCATTGACACTTCAACAGAGAACCTGATGTGGACACATGGGCAGGAAAGGGGCCTAGAACCTGGGCTATCCACTCTCCAGCCTAACATCTCACCAAGTACAGGACTGGAGGATTATGTGACCCACTTCCTGCTTTTCACCAACCCAATCCTGCTAAACTACCCCACAAAGCCAGGAAGGATCTAGATGACATGTTTCTTCTCATGGCCTGGAGCCTCTCTTCTGTGTGGGCAATAACTGTCCCCACTGTGCACCTGGCCTGTGAGCAGAGGTCACACAACNTCTACCACGGCTCTGCCCTCCCCAGCACCTAGAGACACAGGACAGGAGCCAGGGCTCCACTGCAGTGTCCTTCCACCTGCATCAGTTGCACACTGATAAGCAGGCAACTAGGGTTCTGCCCAGCCTTCATTACCCTACTAGCTACAGTAAAGATTGAGGGAGGAGCGGGCAGAGGCCATCCTCTTGAAAGATGTGNCTGTACATGGGTCTCAATTCAGTATTCTACATGGGACCTCAGTTTTTCTACCACGAATAGGCACAATGCTCTCTGGCTGCCCCACCCATGGGAGACAGTCACAAGGGTGACTGAGAACAGGGAGGTTGCCACCTATCCACCATGTGTAAGTCTAGGAAGCAAAGGTAAAGGGGAACCTCTGGCCCTGCTTTTCCTGACCCACCAAGACTTCCTGCTCAACCAATCCCCATCCCTCTCTCAGAGCCTTCTTTCTGGGCAGGGGCCAAAACTCCAGGAGAGCAACCATTTCTGACATGAGGAGTAGAAAAGGCCTCAGAATGACCCCATCCACATGTGAATATTTGTCCCACAATAGTCCAGTTCCCAAGGTTTTGATCCCTGAATAAGGAGTAAAAGGGGAGCTGTTAGTCATTGCCAAGGAAGGAGGCTGCTGCTTCTGGTGGGGTCACTATCTGCAGCTCTCCTCCCTGCACCTGTCAGTTGCCCACCTTGTCTCGTATGCCCTGCCGCATGACCTCACGTTCTGCCTCCATCTTGGCATACTTCGCTTTGCGTTCCTCCTCTGCCTGCCGCAGTGCTTCCTGCCGTTCCTCTTCCTTCTTGGCGGCATCAGGGTCNTTCTCCTCATCACCTCCAAGCATTTTTCCCATGTCCTTGGTGGCCCCTGGGAACAACAGCAGAGGTCAGGCAGTAGCATTCAGAGTTCCCAGTCCCTTCTGCTGGCCATGAGTCCAGTGCTGCCCATCCTTTGAGGGAAGCAGTGGATGTGCTGGCTTCTGTCTGTGCACTCACTCATAGATATATGTGTGAGTGGTTGTGTTGTAGTTGCATGTTCATATACTTATCTGTGTATCTTTTTGTGTGAATGACCATGTTACTACATATGTGTGCTTGAGAGCACTGATGTGTCTGCTCATTCATGTGCTCCTGAGAGGCAGGTGGATGTTCTCCCTGAGGCTTAAGTCTGGCAGAGGATCGGGCATTGGAAAGTGGTGGAAGGAAAATCCAGATGTGAAGATACATGGATGATGAGCAAGCAGGGGACAGATGTCTGGTGGGCAATATTGGTCATTAAAGTAGGCAACAGGCATGCACCCATGTCCCAGACTGCAGGCACTGCCTGTCTTCAGCACCAAGACCCTAATTGCCCCTAATTGCACCACTTTTCTCATGAGTTCCTGAGTCACAGGCCCTACAGAAACCACCCCAAATGCCCTTACAGTTTAGCCCATAGGAGAGAGGCTGTAATTACATACTAAAAATTGGCCCAATGAGCAATCCTCAAGCCGTTGTCACCCAGGATGGGGACCTGGCAAGCCATACAAGATCTCAGCATGGATGCTGGTTCACTGGTTTTCATGTCTCTGGAGTACCTGCCAACCCTATGCACCATGACAAGAAAGAGCAAAGCCAGCTGTCCTCTCTCCTCTGCAAGATGTCCTCAAGATATTTTGGCTGCCTGAAACTCTACCACAGGTGATAGGGTGTGAAGAGACTGAAGACATATTGTTGCTGCTGTCAGGTGGAGACAAGAGAACCAACTTGAAATAGGCATTTGCTGACAGAACAGATCTTGAATCTTACTGAAAATTATGAGTTTCTTGTTCAGTTTTCAGCAGCATCTAGAAACTTGCAAAGGAGATTCTGGGTCAATGACTCAAGGAAAGTTGGGTCATGAAGTAATCTTCCAACAGTTTTCCAGGTAACTCACTGGAATCTCTCTGCCTCTAGCACAGCTATCTCTGGCAGGTGTTGGGGCAGGCAAGGACAAACCTTGCAATTCTGACTGCTTTCATGTAAATTTTATTCCCTACTAGAACAAGCTAATTTACACTTNAGTAAGAGAGACCCATAATTATTTGTCCCTCTGAGAAGGTGCTGGCATTCTAAAGCAGAGAGAACTGAATCTGGTATCTATTCCTAGAGCAGTGGTTCTCAACCTGTGGGTCACAACCCCTTTGAGGGGTCAAATGACCCTTTACAAGAGTCACTAAGACCATAGCAAAACAGATATTTATATTACAATTCATAACAGTAGCAAAATTATAGTTATGAAGTGGCAATGAAAATAATTTTATGGTTGGGGTCAGCACAACATGAGGAACTGTATGTACTGAAGGGTAGCAGCATTAAGAAGGTTGAGAACCATTGCCCTAGAGGAAGATGAACAATGGCTGGAGTGTAACAGTGAGGGCTGTGTGTCTTGTGGCTGCCTATTTAGGCCTGTCCCAAACCTCACCCATCACATAGGTTGCAATCTCCATTTTACTGAATGCCAACTATGTGCTACTATGGAGCTGTGTGCCTGTTGGGCCTTCCCTGAACCATCTTATGTGCCAGGGATTCCTGCCTGGACTCTGGGCTCTGAAGGAAGATCTATTTTTGTTCTGGGACATCTGGGCCTTCAGACTATGGAGGCAGCTCTGGAAGGCTGGGTGACCCCAGGCTGTGGTGCATGCACACAGTGACATTCACATACTCATACTGACAAATGAATGTGTGCACACACATACATGGACGAAAAAGGTTTTAACAGATCTTTTACCAAGGAACTTATACATATGGCAAATAAGTATGTAGAAAGGTACAATTGGCTGTTAGAAATAATAGCCACAGGAATTCCAGCTTAAGTCACCAATAAGTAGAAATTGGCTATACAAGTGGTGGATACAATATACAAACAGCAACACATACTGGTGGGAATGCAGATGACACAGGAGTTGGAGGACAGTGGATCAATGTCAGTTTGTTCTTTCTCTGCCTTTTTTCTCCCAGTGCCTCACGTGCGCTAGACAAGCATTCTGCCATTGAACTATTAGTTTCTTANAGTGTTAAATACACCCATAATGTGATTCAAAAAGTATAATACCAAGTATTTACCCAACAGAGATAAAACAAGTTCACATGAATTCTAGGACAAAAAAGTTATGGCAGTTTTATCTGCAATAGTAAAAAACAAAATAACTAATCTGTTTATCAGCAGGCAAATGGACAAGTAAACCATGGAACATGCAGGTGAAGAANAGAATATGCTCAGCAGTGAAGAGAAGTAGACCATTGGTTGACACACTCAATAGCATGGAAGAAGCTCAGAATCTTTGTTGCTGGGTGAAAACAGCCAGAAATAAATTAAATGATTTTTATTTAAGTAAATACAAGTATGGACTGATCTATGATGAGAAGGCAACTTTGGTATTGTCTGGGGGTAGCAACAGCCTTGGACCTGTGGAAGTTTGTTGACCACTTCCTGTAAGAGTTATATATGTATTTCCTAAACACCAGCCACACTACACTTCAAACGAGTANACAATCTAAAAGACTAAAACTAGAGGTGGTAGAGACCATGTTTCCCAGTCCTGATCTAATCAAGCTATACGTTCTAAACAGAGGATCAAATTTATAGCCACAGAGGTTCAAATATTAGAAACAAACCTGTAGTTTGCCTTTCAGCTGAAGTGGACATTAAAACTGAAGGTGTAAAAACTTTGAAAACAGTGAAAAGCACACACTCTGCAGTTGTTCTCTGGCTTTTAGTGAGTCACAGGACCCTGCATGCACCTGGTAGTGTTTACACAGGGCATTATCACATNCCCCCAGAAGCCGCAGAGAAAGTCTGGACAGTTTCAGTGTAGACAAAGGGATTTTTATTTCCCCAAATCTTCACAAATCATGATTTGATTAGCCTAATCTAACAGACAATATGTCTAAAAATAAAGTCTGTGACTAAAACTGTTTTGGAAGAATAATTACAGCCTTTAATCATAAAGAAGGAAAAACAAAGTGGAGGGGCTTCATAATCATCCTAAAAAAAAAAAACTAACCTTAGCTGGCTGGTGGCACATGCTTTTAATCCCAGCATTCAGGAACTCAGGAGGCAGAGGCAGGTGGATCTCTGAATTCAAGGCCAGTTTGGTCTACAGAGTGAGTTCCAAGACAGCCAGGGTTACACAGAGAAACCCTGACTTGAAAAGAAAAAAAAATGTAATATTGGGAGAGAGGATCCATAGAATCAGAACTGGTATGGAAAACAAAAAACAGTAAATGAGANTGTGCTTCTATTACAGTGAAGTGTGACAGCTGCATTGCTGTTCTTTAACACAGTTTTTGGAGGCTCGGTTTCATGAGAAAAGTTACAATGAGTATGGCATCTTAAGAAGACATAGTGCTCTCTGTCTCTCTACTTCTCTTGCTGTTGATGCCATCTTTTCTCTAAAACATTCAGGATGTTCCAGCAAAAACTGACCAGAGCCAACAATATAGAAGGATATTAAGGGATGACATTTTACCTAAAGTCAATAGTTTTGTCCCCAAACTATCCATGCCAGCTGGACCCACATAGGGGAGAACTTGCATTTACAATTATGGAAACAAACTGCATTTTACAAAGAAATCTATAGAAACTTAAGGTTTTTGAAAGACATATCAGTTCCCTGCTGGACAAGTTTACTGTGAAGATGGTGGCACCACTGTGGTGTGCAATTTTATGCTGTTTGGATTGAATCTCTGACTTAAACTTTGGGGTATCTTTAAATTCTTGGTAAATTTATGGCAGAATGAATGTCTAAAATGAAAATACCAAGTGTGAAATAGTAATGCATACCTGCAATGTTAGAACTTGAGAGGCAGAGGCAGGAGGTTCATAAGTTTAAGGCCAATCTTAACTAAATAGTGAGTTGGAGGCCAATCTGAGCTACATGAGACCCTGGATCAAAACAAAACAAAATAAAACAAAAAGGAGTGAAAATACAGAGTCCTAGAAAGGCCAGTGGAGTAACAGATAGTTCCAGGGTGCTCATGTTGTAGTTGTTTTAAATGTCATCATGTCCACTGTCGGAGAAGGTGCATTGGAGAAAGATGATTAATGGCAGAAGCTTGGGAAAGCAGCCAGACATTATTATGCATATCCTCCTACCTAGCCAGTCATCTCACTCCAGTGTTTTGCCTGCAAGTGCTTATGTATACCATGTGTGTGCAGTGTCCTTGGAGACCAGAAGAGAGCATTGGATCCCATGGAACTAGAGTTACAGGCAATTGTGAACTGCCATGTGGGTGCTGGGAACCCAGGTCCTCTGCAAGAGCAGACAGTGGTCTTAACTGTTAATCTGTCTCTTCAGTCCCAGACTTTTGTGGACCAACCAAACTGTCTTCCATGGTCTGGACCACTACACATTCCCAGCACAAGGTTCCACTTTCCCCACATCTTTACCAATACTTTCTGTTTTCTGTTTTTGTAATACCTGTCCTAAAGGGTATGTTGCAAGATATCTCAGTGTAGTGGAGACTGACATTTGGTGGATCTTAGTGAACATTCCCTACTTTCCCAGGGCTGAGGATTAGGGGGAGGGTGACATGCAGCCTCTAGTAATTTTTCATCCTCAAAGAACTATGAGATCATGGCTATCTCACTCCAGTCATCTGTCAGAAATGGCCCTTTGTTGGGATATGGGCCCACAGATGTCCACTATCTCAACACAAGGCTAGAGACAAGGGATGTCTTGGGCATATGGCCATATAACCAGGGAACATCTGGGCTACAGTGCACTTGGAGATGTGGAACACCCAGGAAAGGACCATCAGTATCCTAGAGGAGGTTGAGAGGCTGCTCAATGCACTATAATAGGTCTGCTATGTGTAGAAAAGTACATCACAGACTCCATTTTTGGAAAGCAAGGAGAAAATCCAATGGGTAGCCAGGCATAGTGGTACACACCTTTAATCCCAGCACTTAGGAGGCAGAGGCAGGAGGATCTCTGTGAGTTTGAGGCCAGCCTGGTTTACAAAGTGAGTTCCAGGACATGGACACACACATGGACACGGACACACACACACACACACACACACACACACACACCCCAAAACCTGATGGGCAAAGGTAGCCACGGTCTCATAGTTCTTTGAGGATGAAAAATTACTAGAGGCTGCATGTCACCCTCCCCCTAATCCTCAGCCCTGGGAAAGTAGGGAATGTTCACTAAGATCCACCAAATGTCAGTCTCCACTACACTGAGATATCTTGCAACATACCCTTTAGGACAGGTANTACAAAAACAGAAAACAGAAAGTATTGGTAAAGATGTGGGGAAAGTGGAACCTTGTGCTGGGAATGTGTAGTGGTCCAGACCATGGAAGACAGTTTGGTTGNTCCTCAAAAGTCTGGGACTGAAGAAACAGATTAACAGTTAAGACCACTGTCTGCTCTTGCAGAGGACCTGGGTTCCCAGCACCCACATGGCAGTTCACAATTGCCTGTAACTCTAGTTCCATGGGATCCAATGCTCTCTTCTGGTCTCCAAGGACACTGCACACATATGGTATACATAAGCACTTGCAGGCAAAACACTTATATATAATAAAGAGACCAAATACAGAATTACCACATGTCCCAGTAATTCCACTTCTGAGTACATACATAAATGTGTTGAAAGCAAGAACTCAAACAGATATTTGTCCACCCCTAGTCTGAGCAGCATCATTCACAATAGCCAGGAGGCAGAGCAGCAAGCATCAGTCCACAGGTGAATGGAGAAAGAAAAAAATGGGTCTGTCCCCACCTTACATATTGTTCAACCTTAAAAAGGAAGGAAGTTTTGACACAAGAGAATATGGAGAAACCCTGGGGACATTTTACTGAGTGAAATGCACCAGCCACAAAGGACAGCTGCTGTGAAGCCCTTAGAGGACTCAGATCCATGGAGCAGAAAATAGAAAGTAGTTTGGGGGCTGGGAGGCATAGGGAGCTAAGTGTTTCCCTGGGACAATTTCAGTTTGGAAAGATGAGTACATTCCAGAAGTAGAGGTGATGGCTGAACAATAGTGTCATGTGTTTAATGCCACTGATTTGTGCATCTAAAATTGATTAAAATAGTGAAACTCATATATATTATCACAATAAAAAGAGAAATATAATTTTAAATTACTTATAATACATGAGGCTGGAACCAATCTTTCCGAAGCATGACTGATAATGACATCATCTGTGCTATGAGGACTGTGCAAATGTGACCTCCCTAGCAGCAGATGGGCTGTGGATATTAGAATATAGTCACTGCCAACATGGAAACTAGAGTTAATGAGGTCATGATATAGGCCCTAGAAAGCAGCTGGCTTGCAAACTCCCAAACATGGTTCCTGAACCCACGAGGGCTTGCAGGATGAGGTCTGCCTCTACCTCAGTCCTCCACAGTAAAGAGAACAAGCAAGCCAAAACAGGAAGGAAATTAAAATGATCAAGCAGGGGCTGGAGAAGTGGCTCAATGGGTCAGAGTACTTGCTGTGCAAGTATGAGGACCTGAGTTTAGATCCTGACACCAATGTAATAAAAAGCCTGTGAGGGGTGGAGACAGGAGGATTTTTTGGGCTTGCTGGAAGCCAGCCTAGCACCAGGTACAGTGAGAGTTGCTGTTTTAAAGGAATAAAGTGGCAATCATACAGCTGAACATTCAGCATCCTTCTTTG
>LZPO01087242.1:170255-192673 GCA_001675575.1 Neotoma lepida | reverse complement strand
TATCTATCCATTGTTCTCATACCATCTGTACACCTGTAGAGATGCACACATCCCATTTCTGATATTTGTCATTTGTCTCTTCTTTCCTTTTCTGATCAATTTGGTTGTAGGCATATCAATTTTATTGATGTTAAAGAACTAACTTTGTTTTTTTCTATTTTATTCATTGCCCCTATTTTATTCACAGCATATACTTTTAGCCCCTTTGAGCTATCTCTCTGGATTCTTATGCTAAAAGCTAAAGTTAACTATTTATAGCCTATCTTCTAATAGAGTTTCATGACAGAAATTTCCTTCTAAATACTGCTTTAGCCAGGTATGGTGGTGTACTCAGGAGGATGAGGCAGGATGATTGTGAATTCTAGACTAGCTTGGACTAGGGAGATCATCTCAAAATACCAGGGAATGTTTAATTTTTTTCCCAGTTTCTTATATGCTATCTACATACTAACTTCCTTCTAGAATATAGTTAGCAAGAATTTTCTCCTATTCTGTCTTTTTACTCTGCTGATAGTTTCCTTTCCTGTGCAGAGACATTTTAATTTCACATGAAGATACCATTTGTTCATTTGTCAATTATGGTTTTTTTTCTTTGTTGTTTGTTTGTTTTCTGAGACAGGGTTTCTCTGTATAACCCTGGCTGTCCTGGAACTCACTCTGTAGACGAGACTGGCCTCGAACTCAGAGATTCGCCTGCCTCTGCCTCCCAACTGCTGGGATTAAAGGTGTGTGCCATCACTGCCTAGCTTTTTTGTTGTTCTTTAAGACTACTTTGTTGACTTCACTGCAACAGGTAAATGGGCTGAAAAATAACTAGAATTCAACCTGTCCCATCTGCCAATTCTTAGGATGATTTCTTGTGCTATTGGAGTCTTTTCAGAAAATTGATGCCTATGATGCCCCTCAACAAAGGAATGGACAAATAAAACTATGGAATTCCATTCAGTCAGTCATAAGGAA
Organism: Neotoma lepida; assembly: GCA_001675575.1. NCBI lineage: Eukaryota > Metazoa > Chordata > Mammalia > Rodentia > Cricetidae > Neotoma > Neotoma lepida. The sequence goes on along the minus strand of LZPO01087242.1, from coordinate 191,713 downwards.
AAAAATTCCTAGTGAAATAATCCAGACTCAGAGAAATAAATATTGAATGTTCTCTCTCATTTTCCAATCCTAAATTTTACTTTTTATCTATGTCTGTCTATATAGATGTATGTGTGTAGGTCATAAAACTATAAAGTGGACTATGAGAAGGAAAAACAGGTCTGAAGATGGAGAAAGAGTAACAGAATTTATTTGATGTGAAAGCAGAAAGGTTATTGCATTGAAGAAAGCCAGTGTGGGTTGGGGATAGATGGNTGGANGAGAATAATGAGGAAAGATGACCAACAAAAACAAAATATGCATGAAAATGCCATAATGAAACCCNTTACTTCAGATGCTAAACAAAGAAAATAAAACAAATACAAAAACAGTTCCAAGGTACTGGGGAAATGGTGAAACATGGAGCTACAGACATAGCTGAGGAAATGTTTGTGTCCTTGTGGTGGTGTGAATGAATGGCCCCATAGGATCATATATTTGAATACTTGGTCCCCAGCTGGGGGAACTGTTTGGGAAACACTAGGTTTGGCAATGTTGGAGGAGGTGTGCCACTGGGGGTGGGATTTGAGGTTTCAAAAGCCCATGCCATTTCCAGTTATTTCTCTCTCTGCCTCCTACTTGCAGATAAGGATATAAGTTCACAGCTACTGCTCCAACACTCTGTCTGTCTGCTCCCTTAGCCATAGTGTCTCTTCACAGCAATAGAACAGTAACTAATGTAGTCCTGAAAGAAGAGCCCTCACTCACTTCAGAGGCATCACTCAGCCACATATGTTCTGAAAGAACCATAGTTCCATAAAGGCATAGGAGCACACTAGCCAGCTCACCACACATAACCAAAGGNAAGCGCAGAGTCCCACACATGTGATCCATACGCCAATCAGTAGAACACAAACATGAAGTCTCCAATCAGAAAAGAAAGTACTAAATGGATGTTAGAGATACAGCAAGACAGGGAAGCCAAATACAACATCACATAGCTAAGCCTGTGGGCAGCAACCAGAGGCACCTGCCTTCCTGTTGTGTCCTTTAACTATACCAACCTGGTACTAACCCTTAAGCAAATTTGAGGTGACTCACACTCCAGAGCTCTTGGAAATTAAAGGTACAAGTACAGAAAATAAAAACTTAGCTGAAAGGTTAGAAGATGAAATGTTGGAAATATCCCAAAAAACAGAATAAAAACCATAGTGATGAATAATAACAACAAAAACAAACAAACAAAGAAAACAGAGTGGAGTCTAGGGCTGAGTTTTTAGTGCCAGAGAAGGAAAGGGAAGAGAAGAATAAAGAAGCAACAGGCAAGAATTTCCAGGAACTGAACATCACACCAGCAGGATGAATGAAACAAGACCCATAGAAATTTCTTAACTCCCAGAAATTCCTGGTANTGAGATCAGAGAGCAAACCCTAAAAGCCTATGCAGCAGGCTGGAAGCAGATAGATAGTGACTTTACCTAAGACTTCATAAGCTGGACCACCAACAAAAAAATGCCTTCAAGTATATATGGGAAATTCATTCAAATCAAGAATTTTATACCCATCCGAACTGTCTCTAATGAGGGAGAACAAAGATACCTCCTCATCTCCTCACAGCATTCTCAGAAAGGCCCCAGTNTCCCTACTGAGTAGCTATCTAGAAATCTACCAATGTAGACAGAAGATAAGGCTCCAAGGAGAGAAACTTGTCTAGCAGTGTGTCTGGCATGGTCACCCATATGAACACATGGTGCTAAGGGCTTCTGGTGGCAGGGAAAAGGACCAAGTGAAAAATGAGTTACATTAACTACAGAACAAACAAAAGGCTTTGTAAGAAATGTAGCACAGTCCTGTTTAGCTCCTCACTGAACAAAGCTTACAGTTTGTGATAACTCCCTAGGAGCACAGTGCCATATGTTGTAAGGGAAAACCAGAGGTGACAGCTGATCCAGGTAAGTATCAACTTAGATGTGGCCTGCAGACACCTCCCAAGAAGGTACCTGCAGAAACATAAATTGACACTGTCTCCTCTGGTTAGCTAAAATTTGTCACTGACTGTGGTGATATATTGTGTACCTCAATAAAGCTTACCTAGGGATCAGAGGACAGAGCCAGCCACTAAATTAGACATAGAAGTCAGGCAGTGGTGGCATATACCTTTAATCCTATCACTTGGGAGGCAGAGATCCATCTGGATCTCTGTGAATTCAAGAGAACTCACACTGGGCTACATGAGAGAAACAGAACCAGGCAGTGGTGACACACACCTTTAATCCCATGAAGTAATATGGAAGGACACAGAAAGGTATATAAGGCATGAGGAAACAGGAACTCACTCTCTTGAGGCTGAGGATTTTGTAGAGGTAAGCTAGTGGCTGGCTGTTCTGCTTCTCTGATCTTTCAGTTTTCACCCCAATATCTTGCTCTAGGTTTATTTTTATTATAAGACCTTTTAAGATTTGAGTTACAACTTACTTCACAGGTCATAAATCTAAAGTGCACTAGATTGGAGAAACTGTTGACTCAGTGCACTGCCTGTGACCCCCCAGGCCTTTGTCAGGAAGGATACTGCTTCTGAAGCTGGGAGCTTAGGCTACACACCTTCTGTACCTCATCACCAACAAGTTGAGTATTTGCCTAAGCCAGCCTACCATGCAGAGTTCCTGAATATTCACCATTCACAGGTGAATGGATGCTTCCAGGAGGGAAATGAGACCAGATAAATGTATTGAGAGTAGTGACCAACACTACTGAGACCAGAGTCCTATCATGGACCTTCCCAGACTTCAATACCTAACTGTTCATTTGTATCTTTTATGGGTAGTAGAAAGATGTCTCAGCAATTAGAATCATTGACTGCTCTTGCAGAGGACCTGTGTTCAGTTCCTAGTACCCACATGGCAGCTCACAATCATCTGTAATTCTAGTACCAGAGGATCTAATGCTCTCTTCTGGCCTCCATGTACAGCAGGCACATATGTGATACACATACATACATGGGAGTCTGTTTTTCACATTTCTTCTTCATAGTTGCCTGTATTGTTTTGTTATTCTATACTATTTTTTATAAGAAAATATACTTTTATTTTAAGAAATAAACTTATTGGCTGTGTGTGGTGGTGTATGTCTTTAATCCCAGCACTCGGGAAACAGAGGCAGGCTGATCTCTGTGAATTCAAGGCCAACCTTGTCTACATAGCGAGTTCCAGCCAGCCAAGACTACATAGTGAGACCTTGTCTCAAAACAAAACAAAACAAAACAAAACAAACAAACAAACAAACAAACAAGGGCTGGAGAGATGGCTCAGAGGTTAAGAACACTGGTTGCCCTTCCAGAGGTCCTGAGTTCAATTCCCAGCAACCACATGGTGCCTCACAGCCATCTATAATGAGATCTGGTGCTGTTTTCTGGCACACAGGAAGAACACTATACATAATAAATAAATCTTAAAAAACAACAACAAAAACAAAGCAAAACAAATTTAAAGAAATAAATTTATAAGTATGACAAAATCAGATGTGAACATCAAAATGCTTTTGTGTATGAAGAAAATAGAATGTTAGCTCAACCCTCTACATCTAGCTCAAAAGACCAAAAAATAGGAAAGGATAAGAAGGAATGAAAATACAGAGGGAAGTCCTGCNTCTGGGAAGTGGAGGCAGAAGGATCCTGAGCTGGGCCAGTCTGGGCTACTATATCATAGTGAGACCTTGTCTTTGTTGGAGAGGGGTCAGGGAAGTAAGTGGGAACATTTTTGAACATGATGTAATTATTATGTACTATGTATATGTGTGAAACCATAGAAGTGTACCTGTAAATATGCAAAATTACTAAAATATATTTTTAAAAGTACAGGGAACCCCTATAGTTTCCTTGGCAAGGACTTGATCATTTCTGACTCAAACAGTTGGGGCTGAAGTAATGTTATTCATTTTTTTGAAACAGTCTCTCACTGTTACTGTTGCTAACCTACAACTTGGTATGTAGATCAGGCAGGCCTGGAATTCAAAGAGATCCACTGGCTTCTACCTCTCACTAGGTCTCAGATACTGGGATTAAAGATGTACTACCATACTTGGCTATTTTGTTTTGTTTTTACATATTTATTTATTTAGGATATATGTGCATGTGTGTGTGTGTTTACACATGAGAATGTGCAATATTGTGGAGGTCAGTGGATAAATTTTAAGAATTGATTTTCTTCTTCCCCTATGTGGGAACCCAGGGATTGAACCCAGGTNATCAGGCTTGGGAGCAAGCACCTCTTCCCACTGGGCCACCTCATTGACCCTGAAATGTTATATTTAAAGGGCATGTGGGCTCCAGAGCACTGCAAGAGTTTTTTGCTTATCTGTTTTTAGTTTTGAGACAGGGTCTCTCACTGTATCCCTGAATGGACTGGAACTTGCTGTGTAGACCAGGAGTCTTCTGCAATAGTCTTCCTGCTCTGCCTCCAAGGCATATAGAAGATTTTTAAAGAGATTTATTCTCCATATTAAAATGAAATAATGAAACCTAAAGGATGTACCTCTAAAAGTTAGGGTGATAGAGGTCAGGTCCAATACACTGCTATGATGACATGTTACTAACTGGGTGCCAAGAGAACAGGCCCTGGCTGAACAGCAGCAAAACTGGCTGCAGTGCTTTTGTTTTTTTGTTTTTAACTCATATATTTATTGGGTTTTGTCACTGGTTTTTTATTATTTCTTTTATTTTTGAGATTATAATTACATCATTTCCTCTTTCCCTTTCCTCCCTCCAAACTCTTCCATATACCCTTCCTGCTCTCTTTCAAATTCATGGCCTTTTTTTTCATTAATTGTTGTTATATGCAGTTATGTATATACGTATGTATTCCTAAATATAATCGCTCAGTCTGTATAAATTTACTTGTATGTAAGTTTTCAGAAATGACCATTTGGTTTTAGATAACCAATTGGTATTCTTCCCTAGAGAAGATTATTTTTCTCATTCTCAGTATTCCTTAGTTGTCTGTAATGTTGAAGCCTGGTGATCTTCCCTTATCCTCTTTGGCATGTCTATTGTTGTCCTCAGCTGGAGGTTTTCAAATAAAGCCACAGGAATGCCAGGCCAGCTAGACAATGACATCTGGTAAATATAAAAACAAACAAACAAACAAACAAACAAAAATCAAAGTAGAATTCTAGGCAAAAACTAGAGGATGATTGGCATGATTTTATATTATCCATAAAAGTTTTAAAGCACATTGAAACACAATGTGCTGGTATTAGTTTTTGTCAACTTGACATGAATTAGTTTCCTGGGAAGAGAGAACTTCAAATGAGGAATTGCTTCCATCAGACTTGCTGAAGAAACTCTGTGTAGGCATTTCCCTGATTAATGATTAATATAGGAGGGCCAAAGCTACTGTAGGTTGTGCCAACCCTGGGCAGATAGATGGTTCTGNGCTTTTTAAGAAAACAAGCTGAGCAATCCATGAAGAGCAAGCTGGTAAACACTACTTAGCAGTGCCTGAGTAGTTCAGTTCCTGCCTCCAATTCCTGCTTGAGTTCCTGTCCTGATTTCCCTTAATGATGAACTATAAACTGTAAGCTGAAATAAACCTTTTCCTTTCTAAGTTGTTTTTAGTCATGACATTTATCACAGTGACAGAAGCTAAACCATGATAGTCATTTCTCTCCATNCAGTGACCAATTCGAGCTAGGAATGCTGTACAAAGTGACCCCTCTGCCTCCAGCCACTGCAATTCCTGTTGAGTCCCAATCCACAATGGGGCTTCCCCTTCCCTCTTGGCTTCTTTCTGGGAATATCCATTCATCATACACCCTATCCTCACTCCTATGGTACATAGGAGAGGGGGTAGCACATTCTGTACCTGGTAAGCTAGAACTTTTTATCCTTTCTGGTCAATGAGTAAACTTCTTTCTAGAGGCAGGACTCCAAGGTTCTGGCCTGAGATGCTTGCTGAACATGTCTCCAACTCCTACCCTTCAGTCCATTGGGGATGAAAAATGTTTTAATGTCACGGAAACTTGGCTTTCTGCTCTTATTCTTGCTTCTGTAGACCCATTCCATGTCTTTCTTGAGTATTTAAGATCTGGTCTGAAGCCCCTGATGCCACCATGCTATGTCTTCANGTCAGAGAGGCTAAAAGCTCAGGTCTATGAGCTGGGCTTTGCTCTGACCTGGTCACCTACTTAAGCACAATATTCAAGCCTTTGGCCTCATTGGTTCCTTAGGGCTTTGCCTTTGGGAAGCAGATACAGGGTCCTCCCAGGGCCAGTTTTCATTCCAGGTCTGTCCCTAGCCTTGTGTTGTGGAAGCCAGCATCTATATCCCATGTCCTAGTCTAGATAGAATGAACATACTGACTTGGTTTCTGCACTGCTTCCCTTGATTTTGGACCTGAGACATCAAAGACTGCTCCTCTGTACAACCCCTTTTGTGGTTCTATAACCCTTTATAAGCTGGCTGGAGCTCACATGGTTGCCTTACTGGCTAGACCGTTTGGGGAGGCTGGAAAGGCCTGTTATAAGTACTGCCACCCTTTCCTATGGAGCGAAGTGTCAGGCAGACAACAGTATCTGATCTTGGCCTTTGGGAAAGGACAAACAGAGAGGAAACAGAGATTAGATGAAGTCACCAATTAGTAAATTCAAAGAGTCGGGCTCTGTGACAGATGGCCCAGCCACCAGTCTTGAATGTGATTGTAATCCTGGCCCTCTGCTCAGTCATTCTGCCAGTCACTAGGAACTGATCCAGTCAACTGCCTCTGCCATGTGCTCTCCCCAAACAACCTCAAAGGACCAGAGATGACAGTGCTGTTGATCTCTGTTGAGGGAGACAAGGGTCAGGCATAGTGAGGTAGGACCCAAGGAAGGAGCCTGGGAGAGTCTCCATCCAGTTTAGCAGCCAGAGTCTGGCATTTCCATCAGGTTCAGCCACCTCAGAAATGTCAGTCTGAAACAAAGGCCAGAAGCAGCTGCTGCAGACAGCACGGCGCCAGCCTTCCTTAGAGCCTGTGCTCCAGCAGCTGCCTGATTGACTAGTCCTCCACCTCTGGACCTCAGTCTATACCTAGCCCTAGACACCAACTCCCAGTAGCAACGCTGACACCAGTACCCAACACTTAGTACTAGCTGAGTGCCTCTGGCCTCAGAGTCCACCTCTTTTCCCATAGAACCATGGGCTGTCCTTCTCATCTTGCTGAGCTTGCTGGTCCTGCAAAAATGAAACAAGAGGCCCTGGGACCTTAGGGACAGAGAGTGGTGGTGTTCACCCTAATCCAGGAGATGATAAAAGACTGGCTTAGCAGTGCCTGGGTATTCTTAAGATCACTGGCTGATAAATGAGGATAACATTGGAAAACTAAATTATGTGGAGCAAAACCTGGTAAGAATGGCTCTGGAGGGATGATGAGACCAACAAGGTACTTTCCTGTCCTCCACCCAGAGTCTCCTTCCTCNAGGGATCCTTCAGGTACACAGGCTTCTCCAAGAAATCCCTGGATAATAGTGGGAAATCTTAAACTCTGGGTTTCTGCAGAGCAGGGTGTTTACCTCTCTCTACCTATGCTATGGTGGTAGACAGAAGGGAGTCAAAGAAGAGGGTATCCTGTGGGAGAGGTACCAGGGGAGGAGCCAGCAAAGCTGCCTCTTCTTTCTTGATGCCTTTTCCAGCTTGGGTTGGGCTTTGCTAGGCTAGTTAGTGTCAGGCAGCATGGACTTGCCCGTACTCTGAAGCTCCTATTCCAGTTAACCTCCAGCACTAGATGGCCTGTCACAGCTAGTTCTGCAGTGAGCAACATTAGCAAAGGTTTCTGAGAACTAGTGTCCATTAGGGCTGTGAAATGTACCTTGAGTCCCAGCCAAGATCTCTTGCCAACCAACAGGTCAGAACATGAATGACAACCAGTGAAGTGCTCAGCATCCTCTTCAACCCCAGTCAGGACTAAGGCATTTTCAGTTGATCTACAGCCTAATCAACCAGGAGTATCCTCTCCTAAGGAAAGAGCTGCCTTTCATGGTTTAGGGAGAGAAGCTGTTTCCCTGAAGTGTCCTTTTAGCCACTGAGAGTTATAGGGCGTAAGTTGAATCTGCTGCCATGCATTGCACTAGTGTCTTCTGAGTGCACAGGAGTGTGGGTATTTTGTCCTCAAGTGTTTGCTAGCTGCCTGCTCTACTGGGTAAGTCAGGAAATGGGGAATTCTATCTATGAAGGGCTCATGGTTAGCAGGCCTGGCATCAAGACTGCCTAGCCAAGCACTGAGAGCTATCCACTCAAGCCCTACCCTGGTTTGGAGTTCATGTGTCCACACCGGCCCTTACCTTTGTAGCTGTTTCAGCCAGTGGTACCCAGTGGAAAGCTTCTATAAGATTCCACAGAAACATCTGCCAATCAGATGAAGAGCTGTTGCTTAGTTTCTACCCAGGGTAGAGGAGTGATACCAGAATAGGAACAGCCACTTCAAAACTGAGGAGTAGGATAAGTGTAGATGGGCAAAAAGACAAGGGCAGCACCAGGTCCTGATGGCATTGCTGAGCTACCTCAGAATTCTTTGCCACCCAGCTGCTTTCCTTCTGGCTATCTGGTACTTCATCATGAGACACCTTTCCAGAGCTTCACATGCAGCCCAGCTCAGTGGCAACCTCATTATCCTCTCAGTACAGGAAGCCCTGAGTGTCTACTTGTGTCCCACACCACCAAGACTAGCAATAGTCTGGGGAACTCGATGCACAGAACTCTTGAGACCAGATCCTGACAAAAACAGGGACAGTAGGAGTGGGTGGAGTCAGCCTCACCTAGAACCTCAGGGTGTCAGACCCAGAGTGGGCTCACCATAGGATACTACTCATACTAAGTCANCCCACATCACTGTCCAGGTGGGGGTGGTAGTAGAGAGGCCCTGCTGTCTTGGGTTTGCTCTTAGGACCCATAATGAGGATGTCCTAAGAGTCTCTTGCTACAATCCATGTGCTTATTGCCCCATAGGCCTTTATATATTCCTTTTCTGAGACTAGAACATGTTACTGGCACATAGGGTGTCATACCNAGAATAATGTGAGAACAAGCAATAATTTTGGATCATTTGGGCCAAAATAGCCACTTCTATCTAATTCAGCTGGTAAGAGCCCACACCTAGNGTATCACTCCCACAGCTGCCCAATCTCCTCCAAGGATAACTATACATCTGGGCTATTTGCTGCTTCCTACACTACGTATTCTAGGGAACCTTGAATCACAGACCTGTACAGATATGGCTACAGATGGGTCACACTCAGAGGTGACAGCAGAGGCGCTGACCACTGTCTCCCTTCAGTGACTGAGCACTGGCAGTGGTTCATTTAGGGTTGGAGTATCTTGGTAAGTTCTGGAGTGGTCCAAGGCCACAAGGATATTCTTTTGGTATGAATGAGTTTATCAACAGGGGACACTATCTTCCATGATTTGGCCCTAAACGAATGCTCCCTCAATCCTACCTGGCTGGCATAGGTATTCACAGTCATGCTGTTGCTTATCATGGATTTGCAGTTTGATATCTGCTTGCAGGGAGAGAAAAGGATGAAGGACAACAGGCTGTGCACAGCTTTGTCCTGACAAGGTCTCTAGCCAAGACAACTGCTGTCTAAACCATTCCCTAAGGGCCTGTAGGNTGGTCTGTGAGTCATGAGGCAGGCTACAGGAGCAAAGGGCATTGAGGAAAGAGGTGATAAAGGACAAAAAACAGTAAGGCCTGCAGCAGTGGCTCCGCCTCCAGACCCGAGCTGCAAGTATGGCACTTCCTGGCACTTCAGTGGTTACTGAGCAAAGATAAGTGCCAGCCGGTGGCACTCCTGTCTTAAAAATGCATGGCTCAGACTCCTAGAGAGCNACATTGGGGAAAGAAGGCCAGACCCTGCAATTATCAGCTTCAGGTGCAAGAATCCTAGGGACCAGTACCTGGTGTCAGCCTGGACGGGCACAGTGGTGCAGAGGTCATAAAGAGGCTGGAGGGGGTGGTCATGGCAAGTCAAAGCTAGTGAAACCAATAGAGAAAGCTGTACTGGTGAAACATGACGTTGGGCATTTGCAGCAGACAAAAGAGCTGATGGAAGATGGAAAGGACACCTGGGTCCTCACATCTGGCCAGGCTCCTCCTTGCTAACACTCTCCAGGCTTGCTCAGCTCTTCACAAACTACACCCTGGATACTTTTCCACCTGGCCAAAGGCAATGCACCAGATCTTCATCTGAAATCTTCCCTTTCTCATGCAGTTAGGGGTTCCAAGGGCCATGTCCTGCTCCCAAGTTACCTCATGGTCTCTAGAGAGGATGCAACAGATGGTGCTAGAATAGGGTGCCTCTGGAAAGCAGCTCTCAGTTTAACTGAGCTCAACTGGGCCACTGGAATTGCACACACAACAGAATCTGGGCATCCACACAGTGTCTATAGGATATACCTGAAACTATCTAGAACTTCACAACTATCCAAGGTGAATTTATCTTTGACCTGAAAGCCTGTGAATTTAGTCACATGAAACATTAGTCACTGTTTCATGGCATTCACACACAAGCCTTGGTTTCTCTGAGTCTCATCTCTAGGATGCCACTGTGGCCCAGACCTGCCCCTTAGGAGGCATTAGGGACATGCCAAAGGGAACAGAGGGTGCCAGTAAAGTGCTGCATGCCTGACATGAGGCTTCAAGGTGCAGGCTACTGCTCCTGACAGGCATGGGCCTAGAATGGNCAGGCAATGACAAAGGCACCACATCCACATCTAGCCAGATCCCAGACCCCTCTTTGGTCTAGGGCCTTGTGAAGCAACAGATCACAAGTTCTTGGACCTGGCAACCCTAAGTAGACATGGCCTAGTGAAAGAGCCATATATCTGTTTCTAGGCTATTATTTTCTTTCCTGTCACCTCTTTCTGGGGACTCCCTGGGCCTTTGTCCTGCCAGTTTCTCTATATCTGGGGCTTGATCTGAATCTTGGGCTCTTTGTTGCCTTTTGACCCTTATCTGGAACTCATTCCTCTCTTCCAACCATCTACGTTTAGCTCCATTTTGCTCACACACACCCTAAGACACCAAAAGTGACATATACTAGAGAGAGAGGAGCTTGAGGCCCATGACAAGACTGAAAGTGGGGTGGGGAAGTCACTACCAGCTCCACCAAACATTATGGGAGCTACATTCCTATCTCCACAGAATGAATGCAGAACAAAGTGGGGTGGTTTCGATGATGTTCAGTCTAGTGTGTAGCTGCTACCCTGTAGCCCTCTGTCTGCTGGTTATTCCCCACACCGGCAGCTTTCACAGCTTTTCACAGCACCCCAAGAAGCACACCCTGTCGCTGGTACAGGAGAAACTTTGGGCTGGCATAGAATAAAGAGGGAATCCAGGCTGGCAATTACCCAGCTAATTTCAGCTATGTAGACAGCCAAATCAGATATTTCAGTTTCTTTAAAAGCCCACCTCAGGGCCTGAATTAGCCACCTAATTAATTATCTGTAACAGCCTGGTACTCTGAGTATAACACAGGTCCCTTCTGATGCAGGATGCTGGCTTGTCCCTGAATCCTGTCCTGGTGATGTAATCATTATAATTAGATTCAACCTGAGTCTACCTCAGCCATGAACTCTCAGCAAGCACACTGGGTCTACTTTTCATCACATATGAGTGAAGTCATAGACACCCTCTGGGAGATGCCTATTCCTGCAGGGCTCTCTCTTTCCTGGCCCTGAGGCCCCAACCAGCTTCCTCTCTGTAAGCGGTCCTCCTCCCTTCTCCATACCAGCAAAGGATGCCTAACACATTCNAGCTGAGACCTACATCAGTCAAGAGGTTCCCCTGCAGGCCACAAGGACTCTCCAATAGAGCAGGCAGCTCTAAGCAAACATGACCAAACTGCCCTGCTGAAACTCATTCAGGCCAAATGGGTAGCAAACCTTTAGTTCACTGTTTAGCACCTCCTGGCCAAGAACTCAGCCCACTGTTCTCTACCAGCTTCTAGTCCTACTGTTGATGGTTTCAAAGATGGCTTTGGGCCAAGTGGGGACAGGACTACCTTCAAACAGTGGCTGCCTTCCCTCAACAATACAAAAGTGGCCATATTTTCTCTGCAGAAAGGGACTTGGTCACCCAACTATCTTTACTTGTCCTTGTGAACAGTACTGTCTCTCACCTGGGTAAAGCCCNTAGGTCCCAATGCCACCGTTGCAATCACCCCAATCCTGTTTCCTAATCTAATCCCCGTGCACCTTTTGTTCCCAGAACTGCCACAGTGAGGGCTGCTCCCAAGCTTCCTTGATCCATGCTGCTCAGTTCTTGATTTGCCTCAGGATGACCATTGGGCTTTATGGNACCATGGCATGGGAGCACAGGGCCATNTTACACAGCACATCCTCCCCACATCTTGTCTTCAATCTCAAGGCTTGAGTCCCCAGGGGATTCAAAAGTATTGGGCTGGGGCACGACAGCCCTGGGCTTATTCAGGTGGTAAGCAAACATCTATAAAGGCTGTGTGTGAGATCAGAGTGGTCATGCAGCCATGTGTTTATGTGCCACTGCAGTGGTGGAGACATGTCTCTGAGTATCCTGTCTGTGTACCCATAGTGGCCCAGCCCCATGTCCCCTTCCCTGCCCACCTCCTACCTCCCAGGGCTTGCTTCATCACGAACTCCATGATGATGGCTTGATTCCTCAGGAACCACTCCGGGTCAGATCTCACATTCAAGTGTGGTCAGAATCCTCTGCCTAGAGAGAGCAGGTGGTCACAGGTACCCTGATCAGGCTTTCCTCAGACCCTCATCTACTCCTTGCTCCTTTCTCCAGTACCCTGAGAGTCCACTGTGGGAGGCTTTGCCCCCATACCCAGACCAGAATGGCAGGGTCCAGAGCCCAGCCTAAGCAACAGTTATCTTGATGCTTCTGGGGTTTCTGAAGGAAGCTTTTAGATGCCACTGCAGCTCACAACTTGGGGCCACCAGTTATAGGAGTCTGGCACCAGCCTCCTCAAGCGGGGGTGGAGCCCAGGGGGCGTTTGAAGGTCAATGCTCTACTGTGGTGCCCAGGTTCTGGCTGCTCAGCTTCCTCGGTAGTTCTGGAGCTGTGGGGCAGGGGTCCCTCTGGAGAGGGATTGGGGAGAGAAATCCATGAATGTTACCCCTCAGGAAAGGTCCTTATGGCTTCTGACTAGTATCAACTATATCTGTCTCTAGGGAGGCTCTGAAGGCCCCAGTGGGCCCAGAGCAGAACTGGCCCCGGATCGGAGAGATGGCAGTGTCCCAGTCTTCCACTGGGAGTGGAGGCATATTGCCCCTCCACCTGCTTCTGCATGGGGTAGAATGACCCAAGCCAGAATGTCCAGCCTGGGCTGAAGTGTCAGCAGCGTTTGGGAAGGTGTTTCTGTAATGCCAACAGCTGCAGAGACATCCCTCTTTGTAGAGTCTTTCCTGCCAGGGAACCTAGTCCCTGGGGATCCAATGTTTCACAGGCTTCTCTTTGCGGAATGAGACCCCNAGGAACTATAGAGGGATGCCAGGCAAGGATAGTGTCCCAGAAGCTAGGGGTTCACGGATGCTTTTGCCGCAAAGCCAATTGCTTTCTAAACTTCTCTGTCTCCCGGGAGTCGGGGGATGGGGGCTCCGCAGGGCCAGCTTGCAGAGAGGTTAGGACGCTGCGGAGATTCCGCAAAGACTGAGGCGTCTAGTTCTCTCGCGGCCGCCGCACCCTTTGCATTGCGGGCGGGCGAGGTGCCCGGCCCGAGCGCGGCCTCGGGCCGGAGTGCGCCTCTCAAAGGAGAAAAAGACGCCAATGGGAGAGGGAACTAAGGGCCGCTTCAGCACCTCGCATTGGACAGCGCCATCAAGGCTGAGCAACCTTGAGGAAAACCCTGGAGCTGAGAAGCGTGGAACCAAGCAAGAGCCAGGGAACCCAGGAGCTGGGGAGGAGACCCAGGGCTAGAAAGCGGGGAGCCGGGAAGGGAAGCTCAGGAATCGGGAGGAAGACTGGGCTGGGGAACGGAGAGGAGGGAGCCGGTTAAGGCCGGACCGGCTGCAAGGGCGCCGGTTACCTTCCCGGGCGGATGATCAGCAGCAGCGCTCTCTGGGGCCGGCAGGGTCCATGTGGCGCTCTGTGCTGCGGCGGCGGCTGAAGGGCACCGCGAGGAGGGCGCGTCACTCCGAGGCGCCCCCGCCCGCGTCCCGCATGACGAGGAGGGCGGGGCCCGGCGGAGGGGGGGCAGCCGCGCCCCCGGTCNCCAGATCCTGGCCTGGCGCGCGCAACGGCTGCATAGGGTACCCTCCTTGGTGCGGGCCACTCTTTCCACACCGGCCTGAAGACCCTCGAGAAGTCCTCGCTTGCCGGCTCAAGGAGAACGCAGGGCTGGGGTCAACACCCCTAATCTACCCACTGCAATTTGCTCCTGACTCGGTTGCCTTCGGCTCTGCTCCTTTGCTAGCAGGGCAGGAGGAGGCGAGCAGATCCCGAGACCCCCAATAGCGCTGGATAGGCCCATACACCCAAGCTTGTCCGGTGTGCAGATTCAAATGTGGTTTTGGTGGGACAGAAACCCGAGCCAGTCAGGGACGCCTGAAGGTCACTGCAGACACGGCTGGGCGGGGGCTCCTCCGGGACAGCCGCAGCCCCGCCTCTAGGNTGCCCCTTCCCCCGGCGCCAGGATTTCAACCCCGCTGAGGCTGCACTGCAGAAGAACCCGGTTGCCACAAGGTTGGCCTGGCATCTCTGCACGTATCCTGGGGGCTTCTGTGAGGCAGTGGGCTCGCAGAAACATGACGGTGCAGGGACGCCTAAGCTGTTCTGGTTCTGGCTAGCCAAGGGTGACTCTTAGCCCCCAGGGGCTAGTGCTGATGGCCATTGTATTAACTGTTACTATTCCTCCTGGCTGAGTCATTCCTCAGGATTAGGTAGATCTTGACCTTCATCCAATTCAGGGAGACTTCTCGCCTAATGAGTATTCTTCCCTCGCCAGCATCCCAAAGCTGCTTCAAGGTGCCTGGCAGTTTGAACTCACAGGGGTAGAGTGCATCACTGACTTGCTTTTATCAGTTCCTGTTCCTTTGACCTGGCAGATTCAAAGTAGAAGAGATCAGAAAGGGAGCTGGAGTGGAGGAGGGAAGAGAATGTCAAGCCCCATACCTTCTAGCCCTCACTTCAGCCTGGGGGCCTTGAAGTTAGGGAACTCTGGGAGTCCCTCAATATGGTCTGTTTCCATTAGTAAAAGCGCCTGCACTGCACCTAGGCTTATGCCAAGGACGATGAGACCATTCAGGAAGTTGGGCCAGCATGACTCACACTGGACACAGAAGAGTTAAGTCTCCCTGTGCCCTTCCTACTGGCACTGTCTAACTCAGTTCACCCTCCTGGTAAGGTTGGTTGATGCCCCAGGTCTTGTGCAGGCCTAGGACTGGTGTCCTGTGGAATAGGGTCACCTGTACACAGATGTGCCCAGTCTGGCTCCTTCTGTCTTTTCAGAGTCTAGGGTAGCTAGCAAAATCAAGGGCCAGAGCAAGAGAGACCCATCACTTTTCACTGGCTTTTCTTCTCTCCAGCACTCCACTAGCTGGACCTGACTCTCTGGCAATAATCCCATAGAAGACCCGAGGTTGACCTCCTGAGCCAGAGCAGGCCAACCTCATCCATTTACTGCCCATAGCCCCGAGACCAGCTGGGGTTATTGTAGCAAAGGACCCTAGGACTACCTGACTTCCACTTCTACTTCCTCTTTGTTTCTCTCTGGCTCTCTCTTGCCTTTCTTTGTCTGCCTCTGTCTGTGTCTCTATCATCTCTATACTTGTGTTCTTGTCTTTATGTCTCTGTGTATCTCTATCTCTTTGTTTCTCTGTCCTAGCTTTTTTTTTTTAATTTTTTTAACTGTATGGGTATTTTGTCTGCATGTCTGTGCAGCATATGTGCATCTGGTGCCCATAGGGGCCAGAAGGGGGTGCTGGGACTGGAGTTACAGATAGTTATGAATTACCATGTGGGCACTAGGAATCGAACCTGAGTCCTCTGAAAGTGCAGCCAGTGCTCTTAACTATTGAACCATCTCTCCAGCCCCCTAATTTAATTTTGCTTACGTGTTGTTTTGGTTTTTATTTATTTTTTTGGTTGTTGTTTTTTGGGATGGGTTCTCATTTGTTGCAGGCTGGCATTGAACTTGATATCTAGCCAATGGATGACCTTTATACTCCTGCCACCACCTTCTAAGACCTGAGAGTATAGTACAATGCTATGCCCAGACTCTGCTGATAGAAATAGGCAAGGATAATGACAGCCTTAGGTTTGAGTGACAGAACCCTGGGAGGTGGCAGCTGCTTGGGCCTGAGAAAGCTTTCAGGCCAGTGCTACCTCGGGGAAGAGGGCCCCATAACTGCCTACCCATCTGGGGTGTGGACCATAGCTAAGGCTGGCTGCTACAAGCTACCTAGACTCCTGAACCTATGACAGGAAGAGGTAACATGGCAAAAGGCCTGTGCCTAACTGGCCATCCATTTTGCCACACCTGGGACAGACATGGCCTGAGAGCAAGTAGACCAGGCTGGCCTCAAACTCACAGAGATCCTCCTGTTTCCACTTCCCAACTGCTGAGAATTAAGGGTGTATACCACCACTCCTGACTGCTTCATTACTATTTTAATATTCTTATTTGAGATATCTCTATAGAAAAGGAATATTAGAGCTGGAGAGATGGTTCAGCAGGTAAGAGAGATTGCTGCTCTTGCAGATGATCCAGTACAGTCTACAGATCTCTACCTGTACAGAGGATCTCAGGAACCTAGTGAGAAAGACTGGTCTGTTGAAGGTCCAGGAAGTGAGAGTTCCAGGAGTCCAGACTTATCTANTGGGACATGCAAGAGGCAGACAGTGACAGGAAAAGGGGGAAATGTATAGAAGGCCAGGTGAGGCAGTCATCGTGGAGAGGCAACAGCTGAAGGGAGCAGATTCCCACNAAGAGGTCAGTCATGGATATCATATGCATTTGTTCACAGATAAATGCTGGCTAAGAGACCTGGGACATAGGAGGGGTATCTTGCTCACTTGTCCACTTTACAGGTATTTCAGAGGCTCCATCCATCAGAGACAACAGAGTGCAAGGTCTGAAACGGCCACCTAAGGTTGGCAGAAAATTCCTCTGAAGGGCTCTCAAACAGGCCTGAGCATTGTAAACATGGTGCTATCAGGTCTTGTCATTACCATTTCCCTTTCTCCCTTGCTAAACCATTAGATTACATTCCTAAAGCTAGGCCTCAAGATCTATTCCCTTATTTGGCCACTTCCTTATGCCTGACTAAAACTCCAAGGTCCAGCTATCAAAACACCAAGGTCCAGCAATCCAAAATCATATTTTGGCTACACTGGCTGACAGATCCAATCAGGACTTACCAACTCACCCTAACACAGACTCCCCCGTCCACTTTCCCCTTAAAAACCCACTCTTACAGAAACACCTGCTGTCTGTCTTTGTCTGATCCAGAGACAGCCCCATACACACACACACACACACACACACACACACACACACACACACACACACACACGGTCCTTCCAGGGAAATGAATCTCCTTTGTACTGGGAACTTGGTGTCTGGGTGTGTTCTGTGCTAACTCTGAGGGTCCCCCTTATCCTTGCCACTTAGGTCCCCCTGAAATGTAGGTTGCTCCAGAGGATGGGAAGGAGGGGCTGCCCTGCTCCAGCCCCACCCTGGTCTCTCTGGAAACCTCTGCAGATCCCCCTCTAGGGAAGCTATTCACCTGCCTAGACAGATTCCTAAGAGGCAGGTACTCTTCCTGCTCTGGGCCCAGAAAGGATCCCAGAAGAACTTTCAGGGTTCTTAGAGTCACCTTCAGTTCTGGTGTGAGGTCTGGCAGCAGGGGACTATGTGGGGAGGGTATCTCTGTCACATGACTGATCCTGTTCAATGCATTGGTCCAGGAACTTTAAACACAAACTTAGTAATTCAGTGCCCTGAATAATGCAGGCCTAGGGCTAGTACCATCTGTGAAGATACTTCCTGCTGGGTTCTGTGATTGTTCAAAAGAGCAACACATGAGAAGCAAGATGGAGAATTGCAGTTTCTCATCTGAGCTGCGCAGCAGCCAGGGCTATGGGTGGAGGGGACTTTGGGTAGAGAGGACTCTGCTGCCTCAGGGATCTCCATGGGCCTCTTGATACTGCTGCCAATCCAGTGGCTGGTTAACAGAGTTCAGCTTCTGGGTCCTAGATGGCTGGATGTCAACATCTGGGAATTTGTCCTCTGAGATCCTAGGATCAGAAGTAGGGGTTCTGCCTTACTGGTGGCCTCTTGCCAAAGATCCTACCCTGGTTTCTGCTATTCCCAAATCATATACCTCTGAAACTGTCTAACTTTCAGAAGCTCTAACTTTCAGAAGCATGGTAACGGGGCCTGGAGAGATGGCTCAGTGGTTGCTCTTTCAGAGGTCTTGAGTTCAATTCCCAGCACCCACATGGTGGCTCACAATCACCTATAATGGGATCTGAACCCCTTTTCTCTCTGATGCCCTCTTTGGTCATGCAGGCATACATGCAAATTACATAAAAAATGCATGAATAACCATGCTGCTACCAAGGCCTTAACTCAACCTTGCTCAGCCCCAAAGCCTAGTTAGGGAGGCCTGGGGCTCCACCCCAGGCTTAGAGGCAGAACCTAGTCAACAAACAGAAGGGACATCTAGCTGGGTGGTGTCCTGAAGCATTTCAAGTCTTTCTGCAGGTATGTGTACTGCATTCTCAGTACCCTGGCACTTAATACCAATGGTTACTTCTTCCAATCACCTGAGAAGCTTTAAGCTGCATAGTAAAGGTTTCCAAGGACATGGCTCCAAAGGCCTCCTTAAACCCTCTAAGACGCGTGACCTTCCTTTCCTCCATCCTGAACTATCTTATCAGCTCAGCCTGTGAGCTCAGGGACAGAGCACACAGACAGCTTACAGAAGAGCCACTTCTGTCCCTAGACAATTGAGGCTCATAGATGTAACTGAGTGGTTGCCTGAGGATGTCAGTGTGGGGAACTAAGGCTGGATGGATCCAGGCAGCTCCTACCTTTCTGATGCCATGGACGCCTGGAACAGCCAGCATGTTTTAGCATGATCTGTACCACACCCTACTCCCCTTCTGTTCCCTGAGACCTGAACCCCAGTCTCAAGAAGATCCTGAGCTGAAGCAGGATTAAGAGTGAGAAACAGACACATGCTGGTGGGGCAGGAAAGACTGGAGGGTCTGATACATGCTAAGGTTCCCTGTTCCTGACTGAGGTCTCATCCATTATAGCTAGGACAATTCAGGTCATACCCATGACTGTCACTCTCTTAATATTTGGAATTTCCAACACTCCATTTCCTCCAGGCTCAGGGCTGACCTAGGCTCAGAAGTTTGCCTAGTAGTAAGGCTGGGTCTCTAGTTGCCCACCTGAGACTAGAGCTCTCTAGCTGCAGGGCAGAACCCTGAGCCGCTTAGTGCTTATCTTGGGGTGCAGTGAAGTAGCCTCCTTCAATGACGTGATTGAGCTGGCTCTTGAAGAGTAGGCTTCAGGGAGACTCTCTCCAGATAGGATGTGGGGTAGTCTGACTCCTGAATCTGGAGAAGAACCTGATGGTGACTGTAGTGGGTGATGGAGACCTCTTGTTTTGGTGCTCCAGGCCAATCCCATAAAGATGCAGATGGGTCGCAGGGTAGGAGAGGTAAGCTAAGCCTTTTTGGAAGGCATATACTTCCTTCTGCTTCTTCTTCTCAGGTAACACACAGATTAAGGCCATGTCACATGCAAGTATTTCTGGACTGTCACATACCAGAGAAGTAGAGGGGGGAGCTATTTTGGCTCTGTGGCAGCAGGACCCTCCACAAGCCTGCTGCGCTCAGATACTGATGCTCTGGCTCAGATCTGGCTCTTCATTGGTGCACATGGACATAGATCTCCTGACTATTGGGCCTCATGTCCATGGTATCAGTTTCTGGATCCAGGTCTTGTGTTGTATTTGGGGTGTGGCCAAGTCAAAGCAGGGATGAATGGGAGGTATAGAAAAGTAGCTTGCTTGGGCAAATGCAAAGGATGCCCTCCCCAATAAAGGCAGGGAGTCCAATGTTGACCCTCAGCAACTCAGCAACTTTAAGTTAGCCAGGGGTGAGATCTACATTGCAGAAGCCAGGGAACCATCCTGGGCTTCCTTTCTTTTTCCTTGTCCCATAAAGCCAGTTGGTGGCTGTCTCAGTATACCACTGACACCACAGAAAAGAATATGAAGCCGAGTTGGAGGAATATTTTTCAGTATTGGAGATTAAGTTCTGTGAGGTAATCACTCTACAAACTATCCCCAACCTATGGAGTTGGTTAAGAAATTTTAACATAGTTTAACTTTCTAGTAACTGAGATTAATAAAAAGAAAGGTGCTAAGGGAGATAATATACATCCAAGTGTGGGTGTGGACTTAAGAGAAAGGCATGTTTAAGTGTCTATAATAGCTATACAGATAGATGATTTTGATGACTTCTTTAGTTATCTTTAGGGGTGGACAAGGAACCTATTCCTTTTCATAAATGAGATCATATGGTGGTCCCTGAGGTACACTGGATATGATTATAGCTGATAAAGTAAAAGCATAAGTGACAAGAGTTGCTCAAGGGAATTGTTTTTATTATAAACAAAGTTTATAGTCTTGTTTGGGAGATTTGCTAAAAGCTGCAGCTTTATATCTTGGAAATGTAGCACACTATATGCTTAGGCCTATAAGCATGGTTATNATTATTTTAATTTTATCATTATAATTTATGTATATGTGCCTGCTTGTCTGTATGTACACCCTGGAGGCCAGAAGAGGGCATTAGATCCCCTGAAACTGCAGTTACAATTGGTTGTGAGCTGCCTGATGTAAGTGCTGGAAACTGAACCCAGATCCTCTGCAACAGCAGCAAGTGCTATTAACAACTGAGCCATCTTAGTAGCCACAGCCTTTTCATTATCTTTTTTAATGTAGTGTTGGCTGGTTTGGAACTTTCCATGTAGATAGGCTGTCCTCAAATGCAGAGATCCTCTTGCTCCCACCTTCCAAGTGCTGGGAATTAAGAGTGTCTACCACTAGTCCTGGCTGCTTCATTACTGTTTTAATATTCTTGTTTTAGATCTCTATATAAAAGGAATATTGGGGTTGGAGCTATGGCTCAGCAGGTAAGAGGGATTGCTGCTTTTGCAGATTATCCAGATTCAATTTTTGGTACCCACATTGCAGCTCACAACCATCTTCATCTCCAGTTCCAATGGATCTGATGCCCTACATACNTACATGCAGGCAAAACACTCATACACATAAAATAAAAAAAAATTAAAAACAGAGTAAAAATAACATTTTCTTTATGTAGGTAAACTTCACAGCACATTTTGTTAATTGTCCTGGAGTTCTTGACTCTCAGTTCACAAGGATTTCAACCAGACTCCAGGGTAAAGGGTTCCTTTCTTCTGTGTGTCTTAGTTAGGGTTTCCTTTTT
>LZPO01087242.1:149898-167216 GCA_001675575.1 Neotoma lepida | reverse complement strand
CTTTTTTTATTTCTCTCTCTCAGCTGCAGTCATGGGACATAAGGCTTCTTTCTCCCACCCTTCCCCTGAGAAATATGGCCACTTAATGGCTGCTTGGACTAATTTCTTCTGTTACCTTAGCTTTCTACCTAAGCACCTTTCTTAGTCTTTCTCTTCTGCCCATGTGTAAGCTAACCCTGGGAAATCTGACTCCAAAGAACTTCTGCCTATCTGACTTCCGCTCAGCTCTCTGGTATTGGGCCAGTCCAAAGAACTTCCAAGCTCTGATAATGGCGGGCTCTCTGGAACTCTAACTTCCGCCTATCTGCCTTCTGCTCTGCTCCAGTAATGGCAGGTTTTCCGGAACTCTTAACTTCTGCCTATCTGACTTCTACTCAGCTCTCCCAGTATCTAGCGGGTCATTCCAACTGCCCAACTATCGATCCCANTTCCACTCTTCCTGTCACTCTTTCTCGAGCTGCCCTAAGAAATAGAGAGGTCTAAAAGCAGGCTAGGACGCATGCAAATGGTTTTCACCAAACCAATCCTGCCCACCCACCCAGGGCTGAGGCAGTTTCTGATTAAGACCCACCTCGGGATTAAAATAACCCAAATGGGGCTGGAGAGGTGGCTCAGAGGTTAAGAACACTGACTGTTCTTCCAGAGGTCCTGAGTTCAATTCCCAGCAACCACATGGTGGCTCACAACCATCTGTAATGAGATCTGGCGCCCTCTTCTGTATACACAATAAATAAATCTTAAAAAAAAAATAACTCAGATGGCTTTATAGCCAGAGATCAGTTTATACACTGCCTCCTGGCAAGTCTTCCTAAGGCCGTCCTCAAACCAGTAAACTATACAAGATCAAATCCGTCCCATGTCTCCCAGAACTTCCCGGCATCAGGGTTACCTTAACCATCTGGAGAGAGTGCCCCTCTCAGCCATGGTATTCAAGGTACCATGGGAAAAATGACAAAGCCCAAAAACAAAATTGCCAAATACTGGAACATGCCATCCGACTGGCGACTGCCTAAAGGCTTCCAGGTCCCTGTTTTAAGTGGCAAAAAAGGCCATTGANCTTTGTGTCTGCTCTGCACCATATGGGCCAAACTGGGCCTTGTCCAAAGTGCCACCAAGAGACACTGACTGCCCTCATGCACCTTGCAGCATGGGAGCATCAGACCAAAATCTCCTAGGCTTTGGCCATGGACTCACAGGGAGCCTGAGATATCCATTACAGCATGGGCCAATCCATCTCCTTCCCTTTGGATACTGGAGCCACTTACTCAGTCCTGGAGAAGTCTACCTCTCCTTCTTATTTCCCTATTGCTGGATAGGGGGACAGCTTTACCCACCTCACCAGACCCCACCATTTTACTGTATTTTCAGGGGTATCCCTCTCACCCATACATTTTCAGTTGTGCCAACCTGCCCTGTGCCCCTAATGGGAAGAGATTTTCTAACCAAGACAGGAGCTTTCTTTTGCTCCNTGTGCCTTATTCCAGACCTGTCAGCAGGGCCTCTTCTCCTCCTCATACACAGTGTCTCTCAAGTTCCAGAGGACCAATTCCACAAGAANGAGGTACCAACCCACAAGCTTTTCCTTCCTGGTTTCCTCTCCTAATTAACTTCTCAGTTAATTGTTACAGGGTGCACCATAGAGCTGAAGGATGAGAGCCATCAAGCATACATCCAGGCACTAAGGAATAGTACCAGTGCAAAGGTATTTACACCACAGACCAAAGAGGGTCTGGGCTGCTTCTTAATATGTTTAAAAATTTCTTTAAGCTCAAGAAACCAGCTTGAATTCATCTGGACAAAATGGATCCGCTTCAGCATAAGTATAACCCAAACTTTACTGGTCCCAGGATCTCCTCCCACATCCTGGGGACCCCCCCCCAAAGGTTAAAAACTTTTTTTCTAAGCTTTTCTCTGTCTCATTAGACACAAGCAGCCAGACTCCCAAGCCGAGAAAGATGGACAACTCCAAAGCAGCAGAGGACAACCCACCATCCCAAGACATCCTAGCTACTTCAGAAGCCCCCTTCCCTACCCCCTGAGAACCCCAACGCCCATCAAGTCAGCTGGAAGCAGTTCTTGGGAGACACGGCGCCCCCACTCCTGTTCACCTGCCTTTTCTTATAATAAGCAAAGAGTCTGGAATGTTGGAATTCCTGGCCACTCCCCCAGTTAAGTGACTTGTGCAAAGGGAAATCCCGCCTCTTCCTCTCTCCCCTTCTCTCTCTTCCTCCTCTCTCTCTCCACGTGTGCACGTGTGCTCTATCTCTCTCTGTCTCTGTCTCCCTCTCTTTTGCCCCCCCCTTTCTAATAAAGCTCTGATACTGGGTTTTGTCATGACCTTTTCTCGCACGGTAACCGCAGCGCTGCAAAATACTAACACAAATAGCAGCCACATTCTTCACCAAAATATCACAAGAACAATCTCTAGGCAACACACTAAAATTCTTTCCCCCTGAAACCTCTTGAGCCGGGTCCCCACAGTTCAAATTTTCCATTCTCCTACTAGTGCTTAAAGCATTCCATGCTTTCCAAACCCAAAGTACCAAAGTCCAAATTCCTGCAGACAAAAACATAGTCAGGCCTATCACAG
This sequence comes from Neotoma lepida, assembly GCA_001675575.1. Lineage (NCBI taxonomy): Eukaryota > Metazoa > Chordata > Mammalia > Rodentia > Cricetidae > Neotoma > Neotoma lepida. The sequence goes on along the minus strand of LZPO01087242.1, from coordinate 164,626 downwards.
CAATACCCCAGTCCCTGGTACCAACTTCTGTCTTAGTTAGGGTTTCTATTGCTGTAAAGAGAAACCATGGGCATGCAGCTTTTATAAAGGAAAACATTTAATTTGGGGCTGGCTTAGTTTCAGAGGTCTAGTCCATTATCATCATGGTGGGACATGGCAGCATGCAGGCAGACATGGTGTTGGAGAAGGAGCTGAGAGTTCTACATCTTGATCTGAGGGCAACAAGAAGTGAACTGTGTCACTGGATGTACCTTGAGCACAGGAGATCTCAAAGCCCACCCTCACAGTGACACACTTCTTCCAACTAAGCCATACCTACTCCAACAAAGCTAGACCTCCTAATTGTGCCACTCCCTATGGGCTTATGGGGGCCAATTACATTCAAACTACCACACTGTGTTCCCTTTGTTTTCCTCATCTTTCACCCTACCTCACAGAAATGCTTGAGGATCATACCGTTAGAGTGGATTGCTTGGGCCCTGCTCCTATTGGGGTACCCTCCTGGGTTACCTCTTGGATGTAGAATAGTACCCATCTGTCTNCAAAGTCCCTCTAGGAACTTTGGATGATTCAGTAAGGTGATGGAGACATTACCCAACTCCAGCCTGCTGACCCCTCATTGCCATGGCAGAGTCCAGCTACTTTCTTGTCCTCATCCACCCTATCCATCAGCAGGTGTGACTCAAACCTGCCCATTCAGTCACTCATTCATTCATCAATTCACTGAGTCATACAATACATTATAGGTGGAGTTTCTCTGTGTACTGGCAGCTGGCTCCTAAATAACCACTCAGACTATTTAGTAATTATAAATGTTTGGTCAATAGCTCAGGCTTGTTACTAGTTAACTTACATATTAAATTAACCCATATTTCTTATCTACCTCTGCCATGTGGTGGTACCCATTCATCTTGCTTCTCTTGGTGTCTCCTCCCCTTCTTCTTCCCAGAATTCTCTTAGTCTGGTTCTCCCCACCTCACCTTATCCTGCCTAGCTATAGACCAGTCAGCTTCTTTATTAAACCAATTGCAGTAACATATATTCACACAGTGTAAAGGAATATTCCACAATACATTTTTGTCTTTGTCACAATTAGCCTATCCTTTTCAGTTTATTCTAGCAATCCTTGGAAGGCAGAAAGGAAATTTCCCTGGTGAAGGGTGCATGTTGGATTTTTACAGGGTAGGAGGTGAGAGGGAAAGGAGAGGCTGAGCACCTTCTACAATGAGCTGACTCCTCTCATATCACAGCCTTGTCGTTANGGGTCTAGAGCTCCAGGATCCAAACACCTCCCTCCAGACTTTCCAATGAGTTTCCAGCCACAATCTTTGGGGATGTTTTCAAGCTAAAGCAGGTACAGATGGGAATGGGTTCAGGAACCTTCCTGTGGGTCATANCCTTGTAAGGCATCAGTCCAGAAGTAGGAGAATTTGAGGTCCTCCAACAAGTTCTGGCTTCAAGGAAGGGGACAACCTGGACTAGGGCTCTACCCCACCCCATCCCTCTGCTATTAGTCCAGGCAGGCTGGACTTAAGACAAGTTCAAAATACCACCTGTCCACTGGCTTCTGGGAAACATACAAAGCAAAGAACTCAGGTGATGTGAAACAGAATGCCTCAGATGAGTATTCCTGAATTGGGGACAAAGGCCAGCCCTATACCAGGCTCTAGGCAGGGGAAAGATGTAAAGCTGTTTTCTGCCTGAAGATAAAGACATGGTCATTCAGACCTGCTGCCATGGAAGTCATGCTGCCTGAAGCTGTTAGGATGTATGGCTTTGTTGGAGTGGGTATGGCCTTGTTGGAGGAAATGTGTCATTGTAGGGGTGGGCTCTGAGTTTCCTATGCTCAGGATACTGCCCAGTGAGTCAGTTGACTTCCTGTTGCCTGCAAGATGTAGGACTCTTAGTTACTCTAGCACCATGTCTGCCTGCACACAGCCATGCTCTCCATCATGATAATGGACTGAACCTCTGAAACTGAAAGNGAGCCACCCAATTAAATGTATTCTTTATAAGAGTTGCCATGGTCATGTTGTCTCTTTACAGCAATAAAAATCTTAACTAAGACAGATTGCCATTCAACCTTAGGTGACGAGGTGCATAGCCCAGGTGCAATGTCTTTTCCATGTTCTTCCTGAGGACTCAGATTACTTTCTAGTCACTTTGTGTTTTAATCTGTCATATGCAGAGTGAGGATCAGTATCCTTAGTATGAGAACTAGGACCCTAAGCTACCCCCACATTTGCTCCCAGAACATGGTTTCTTTCACTCCACACATGGTCCCTGTTGGGCTTTGTATGTGAATAAAAGAATGTGCAAATGTTAAGCCCAGCAGAGGATCCTCACAGCCTGGTGCTCAGCAGAACTGACACACTCATCAGGTGGGCCCAGACAGCAGCCTTTCCCCTCTNCCCTGATAGGCATGGGTGGCACTCCTACCTGGAAACCATTATCACATCCACACAAACTCAGCTGAAGGTATGGTTGGGTCTGGGGTTCTGGGTTGAACCTGTTAGTCTCAGTCAAAGGCCTGAGGATCACAGTGGTAGCCTCAGCCAACTGCCCTATGTGAGCCAGAGTCCCCTTCTGGCTAATATAAGAACAACCTCACTTGCTCCTCCTACACTTGGCAGGACCTCAGTGATATTCCTGGTATCCCTGTGCACTTGGCAAGGTCTTGCAGTAGCTCATGCTCAGGGAGATGGATTCTTTGAATCCTAGCAAGGATGCTATGAAGGCTGGACACATCAAGACTGCATTGAGCATCAGACTCACTCATCCTTTTGTCATGAACTGGAGCTCCCTTTGGACCCTGACCCTTAAGTGCTGTTTATTGAAGGAGGTGGCAGACCACTAACCAGAGCATTTGTGGCCCAAGACCCCNCCAATAGCTGTTGGCCAAACTGCCTGAACTTGGCCACCTCCAATGCTGGTACTAGAATCATGAGCTCCACCAGGTTGTGTATTGGCACAAGGGTGTGGGATGTCTCAAGCCCAGGGAGTCTGTGAGCATCATATAAAAGGTTGCTGGGTCCCTGTGGAGGCTAACCTGCATCATTTTTTAGTTCCCACCTTGCGGCTTTTGCTGACTCTGCACTCCAGGCCACTTTGAGACCTTCCCACCAAGTGCAGCTATCCATCTACTTCTTACGTGGGTTTTCTGTTCATCTTTCCTGCCTGGAGGCCAGGGTCACAAAAGCAGGCCCATACCTGCACCCTAGATTCCCTAAAAGCAGTTCCCTTAAAATATGGGATATGAGGGTGTTTACAGAGTAACATGAAAGCACTGGTTTTACCCAGCCATGTGCTAAGGCTTTGCTAAACAGGCCTGTCAACCTAGAAACCAAAGACAGTTCTTAGCTGGCAATCAGTTAGGAGATTACACCACAGGAGTATTTCAAGAACTTAAGTGTCTGGGCTTGTGATTGGTTATCTGTGTACTTTTCTCCACGTGTAGGTGCTTCCAGAGAACAATGCATGAGCCCCAATTCCTTTTGGGTACCAATTCCCTTGGGTGGAACTTGTCTTGCAGTCAGGATCTCTTTTCTGTTCCCTTCCTCATTCTGCAATGACCATAATCTACAACCTCTGGGAGTCTGGGCAGATGATCTGTTGCCCCTTAGTTACAATTGTGGTTCATGCCCCAAATGAGGGCTTAAGGGTGAGGCCAGGCACAGTGAGAGACTTGGGATTCCCCCTACCCCCAGGGAGGGGAGGTGTTAAAACCAATAAACTGTTGGAAGAATTTGAAGTCCAACATTCAGGCCAGGGGTAAGGAAGGTTTGGGAGCACTTCACATTGTGGGGTTGGCAGAATGGGAGCTGGATACACCAGGAGGGGTGGAACAGAAATAAATGCAGATGGACATAAGGCCTGGCACAACCAAGGAACCAGCAAAGTTTCTAACACTAGCCTGTTGGAAACTTCTTCATAGTTCCAAGGACTACCAGAGTCTACCTTTTCCCCACCACTGGAGGCTGTTTGCTACCCACTGGATCCCACTGACTGAGCCCACAAACCTTGGCTTCAGGTCTAGAGTAGCACTGAATACTTGGGCCCATCTGTATATTCCCCAACATGATCAAGGAGCTCCATAGTGCCTGCCTGAGCCCCACACTAAGCCCTGAACTGGGAATTCTGAGCAACTTTGATGTGAAAAATCTCTGTACCTATTCAGGCTGCTCATTATTTTTTAAAAGAGCTGAACACTAAAAATAGCAACACATAGGAAATGGGAGTCATTAAACAAGAGAATGACAGAATGAACTTTACAGCTTTCAGGGCCAGATTAAAGGGGGTGGTGGTTGGTGTCAAGTACAGCAGCATATGGGGCAGGGTGGGCAGTGCCCCCACCCTCAACTCAAGACTCTGGGCCTGTATTGGGCTAGGCTGACTGGCAAGGAGGGAGGGCTAGGTCTGCCGAACTGGGGCTCTGAGCACCAAGTGATGTCATGGAACAGGGCCATCATGGTGTTCTGGGCAGCAGTGGCAAACTTGTAGCTTCACAGAAATGGAGCTGGGCCCACTTGGCATCTACTCTGGTGGTGGTGCCTAGGATTCCCAACACTATTCTACTAGGATATCACGCTTGTTTCCAGGGTCCTGCCAGCAGTGACCACAGCTAAAAGAATAACATCTTCCCCTGCAGCAGACCCACAAATTGACTGAAGTGATATGACAGACCTGAAATGGAGCAGCTCATGGTAATAAAGGACAACCCCTATAATGTACATGCACTTTAACTGGTCACTAGATTGGAAGGGAATGGCTCCTTCTCAGGCCTCTATCCTGGTGGGCTTAGACCTCATTGCCTGCATTAACTAACAGCCACCTTACCACCTCTTATCTGCTCTTGCTTTGTTAGCCCAGCCAAATGCAAACCCTCATTTCTGCAAGTCAAGAGCAATGGACAAGTTCAGCAGCTAGTGGATCTGAAGCTTCAGCCAAATGTACACAAGAGAACTTGTACCCATGGAAATGCCACTAGGACTCTCATGGACAAGTTCTCTTACATACACATCTGTTATAATCAAAGGGCTACCACGTCCTACAGGACTTGCATGTCTATCTGGGTTCCACCTGGCATCATATGGATTTGATGACTTACATTCTAGATAAAGAGGCCACACAGGGATGTGGCAAGCGGTCTGCCAACAAGGTGATTCCTTGGACCCCTATGGACAGATGCTACTTACAGACCTCCAGAGGAAGATGAATTAGTCATGTCTGGCTGAAGTCTCTATCCATGAACTGTAGCCCAGAAGCCCTATGGTGAAGCCTATCTACCTGTGACGGGGCAGTTGAAGAAATTATGTTTAAATTCCTTGAATAATAATGCAAAGTTCTTGCTTTAATCCTGCTCTGATCCGGGACAATCCAAGGGGCAGAGGAACCTCAGTCTTGAAGGCAGAAGGGGCTCTGAGCTCTCCATCTGTATGGATCCAATTTGACACGACTGAAGTCATGGTTAAGTGTCTCTGTCATGACTTTCCACGTGAACCTGGTTGGCTTTCCCTGCACAGTTCCCCAACAAATTACAAACAGAACAGATCAGAGTGCTTTACAAGCAGACCCTTGTACCAGGAATGTGCCTAATTTTGACATTAAGATATACCTGGGACATCTTGGTTTGGTCAGTGTCATCCTAATCAATACATATATACTTTAGACCCAAATCCTGGGGTCTGGGGGTCTTGCTGCCTCCTTTTGAGTCCCCAATGAACAGCATTGCAGTTACGGCTGCCTGCCTGCCTGACTGTTCTGAAGCAGTGTTCCTCATTCCAAACTGCACTGACTATGGATGGTTAGCCCACGGGGCAACATCAAGCTACCCANCCCATGGCTGTGTCTTGCCTACACAGTGATGAAGACCTAACGTTGTGCTCATACCCATCCCAACATTTCTTCTGTCAGTGACTTTTGGGCCTGGGCTACTGGCTTGAAGTTTCACTAGAGTCCTTAGAGAATGAGTGAGATCCAGCCAGTAAAGCAAGTGTCTGAGAGTAATATAAACCAACTCTGCAGCCCCTGGCAGGTGGAAGTGCCCTAACACCCCTCCAAGAACTCTAGATAGGAGCTGAGATGAAGAACAGCAGCATTTTGGAAAGTGGTGTAAGACTCCAAGCCCTGGAAAAGACTCAATGCTGTGAACCAGGCTCCCTTCTGATCTGTTTCCAGAACTTTCTTTTAGCAAAGTGTTCAGAGAAGATAGTATCAATGTTGGCCACAGTGGTCTTTGCAGCCAATTCTCAGTCAACTTCAAGATCCTATAATCCATCATGGGTAAAAAACTGAGGAACAAACAGGTTATCAGGTACCAGGTAAGAAGTGCTTTCCAAGCCAGAGACTATACCAGCCATCAGAAAATAGTTTAATTATGTACAGATGATTGGCAAACTGATCAGAGTAGGGTGTGGATGCACCCCCAGATTTGAAGAAGTGACAGGAGAGCAGTGCCAGCGACATGTGCCATTCAAGAGGTGACAGCCACCAGACACCAAGTAAATCACAAACTGTGACAGCTGTGGAAGAAGTATAAATCAACACTTTTCCTCTGGGACAAGAAAAAGAAAAACAAAACAACAAACATCAGATCTGAGGAATGTTTTCTCTCCCAGCCATGGGATGGTATTTGTCCATGATGAATAGAAGATGGCTGGGAGTAGATGGTCCAAGCCCTTGGGGCCGTATCACCTGCCACACCTGCTATGGTCCCATTTGTGCATTAGTCAGGCCAGCAGCATCTGGGCTTCATGAGCAGCTCCTGCAGCCATAGCCATCACCAGCCTCAGAAGAGGGGCCTCGAGCCCTGGTTCTCAAACTCAGACCATGCATCATTCAGCTCCATGAAGATCATCTTGGCATACTGCTCATATGGCTGCCCTGTGGCCTGTGGGCAATAGAGGGAGAGCCAGACTGACCACTCAGCCCACTTCCTACCAGCTCCTTTCATATGATGCAGCCAGCAGGCAGAAGGCCCATAGAGGATGAGAGGCAGAGATAACCCAACCACAAGCACAGGGTCCAGAAGCCCAAGGCCTAGTATCCTGGGAACTGCCACACCATACACTTACCTTATCTGGATGCACTACCAGCACTGCACGGCGGTACTGCTTCTTCACCTGCTCTGGAGTCACCAGGTCAGCCATACTCACAGGTGTCCAGCGGCTCTCCCCATCCCACAGTACTGTGTGCATCGTGGACAGCAGTGCACGAATGTTCCTCTCCTTGCCTTCAATCCACTCCAAAAGCTGCAGACACCAGTGTACACAGAACCTCAGAAAGGAGCTGTAACTTAGGAGTCCTCCCTCCCTGCTGTGTGGAGTGTGAGGTGGGAAAATCAAGGTAAGCAGCAAAGCAAGTACTGAGGGATGTTCAAATGCTGGAGAGGGTGGGTGCATCATCTCAATGATCCTGGTCCTCAAGGGAAAGAATGCCTGTAGGCCTGGGGAGCAAGCTTCTGTGGAGTCCTCTTGAGAACATGGTTTAATACCTCTCTGTTTATCCCTATAGGAGAGCAGGGAAGCCATGGCTCCACCCTACTCCCCACCACCCAGAAGGGCCCCAACCTAGCCCTCTGTTCCAGCACTGGGCCCACCTCAGACCATACAGACCAGGTAGTTCAAGCTATAGCACCTTGTGGAGAAAAGGTACTGTGGACAGAACCAAGACCCTTTTCAGCCAGATACAAAGACAAAACCCTAATCCCTAAATATAGCCTCCTGATCAATGCACTAGGTTCAAAGAGGACAACTGGGTTCCTGGCAACCTTTCAGGTAGTTCTTAAGGGAATGGCTACAACTGTGCCCTAAAGAACTGACCACCACACAAACTTAAAGAAANGGATGCATCTAAATTCTACAGTGGAACAACCTGACCACTGTGCTACTCTACAGTGAGTGCCCCAGGTCAGGACCAAAACCCAAACAAATTGCTGTCCTCAAAAGTCAAATGAGCAGGGTGGTGGTGGTGCATGCCTTTAATCCCAGCACTTGGGAGGCAGAGACAGGTGGATCTCTGTGAGTTTGTGGCCAGCCTGGTCTATAGAGTGAATTCCAGGACAGCCAGAGCTGTTACACAGAGAAACCCTGACTTGAACTCCCCCAATAAACAAACAAACCTATATGGTGCCTACATCCCTCACTGATCCCCAGTGCCCATTAGCAGCACTGTGAAATGCAAATATTAAATGTATATCAGATTGCCCAGGAGTACGGCTACATGGAGGCCCTGGTTCTGCCCTACCCCCGGGGCCCCCAGGTGCTAGGTCCATACACACAGCAAGTCTGACAGGAGACACTGGAATTCGCAGTATGGCCTGAGCCCTGGAGATACCCACCTTCAACTTGAATGGGTCTGTGTCTCTGGCAAGGTCCTGTTTCCGCATTTCTGCCATGGTCTTTGGCCCCTTCTTGTCAGACTTGGAGAAGCCTTGATTAGGCAGCAGATCTTCAAAATCATTTTCTGAGACCTTTGGCTTTTGGGCTGGGAAAAAAATAGACAATTTTTATAGACACTCTGCCTGCTTTTACCTTTCTCCTGATACCTGGATAGGAAAAAGAAGANAAACATGGCTTCAGGGCCATCTGTTAAAGGCCACTGAGAATTGGGAGGAGAAGGGACAAGCCTGCAGATGCCTGAAGACACCAGCACACAAATCCAAATCTGCTTTCTTTGGGCAGCCTCAGTGAGCAACATAAATACAGATAGCTGTCTTACATGGCTCTCAGGGGAGGAATAAAGCACTTTACCCACAAACCTGTANGTAGTTGTATAAATCACCAGGCAGACACAGGACTTACCAAAACTGGGCACACGGACGCCCCTCTCCTCTCGAGCCCCGATCACACTGAAGTGAGACCTTAGCTGTTCAGAGGCTCTGGGGGCTGGCTTGACCTGGGGAGTCCGTGAGGTTCCAGGGGCCATGGGACGACTTGTCTGCCAGGAGCTGCTGCTTTTGGGAGTGGAGGCTGAAGTGGCAACAAAGCCTCCTGCAGGAAGTCCAGCAGGCAGGCCTGGGGAGACACCACAGGACACTTGTAAGTCACTTAGCCAATTGATGAGTTGCTTCTTCTGTGGCTGAGGATACTGAGTTGCTGGGACATGTGCTCACAAAACAAACTGCTGTCACTTAGTTGATCTGTTCTACCCAACAAGTAGAGGGCGCTGGGTAGCCAGGGATACACAAGTGTGTTGCTCAAGCACTTTCTGAATCAAGGCTAGATGCCAGGATATGCTACATGCACACCTACAAGGGTTTGATATCTCCATTTGCTGAATGGTCCAGAGGGCTGTCCCATTGTGTGGACACTTTCTCACAAAGCTTCTCAAATGTGTGGTTGATNCTCTAACTTTCTGTGAAATAACTGAACTCAGAGACATTGCAAGACTCATGCTAAGAAGTCTAGAGCATCTTCACATAATGTCCCCAGCCATGAAGTTCCCCTGTGATGGTGTTGTTACTTTTTCAATATTTAAAATCACCCAGGAGATGACCTCTAGGCATGTCTGTGGGGGATTATCCCCCACCCCCACTCCAAGACAGGGTTTCTCTGTGTATTCCTGGCTGACTTGGAACNCTATGTAGACCAGGCTGGCCTCGAACTCAAAGATCTGCTTGTCTCTGCCTCCCAAGTGCTGGGATTAAAGGCATGCACCAACACGTCCAGCGTGGAGGATTATCTTAATATTAATTGATGAGAGAAAATTAATTGATTGATATTAACTGATGTGAGAAAATCCATCTTAATTGTGGATGAGATCAGTCCGTGAGCAGGGGATCCTGGGCTGTATGGAACAGAGAAGCTAATCTAAGTATTAGCATGCATACATTTATCTTTCTCTGTTTTCTGACTGAAAATGTGATGTGATCAGCTGCTTTTTTATTGCCAAGAAAATTTCACAGTATGAAAGGGACTGCTGTTTGCTTAACCTTCTTCCACAGAACATTTATTTAGAGTTTATTCCCTTGGCTATTACAAACAACTTTTCTCTGAACACTTGTTTGATTTTTGTAGAAATATAAGCTCATTTCTCTGGAATAAACACTGGGGTCCTATAGTGTCTGCATGTTCACTTTTGTAAGAAAGAGCCCAGCAGTGGCTGTATCGTTTCACATCCTTACAAGTGTGTATATACATATAATAATAAACCCAGTTTCTATGATCCTTGGTGATACATGGCTGCTGCCTAAATCTTCTAGCAGCTTATGATTTAACATTGTCTCATGTGTTTATTGNCATGCCAGAATTACTGCTGATGGAACTTTCATCCCTCTTCTCATTTNCCCACCGGATTACCTTCTGTTTTTCCATTACAGTTATGTATTCTGTATAAGAGTGTCCTTTGTCAAATAGTTTTTGAGAATGTTTTCTTCCCACATTTTGCTTGGTTTTTCCACAGTTGAAGGTCTCAGATATATGCTCTCTTCCGCTAGTGGAGCTGATCTGCCTTATATTCCACCTGCAATGGGCTGTGAAGCTCAGTATATAGCCAAGGCTCCTTTTCTTGCCTGTATAAGTCCAATGGCTCTAGCTCCATCTGTTAAAACTTTCACACCTCTGTCTTCTCTGGGTGTATACCTGGGTCCTCTCTTCCAATTCATGCATTGGTGCCTGGCCTTTTGCCAACACTAGTCTTGGTTTTCTGTGGCCACAGAGTGTACCTCAAAGTCATGGTGGAGCTTCTATACTACTTCCAATTACAACAAGCCCCAATCATTGTAGTCTATCTGCTTTCCCAAATAAATGTGACAATGAATTTGGCTGATCTACAAAAATCCTTGCTGATATTTTGGTAGAAAGAACATTAGACCTACAGATCAATTAATACAAGGCAAAGGGGGACCTTTGCTAAGCCAATCTCGTGATCTACAAACATTTGGTGCCAATCTCAACTGCCATGTTTGTACTGTAGTTCCACCACAATGGCACTATGTGTTTCCTTATGTTTATAGTTAAAAGCTCTTTTGCTGCTATTTTGAGACAGAGTCTCATGTAGCCAAAGTTTGAACTTCTGACCCAACCCCAGCTTCCTGAGTGCTGGGACTGACAGCTATAAATAAGCCTTTACCTATGCCTGGTCTGAAAGCTTCTTTGCAAAGATTGACTACAAATAGTGTTCTATAGTTGTATAATTTTGGTCTCCTTGAGCTGTTCCTAGTAAACCCAACTGCAACAGACTACTGTTTGGTGATCTTAGGTACTGTGAACTTACAACTATAAAGTTCTAAGCCTTGTAGATTTCCTCTGATCTGACAGGCAATTGGGACAATTTTATTTTTTTCCTTCTATCATATGCAATTTCTACTTCTTTTTCTTGCCTTAAGTTGGTAGTTGGGTCTCTCAGTAAGTAGAATGTTATGGGGACATGTCTTGCTCCTGGGTTCAGGAGTCTTTCCCAATTTGTCATATCTGATACAGTTTCTGTGCCTACTCTGAAGACACCCTCATCATTTGCTGCTGTTTTGTTGTTGTTGTTTGTTTGTTTGTTTTTTGAGACTGGGTTTCTTTGTATAACAGCCTTGGCTGTCCTGGAACTCACTCTGTAGACCAGGCTGGCCTCTGCCTCCTGAGTACTGGGATTAAAGGTGTGCACCACCCCCACTTGGTTGTTGCTGGGTTTTAACAATTATCCTTCCAGAAGCACTGGTAAGAGCATGTCATTGTTCTTTGGCTGATAAACATGGTAGATGCTACTCACTGAGTCTGGAAAGGCAAATCAGACTTGTGCTCCTTGAATATGCCCCACTTGGTGGTAGTTATTGCCATTTAATCCTTTGAAAAATTCTGTACCCTAATGTTCTAAGGGTCTATGTCTGTTCTTGGGTGGATTGGCTTGAGGCTTTCTTTCCTGAATTGTCTGATTGGGTACTTACACTTTGGAAAGTCAGTTTCCTCTCATCTAAGCTTTCTAAGAGATTATGTGGAATTGGTCATATAAACATTTGGTAAAATTCTCCAGCGAACTCATTGGAGCCTGGGGATTTCCCTTTTCTGAGGAATTTATTATGAATTCACTCTTCATAATGACAAACCATTCAAGTGCCCTGCTTCATGATGAGAGTTTGGTTGGTAGTGGCTACCTGTGAGATATTTACATATCTTGATGCTGCCAGCTTCCCAGCACTTGTTTTTATTCCTTCACCACTTACTGTATATTTCTACTCTTGTTTAAAGTACTATGTTTATACAATTCATTTAAAATTGTAAAATATAATCAAGAAATACAGATTAATAGCCATCTATGATAATCAAACTGATAGTCATGTTAGTTAAGATTTTTAGGTATACAAAGGTATATTTCAATTAGGTAGGTAATCTTCAAATACTTCAAAGACCTACAAGATATGGCATTTAAAATGTTTTAAGAACTGAGACTTTTCTGGACAGTGAGACATGTCTGCTCTTGGCAGCACCAATTACTTAAAAGAGGATGATGGGCACTGAAGAAACTCATTATGGAGTTTGCTTTCTTTGTGGCAAAAGTTAGCCACTGGACAAAAAGTGCCCTTGCCTCAACTGCTTGACAGGATTTTATCAATTCTGTCCAGGATAAACTGGACATGCAGGACCCATAGGAAGTTGACCAACGAACTTTGCAAGGCGAGATGGTCCTTCAGGTTCCTGCTTCGCAGAAGAAACTGCCAGACATTCTACAGGACATGGGGAGAAGTGACTGATGAACTTTGCCAGAATGGGAGGAACAGTCCTTAAAATTTCCTGCTTCACTGAAAGCTATGCCAGAGACTCTAGGCCTGCAGACTGAAGACAGATGCCCCAATGTTACAGAGGAACTTTGGATGACTATCCAGACAGCCAGATGTGTCTGTCATTTTTAGACTTTTTGAAGTTGCTTGCAATGTACTTCCTGTTTTCTCAGGTAATATTATATCTTTCTAGGGTCTCTGATGGAGTTGAAGCCTAGATAGTTATAATTATAGTTTTCCTTGGTTATAATAAAAGGTATATTAGATATGAAACTTTAGTATTTTCTTTAATTTTGTCAAATACAAACTCAGTATTTTCTTTAATTTTGCCAAATACAAATANNCTAGTTATTACAACTAATTCTTGATTGATAATGTTTTGATAACTCACCAACTCCTAGACTGTCCCTACTTCCTGGATACACCATAACCCTGGAGTTAGCTGGTGCACTCACTGCATGGCCATGAGGGTTTTGCAGCAACATATTTCCAGCAACTCTAAATTTTAGTCTTTCAGTCAATGGGCATTCAGAATGGAAGCAGATACAAACTCCCCGGGCCTTTGGACATAGGAATAGTAGAAGGTGAAAATGAGCCTCTTGGTATATAGGGTTGGCCCCTCATTACCTTGGAGGCTAGAGCTGAGATCACTGAGATCAGCAAATGGGTCTAGGCTCTGAGACTTGGTTTGGCTGGGGTGGGGACCCGGAGGGGCTGGGTGACCTCCAGAAGAGAAGAGGGTACCTGGAAAAAAGGATAAGAGCCATTAGACTTGCACAGCACAGAATAAAATACAGTCTTCCAAAGTCCCTGATCCTCCCTTTCAATACCAAAGGCCCCACCTAAGGTCTGATAATTCTTTAATGACATTGGGAGGAACACATAGAATAAACCTGGCAGAGTGGCTGGCTCCAGCATCCACATTACTTCTCAGGGAAATCACTGAACATTTGGTACCAATAACCAGAAAACATCCTCACTGTTTTGACTTCACAGTACCACTTGCTATAAATCTATCTAAAATGTCACTGTCCTTTATAATAAAATAATGTAAATTTGAGACTAGTCTAAGCATAAAATCTTGAAATAATTATTGCACAACTACTCAAAGTATTATCCAGTCATTAAAAATGATGGCTATGGAGATGGATAAATGGCTTGGAGGTTAAGAGTGCTTGCTGAGTAAAGGTATATGGATAAAAGAGTATACTGCATGACTCACTGTGTTACAATACATCTTCCATGATGAGATTTTTCTTTTCTTTTTTCTCTTAAATATTATTTTAATTTGGGGAGGGAGGTTGCAAGGGCAGAGGGCAGATACGAAGATACGGGGAGATGAATGGGATCGAGATGCATGATGTGAAAGACACAAAAAATAAATAAAAAGTTTTAAAAAAAAAGTGCTTGATGTTCAATCACGAGCACCCAAGTTCAGATCCNAGTACCCGTGTAATAACATTTGCACCCATAAATAAAATAATTTTAAAAGATGAATTATCTATATATAAAGAGCAGGTGGNTATCTGTTGAGTTTGAGGCCAGCCTGATCTAGTGAGTTCCTGGACAGCCAGAGGTACATAGTAAGATCCTGTCTGAAAACAAAACAAAACTATTGTGGCTCAACAGGTAAAAGCGCTTGCTATATAAGCCTGATGACCTGAGACTGATCCCTGGAAAAAGCTGGATGTAGATATGTGCATCTGTAATTCTGGCACCTGGTGACATGGGAAGTAGAGTCAGGAGAATTGCTTAGAAGCTTGCAAGCCAGCTGGTGCGGCAGAAATGAGAGACCCTGTCTCAACAAGGTAGAAAGAAATGATTCCAAAAAGTTGTCCTCTGACCTCCACATGTGTGACATGCCATGCACATCTGCCACAGCAGGTGTAAATCCACACTCACACACAAATACACACATATAATAATAATAATAATAATTAAAAAAAATGAAGCCGGGCGGTGGTGGCGCACGCCTTTAATCCCAGCACTCNGGAGGCGGAGGCAGGCGGATCCCTGTGAGTT
>LZPO01087242.1:134742-149822 GCA_001675575.1 Neotoma lepida | reverse complement strand
ACTTGTTGCAAAGCCTAATGTCCTGAGTTCAATCACTAATGCATCACAATCCCTGGGGCCTGGACAGTGAAAGCAGAGAATGGAGTTACCCAAGTTGTCTTCTGACCTCTGTGTGCCTGCCATGATAGGCACAGTGACACCTATAACCCCTTTAAATAAACACAATGTAAAAACCTTTTTAAAAATTAAATTTAAAAAATTTTAAAAGAAAAAAGAATTCCCAATGTGAAATGGAAATAAAGAGCCAGGAGATGGTGGCGCATGCCTTTAATCCCAGTACTCGGGAGGCAGAGGCAGGCGGATTTTTGTGAGTTTGAGGCCTGCCTAGTCTACAGAGTGAGTTCCAGGACAGCCAGAGCTATACACAAAGAAACCCTGTCTCAAAAAATCAAAAAGGGCATAAAGAACATGAAATACTCCTGCATAAAACAAAAACAAAAAATCCATAACCAAAGCATACAAAATAAGTCAAATTCATTTGTAATAAAAAAAAAATGCAAACTGAAAGCACCTACAAGGGCTAGCAAGTGGCTCAGCAAGTAAAGACACTTGTTGCCAATCCTAATGACCTGTATTTGATCCCTGGAATTCATATAACAGGAGAGACCTGAGTCCCACAGATTGTCCTCTGATTTCCACAAACGCATTGTGACATATGTACCAAATCATACACACATTAAAATAAATGTACATCTTTTAAAAAATATACTAAATNAGTAAAATGTTTTTAAATTTATAATCCAACTCTGATGAGCAACAAAAGATAGGAATTCTTGTTCCTGAGCAAATAAATTGAGGAAATAGTATTCAGAGGGGGATGTGTGTCAAAGACTTTGCAAACAGGACTGTGTTGGATCAGAATGTGCCAGCAAGATAGAACTGTAGGTGCACAAAAAGGTCAGATAGATATTCAAAAATATGAACCACTCCTTGTAATCCAAGTTACCAATAGGACATATGCTAGTAGCCATGGCATACATGTGACAGCCTTTCTTAGGGTCCTTCAGAAGACACAGAAAACACAGAAAAACATGAAGGTACAATGTGGGCGAACAGGGCAATCGATTACACACAGGCAAGGAATTATGTTCCAAAAACATATTTGCCTTCATGAAAAAGGAACAGCATGGAAGACTAGCACCAGACACTGCTGCCACTCAACAAAGGCTGAAGCAATTACAGAGTGCCTGTGTTCCCATTGAACAAATAACAGAGAACTCTGTAGTCACCATACATTGGGCTGACTAGAATATATAGGAACCAGTAAGCAAGCCCTGCTTCACCCTCTTCTCAAAAGGGCATGGGGAGACTCCATGGCCACAGCTGTAACCATCTTGAATGCCCAGATAATAGTGGAGTTGGTGGTCATACCTTCTGGTACTGGCATGGAGGCCGGCACAGGCATAGCAGGCTCAGCCCAGGTATCCCATCCTCCTAGGAGATCTGGGTGGCTTGATGAAGCTATCACCTTGTTGGGCTCTGCTGAGAGATCTCCTGGAAGGAGCCAGAGAAAAGCAGGGTTTGCTGTATGTGCCTTCTCACTTCACAGGATGCTTGGGAACCTTTCTCATTCCCAGGCATGAGCCTAAGGCAACCTGCTGGCCCAGTATACAACTTAAGGGACCAGTATGGCTAGGCAGTTGAGGCCACGCTTTGTTCAGACACCTGGTACCTGATACTCTGAACTCACAGGACTGGTGATCAGAACTAGCTGGGCTCAGCCATCATCATATGGTTTCTTTCCTGATAGTCCTGAGGATGTAGCAGATAGCCACTAAGCTGACCAACAGAGGTCAGCAGGCAACATCTTCACAGGGCAGTAATGACAACACTTGAATGTTGTCTTTCTGAAAGGGCATTCAGAGCCTTTCTGCCTTTCTCTAAACCTACCATACACAGCCCATGATGGGTAAGGTCCTTTACCCACAGCCATATTTACTCCCTGAAATCTAGAGCTAGTCCTTGTGTCCTTTGCTGGTCATGAACACACCTCAGCATAGCACAGCCATATGTCATATTTTCTACCCATAAGTCATTCAGGGCAGTCAGCTGTCCTCCAGAGCATACTCCAGACCATCTACTCTCTGCCAGGAAAAAGAACCAAGCTTTCTCTCCAAGATATGGCTAGAGTGACAGCCTGGCCTCTCCTTTCCCACCCCACAACTTCTGCCTAAATGGGCCATGCCTGCTGCTCCAACATGCACACACCAGCCTTTACACATCCTGTTGCCTCTTCTTAAAGTTGGACTCTTCTGTTCCCTAATTTGTCATTCCTACCTCCTGGTCTTCTCACTCCCAGAAGCTTCTGGCAGAAGTAGCTGTTCTAGTCACAGCCACAGCCCCAAGCCAGAGAAATGCTCACTAGCAGGGCCTGTAAACAGCAGTGGAACCTGTTCCAGATTTGAGGAGACAGTTTAAAGAGATGAGAAAAAGATACCAATGNGTCCTGCCAGGCCTTGAGAAGCCCTAGACTTTCGGAAAGTCACCAAGAGGTATGTTAGGCCTAGTGCANCAGAGCTGCAGTAGGCCCTTATGCCCATTGCTCTATTCCTGAACCCTATCCCCAGGGGCCTGCAGGAAGTAGGAGCTCCTAGGCCCTTCTGGTCATAAGCTTGTGGCTTCTAAGTAATATTCATCATGGCCATACTCACCCAGGGGCAGGAAGGTAGTGCTGCAGGATGGGGGTGGGGCACTGTGGGTGGATGGGAAGGCCGTTGAGGAAACTACAGAGTCAGGGTTGAGAAATTCTCCAAAAAGATCAGCCTTGGAACAGGGTTGGGTGTCTGAGTTGGATGACAGTAGGAGCTGGTCAAATGGATCCACTAGGAGACAGAGGCAGGGCAGGGACAAACATTATACCTTAGCCTGCANCCTGGGAGCCCTGCTGCACTGCTCTCAGGCCTCTACTTTCCTCAGTAATACGGACTCAGACCATCCAGCATCCCCCCCAGGGATACATGGCCTTTGTAATGCCCCACAGCTTAGGACTGTCCCATGGACACAGTATCACCCCTGAAGCCAAAGCTAGCAGTCTTGGCTTGTGAGCTGAGACCAGTAGGAACTGATGCAGCTATGCACAGTTTCTCCAGAAGGCAGTTCCCTCCCTCCAGATGTCAATATAACAGTGACAATACTTTTTCTACATGGCAGGAATGGTTAACCTTTGTTCATTACTATGAAGCCAATTTTCTGCATAACTGAAATGCATACCAGTGTCAGGGACTCTTTCTTGTAGGGTGCTCTGCACCCCAAGAAGAGAAACTGGGCTTGCCAGAAGCAGAGGAGCCTCACCACCAAGCAGGTCACCAGGAGGCCCCACTTGAACAGCATCAGATGGTACAAGAAGGCTGCTCAACAGGTCAGTGTTGCTGGAGGGGACTCTGCAAGCCTGCAAGGGGGCAGTAGGCCCTGAGTCCCCCTCAGAGTGCAGGCCCAGGAGATCAACACCCTCTTCCTGCTGTGCAGGTTCCTGCGGGGCAGCCAGTATGCCCACATCAAATATTAAGTCTTGCTGTCTGGTCCCAGCTGTCAATCTTGGTGTGTCTTCTCCAGACCCTGGCTCCCTCTCCTCACTGGGGAATGGAGGATCTTCTTCATCTGACACTTCACTTCCATCTCTGTCTGCAATCAGGACAGACTGACTCTCCTTAGGAGAGGTATTGTCTGCACCAGTCTCTGGTTCTTTTTCCTCTGTAGAGAGAAAGCCATCGGTTGATTGACCCACATGCTAGGGTAGCTGTTAAGAGGAACAAGATGACATAACCAGAAGCCTCNGCAGGGCCCACGTTGTAACCATACAGCCAACACCAGGATGCTCATACCCCACCCCAGTGGCCAACCTTGGGCCTCAGAGCACATGTCTTGAGGCTTGAAATTCACAGACCACCCTGGAGCCACAATATTGGCTTCTATCCAACAACAAAGAAGCCAAGGTTCTAGGATTTTTCTCCCAGTCCCAGGTCTACCTGCTAGCCTCTCCANCTCTATGGAGAGCCTTGGTAAACCACAACCTAGCAGGGGACATACCATAGCACTTCTTGGGGAAATGTCCTTTGCTAAGTGAGTGGTAGTGGTATACCCTGGGATATGTCAAGGAGGTGAGTGGTCAAAGTGAAGATCCTAGGTGTTTAGTTGTAATAACTAGGCTATGAGACATGAAGGGACTAAGATGCCCAGTAGAAACTGGAGGCAGTAAGAAATAAAGTAACTCCCAGATGGAGATGATCAACCACCATGGTTCAGTTTATCCCTCTACTAAGGCTCCTCCTCAGCTCCTTAAGAACCTCTGGGCCTGTTAATAAGACTACGTGTATAGAGACTTGGTCAGCAAATGACTTCAAGTCAATAATGACATGAAGTTGATACCTCAGGCTTTGTGGGAATGTATGTGTGTGTGTGTGTATGTGTGTATTTCTATCTTGAAAGAATATAATTTATGTGCCAAGCAATAGAGCTAAATGTGTAGCTCAGTTGTAGAGGATTTGTCTGACATGCATGAGTCTGGGGTTTGATCCTCACTGACACAATTCCTCCCACAACAGGCCAATGTGTAGGGTCTGCAGTCCCTCTAAGGAGACCTCAACTCTGCTTGTCCCCATGAAGTTCACCCTAAGTACCTGACCTCAGCATATGGCCCTTGCAGAATGCTGCAACTGTGTGTGGTTAATAGAGCCTTAGACCAGAAATTAGTGGTGACAAGTGAGGTCACAGACATATGACAGCCTGGACCCCATGGAAGGATGACGGATTAGCTGTGCCCTATGCCTACCCTGCCAATCCAGCGTGTGAAGAAAGTGGTTGGTGTCCGTGCTGCTGCTCTGCGGTGAATCCGACTCGGTGATCTCAGCCTCTGGAGACGCTGCCTCAGCATCATACTGAGCTGTGGAGCCCGGCTGCCGGGGTAGCTCTGGCTTCCCTGCCAGAAAAGGGCTGGTATCAGGCTACCTGTCCCAGGCACAACACTGGGCAAGGCACAGCCAGAGCAACAAGGCAGGCAGGCCATACGGATACCTGTATCAGTTCCTTGAAAACAAGGTCTGGCTGTAAGTAGATTCCCACCATCCTTCTATTCAGATGCTGTACCACATCCATGACCACTCACAGCACACTGATAGAACATACCACACACATAAACATACATGCAAACATATATATTCCTTTTAAGAATACTTAATTGTCTGCAGATTAAAAATACAAAATGTACAAATCCAGACCATAGAGAAGCTGCAGGCAGCAGGTCAAGCCCAATCTGCTAAGGCACTCCATTTTTTGTAGGAACTAGGCTGACATAAACAGAGGAGACACCTATGCTGAGTGGAGAGTCATGCCCAAACCTGCAGGTCTTAAAGTAAGCTGTCCCACTCTCAATGTGGCATTTAAATTGTCATGCTCAGAGGATATGACCTGAGTCAGCTTATGTTATAAGCCTAATTCTGGAGGAAATCCTTCCCAGTCACAGCTTCATGTTGACCCCAAAAGTAGATCCAAGGCTCATGTACTCAGAGAGCAACAGCACTTCACTCTAGAGCAGTGGTTCTCAACCTTCCTAATGCTGCGACCCTTTAATACAGTTCCTCATGTTGTGGTGACCCCCAATCATAAAATTATTTTTGTCACTACTTCATAATTATAATTTTGCTACTGTTATGAATTGTAATGCAAATATTTNTGGAGTCAGAGGTTTGCTGGAGGGGTCATGACCCACAGGTTGAGAATAACTGCTCTAGAGTTTGTTTTTGCAGAGCAAGAGAATAGACTTCCCTGCTGGGCCCATGTCAGGCCCAGATATTTCATGTGGCTTATGAAACCATGAGAGGCCTCAGGATCATAGTGTCATGTGTCCTACTTCCCTGGTACCATAGCTGCATCTTTATCCAACAATGAGTTTCTGCTACCTTCTGCACCTAGGTAAGTACAGAGCAGGTAGGGGTGCCCAAACCAGGGGGAAAGGTACCTCTGTTCCTGTAAATCTTTCCTAGAAATGTAAGTCACTAGAACTGGGTCCTGAGCAAGTACACTGAGAGCTGGGAAAGGTACCTCTGTTCCTGTAAATCTTTCCTAGAAATGTAAGTCACTAGAACTGGGTCCTGAGCAAGTACACTGAGAGCTAGGGTATATCTTACCAAACTTAGACAGGATGTCCTGCTGCTCTTCCCTGCTGGAAAAGAGGATCTTGGGGTTCAGGCCCCTCAGGCTGGTACTCTCCCAAGGTGGAGCTTCTCGGCTGGGCCTGTCTCTAGGTTCCACCTCCACCTCTAGGTTCACCTGGAACAGATCTGGGTACTTCTCCTGAATGTCACAAGCGTCCAGGTCATACCTACAGGTACCCAGAGGGAATGAGTGAGTATGGCCAGGGTGTTTCAGAAGTCCTTCAGCACCCACAGAAAGGATAAAAGACTGCCGGTGAGGCAGTGGGCACNTAACCATCCCTACCTGTGGGACATGGGCACTTATAATAGGGCTGATGCACCCAGGATCACTGCCCACCTCTCCTAGTGTCAGGGCAAGCTTTCCCTGGTTGTTAATGTGGCAGACTTCTGTGTTCCCTAAGTCTATGGGAGGGTAGGTGCTTAGAAGGCCACAGGACAGCTGCCATAGCATGACTCTTACATCTAGGAAGACAGGCAGGCAAGCTCCACAAAGCAGACCCATAGCCCTGACCAGAGGCCCTAGGCCCCACTCCTCACTCCCAAGTAGACACGTACTGCAGAAGCTTGATTGGTTCAAATCAGGTACTCTGAAATCTTATATAGATTTTTTTAAAATAAAAATATGTCCACCTTGGCAAAAATCCCAACTAGATAACCATAAATCCAAGACTTCTGGGATTTAGTTACTAGAAGCTAGGAACAAGACCTGCTGAAGGTCTAGGGAGGCAACCTGGACTGTGAGAAGAGGGACAGGCAGGAAGCAGGTCATAGGGTCTTCAGACATCACAGAGACGTGAGGAGCAAGGGACGTTGAGCCAGGCCACCCCGCAGGCAGCAACCTTAATCATTTTACAAACTGTCCCTATGTGGTAGTTCCACATTGCTCTAAGAAATTCTATATTCCAAACANCCCAGAGTCACAAACATACCCTGATTTTATAACCTATTTGCTACGTAATATTTCTGTACATTATACTAAATTTTGTACCCATCAACAACACNATTGCCATAGCCAACAAAATCTAAGAAACACACAACAATGGTAACCCATTTTCAGGGGTGTCCCATGTGCCAAGGGAGGCCATGTACTCCNTGTCGCAAGGTCTTCTCTGAATCTGTGACTGTAGTTATCAATACCACTGTGTAAGGAAAGCCGGGGAAGAAAGAATGGTAATCTGCGTGGCAAAGCAATGGTTCATTTTGTTTCTTACTATTATAAAATAAGCATGCAGGTGAGCCTGCAATGCTTAAGACCCCTAGTTTACTTCCTGCCTGGGATGCAATCCTTTGCATATTGGAGAGCAATGGACAGAACAAGGTGGCTCTGTGACAGGGTTTTTCCCTCCGTATGTGTCTTTCAGTTGGGACATAACTCAGTAACTACATGGAGCTAGGCAGAAACAGCTTACATGTAGCTGATGGCTACAGGGAAGAAAGGCCGAAACTTGCCATCAATGAGGATGGAGGGACAAGGCAGGAGGACCCACGGAGAGTGTTCTGTGTACTTGGCAGACTCAGCCTTTAAGATAGGTTGATGTCAGTTCTGGACACAGCTCATTTCTTGCTTCCCTGCCCAAATGACCTTGAGACTGCCCAGCCTACCCAGCAGGGCAGTGAGGGCACAATGAGGGTGTGTGAGTAGGGGGCTAAGACCTGGTCTTCAAGACAGAGCTCACAGGCCCTGGAGGTTGGATACCAGTATATCTAGGCTCCAATGGGAAATGAAGGGGATTNTCATACATGTAGTATATTGTAAACAAAATTCTGACTTGTGTCATGACTGTAGTATAATGTACTGAAATCCCCCTGGGACCCTCACTCAATCACACCTCAGATTTGTTGTGTATTCCACAACCAGACTGACCCACTCAGGCTCATCTGATGGCGTTGCTCCAATTCTTTTCTACAGCTACAGTACAGCTGTTCTGGAGAGCAATCTACTGTACGTTTATGTATACTTCCCTTGTCAACACCCTTCCCTTACTGCAGGCTTATGTGTGTATAAGAGACAGGCAATCTACTGTACGTTTATGTATACTTCCCTTGTCAACACCCTTCCCTTACTGCAGGCTTATGTAGCCAGTATACTCAAGTAAAGCATATTTCTGTGGTCTGGTCTCCCCCAAAATCAGGCAACAGTACCATACACTGGATACCTCAAAAAAGAGAAATCAGTTTTTTAAAGTTTGAAGAACTCAAGTCATTTTATAAAAAAATTTATGTAATGATTTATTTACTGTTCTGCTTGCCAAAAAAACAAAGGACATCAAATGTAATTCATCCATTCTGTTAATGGGTGCCCACAAACACACAAATGGTCTGCTGATGCCTCACTGGCCTTTCAGCACATCACACTGCTACCTCTGCAAAGCACTTGATCTGCACNAGTTGTTGCTAACAGTGACTAGATCTTTAGCCTGTGTTTGTGTGGTAGGTGCCATCCCACCACCTTTAGCATTTTTAGTCTTCACATGTATATTTCTAAAACATGGATCTTGAGGTCTTTTTAGTTGGGTTGTTTGTTTAATCAACCTCATAGCATCATCTTTCGTGTGGCATATTTTGTACATCTGGAATCGGGCTGACACACTGGGGATGAGTTTGCTTATTTTCTGTCCATCTCTTCTGGTTCTGTTTCTTCAGTTCTCCATTCTGATCTTACCTAGATTAATCATATTCTGTATTCCATCTTTCTTCTCCTCTATCTTTATTAAGCTCTTTATTGCATTCTGTGGAATCATAACATACTTCTTTGGCCTACAATTACAGCACATTACTGACTTCCAGGCCTCAGAGACTAATGAGGAAACATTTTATTGGTTATCTCTCCTGACTCTTTGGGGCTGCTGTCATGTATTTTACTACAAACAAAACTCCCNTTTTTTTGAGACAGGGTCTCTCTATGCAGTCCTGGCTGTCCTGGAACTCGCTAAGTAGATCAGGCTGGCCTTNAATCCCCCTGCTTCTGCCTCCTGAATGCTGTGACTAAAGGTGTGTGCCAACATGCCCGTTCCAAACAAATCTTAAAGCCCATGATAACACATGATTTATTATGTTTTAGGTAGTCAAGATACACTTAATTTTACCTAGTAAAGGAGCACCTCAATTTTCCTCATATCTTAATAGCTNGTTTCAGGCTTGCTTCTAGTTTGTTCTGTCTGCCCTTTGGTAATAAACTATCCCATCCTATTTCCCTGAACACATCTGCTAAGTTAATTACCATCCAAAGGCACTTTCCCTAGATACAGAATCTTCAAACTTTTCTTCCATCACTCCTAAGATGTTACTGCACTGACTTCTGGCCTCTAGCCCTTCAGTTCACTGACAGATGTTAGTCTTGTCACTATGTCAATCATGACATCTGCCTACCATGTGCTTGTTATTGTCTGGCTTTTATCAATTTAACTATGTTCTGAAGCAGGGGTTTCTCTTCTTGTTATTAGAAAACTCTGTGTGGTATGCATAGACCCGACACCTCATTGGCTTAGATGTCTACTGCTTTTCCAGGATTTGAATCTGTTTCTTCTCCATTGACCTCAGATCTAGCATTTATCTGCCTTTTCAGCTCCAGTCTTCCTTCATCTCCTCTGTGCTCAGTTTGAAGAATATATTCTTTACAACTCACTGTGCCTGTTCTGCTGCCAACACATTTCTAAAATTCTTCATGTCAGCTATGTTTTTAGTTCTAGAATTCACATCTATCTTGTCTCCAGATTCCTGGTCTACTGAAATCCTCCGCTTTCCCTTCTGATTTCTTTTTAAAAAATTCTTTATTATATTTTAATGTATTTATTTTGTATGGGTGTCTGTGTACATGCACACAAGTTAGCCTGAATTAGGAAGTCAGAAGACAACTTGGAGGAGCTGGTTCTCTCCTTCTACCATTTGGGTCCCTGGAATCAAACTCAAGTCATCAGGCTTGGTGGCAAGTACCTTTACTTTCANAACCATCTTGCTGGCCCTCCCTTTGATTTCCTGAATTTGCTGTCTTGATCCATTTCTGTTACTGTAATAATATCATGACTGATTTAGAGAGAATAAAAGCTTATGCTTTTTATGGTTCTGAAGGCTGAGAGGTCTGAGACTGGTGGCTGTATCTGGTGAGGACTTCTTGGCTGGCAGCAGCTTTGGAGAGTCCCTAGATGGCACTAGGCATCATACGGCCAGACAGACTGTCCTAGTCCAGGCCCCTTCCTCTCATATAAAGCTAATGGACAGAGTACTACCTTTATGGCCTCATTTAATCTTAATAGCCTCCCAAAAGCCAGACCCCCCACACACATCATAGTCAGATAAAGTCTTCATCCTCTTAATAAATCTAAATGGGGATTAAATTCCAGTATGAATTTTGGTGGAGACATTCAAACCATAGCAATACTAATCAGAACTATTAAAAGTTCTTGTTCATTAACTCTAATACCTGAATCATATAAATCATTCACCTACATTTTCTTGGTCTTCAGTCATTTGGTCTTAAAAAAAATTAACCATGCCTCCATGGTGGCTGNAAATTACAGAAACTACTGCTTGCAAGAAAAAGAGTGAGGCACCTGTAATNCCAGCACTTGTGAGATACAGGCAGAAGCATCGACATGAGTTCCAGGCTTGCCTGAGCTACATAGTTGGTATGAGCCTAAACTACAGAGTAAGAGATCTTGCCTCAAACAAATAGAGTGAAGAATCAATATCAGACACAAATGCAAGAGATTAGCAAACATACATATATACACACAGTCTCTGGAGTTGTGACCTGTGGCAGACCAGCTCTAGTGCTTCTCTTAGAGGAGTGCAAAGAACAAGAACACAACATGTCAGGTGGCATAGCCCCTGGCAATTTTCTGCTCACTCCTGGAACACTCATTTCCTTTCTGCCCAGGGCTGGTAAGTGTGCTCGATGGAGAATAGAGTCCACGAGCAAGACCCATACACCTGACTCTGAAAATATATCCTGATGCTTATAGGCTATACCAANATCCTTGAATTGGTAAGTGATGTCAGCTGCTCAACACAAGATGGAGCAAGTTGCTAGAACCCAATCTATACAGCAATATCCCACAANTCCTCTATCAGCCTAAAGTGACATTACTAAGTAGTGTTTATTCTTATATTTGTCTGTAAAAGCAGACCAAGCTTCTAGAAGGTAGGACCAGCACACTACCTNCAAACTCAGTACCCAGCAGAGCCCTGTGTACAGAGCAAAGAATCAAAATGTAGAGTAAATTTTGCCAACTCACTGATTTAACCACATTTTAGATTTAACTAGCTAAACTCTAAAAAGAGATGCATAGGGTCAGTCCAAAGCCATCAGGGTACAAGGTGGAAGTCACTTGGGCCCTTAGTAAAGTGTGAGGGGCAGAGCACACAAGCAGGCAAGAGCCGACGTCCACTTTTACAATCAGCATCATGTGGCAGGCTTCTCACCTGCTGGTCTTTTTGGGTTTTTTTGGACTGACCCATACACATGTGTTCAGCTAGTGGTTCTGGGTACCTGTCCCTCTCCAACAGCAGCACAGTGCAACACCAACATACTTTGCAAATTTCACAGTGGTTGCGTTTCGAGGCACGAACCCAGTGTGGAACTGGATCTGGAACATTTTCATGGACGCCATCTACAAGAAGACCAGCAGGAGACCCATTGAGAGTGCATACTAATCCTGGATCGGCGTTCTTCCCCAAGAATATAAGCCGCTAGATGGGGTCCAACAATCTGTTCTCACACACAACTNAAGGCACAGGACAGATAGGGGACATCCAAATAGGGTAACACTATCTGGAGGCTGGAGCTCCCTGCCAAATGCTTGGTGAGAGTGGAGAAGATGCCTGTATATGGGTCAGAGCAGCTTGGGTTGAGGCAGGAGAGGTACCAAGGCTAAACACAACAGTTCTTCATAGAGACTACATCCTATGTTCATGGGAAAAATTCTTGACTTTTCAGGCTAAAATTCCCTCTGCCCCGTGTCACACACAGATCATTGAGGACTGGCCCAAATACTTATGGAACAATAGCTTACAGCTCACTGGATGGTAAGGTCAATCCAGAGGTTAAAACACATAGTAAGCAGCTCCAGCAACACTCACCTTGGCCTGCAGCCTCCCTCCTAAAGTAGATCTGGCATGGTAAATGATGATGAGTACATCCCCTTGAACTGTTATGCCCAGGGGGATGACAGCCTTGCCATCCTCAATTTTAAACTCCCTGGAACACATTAAGAAGTTGGCTTATGTAAGTTAAAATAAATAAATAAAACAAGAGTTCTAGGATTTTACCCAACACTTNAATCCACACTTTCTCTAGCTGTTTGTGTAGGTTATTGGCAGAATATTTATTCCAATAAGTCATTCTCTTTGTTTGTTTGCTTGTTTTTCAAGGCACGGTTTCTCTATGTATCCCTAGTTATTCTGGAACTTGTTCCATAGATCAGGCTAGCTTTGAACTCAGAGATTCACCTGCCTCTGCCTCCTAAGCACAAGAAGTCACTCTTGCATACACTCCCCTCCTCTCCACCCTCAGGCTAACATGCAGTCATTTGTACCTAGCACATGTCAACACAAAGGCAGTTTCTGCTTCAGAAGTCTGCAAGAGGAAACAAAACAGCAAGGGTGAAACATCCCAAATTTGTACTCACTTCATTCTGTCATATTCCTGGGATGTGGTGGTTATGCGCTCCTCCCCAACATAGACCTCACAGAATGGTCGGCAGCCGTTCCTCTGCTTGCTGAACAATGGCACAGGGGTCATGACAACCGATTTCACCAGCATTGGCTTGCTATGGGGTGTGATGGGCTCCTCTGCCACCATGTCACATATATATTCAATATACCTAAGGCAGACATGCACTTGTCACACAAGTATGTGATGTGTCCTCAGGAGACAGACATCAGAATTTTTTTTCCTTCTCAAATAAAGTATTTAATGCCATAAATCTCCCTTTGAAGATTTGTTTTAGTTGCTCTTCAAAAATTTGTTACTACATTTTAAAAGTATTTTTAAATCCCTTGAGACTTCCTTTTTCACCCATGAGTTGTTTAGAAGAAGTTTTTGAAAATACTTTGAAATATTTAGGAATTTTTCTAGATTATGTTACTGATTTCTAGTTTTATTAACCTGAGAACATATTTTTAGGACCTGAGAACATATTTTTGCATGTATAATTTCAGTTAATTTTTTTTTTTTAATTTAGGGGCTGGAGAGATGGTTAAGCAGTTAAGAGCACTTGCTGCTCTTCAGAGGACCCTAGTTTAATTCTCAACATCCACATCAGGCAGCTCACAATGACCTTTATCTCCANTTCCAGAGGAATTTGAATACACACACACTCAAACACACTCACTTAACTAAAAGCTCAAATGATGTTGCTTTAATGTTCCACATGCATTTGAAGGAAATGTATCTTTGTATTTATGGTGAAATATTCTACATCAGCCAGTCAGTGCTATGGAGTCACTGATTTTATGTGTACTTATTCTACTGACTAATGAGAGAAGAATGTTGGGAGTCAATCTTACTATAACATTTTTTATTTTAAAATTTATGTATTTTTATTTTATGTGTGTCAGTGTTTGTCTGCATGTGTACTGATCTATCCACCACTTGCACATCTGGTACCCTGAGAGGCCACAAGAGGATGTTGGATCCCCTGGGACTAGAGCTATATACAGTTGTGAGCCATCATGTGGGTGTTGAGAATNGAACCCAGGTCTTCTCTGCAAGAATAGCTAAGTGCTTTTAACCACTTAGCCATTTCTCCAGCTTTACCATACTATAAATTTTGATTTATTTAAGACAAAAACCACATAGATCAGACTGGCCTCAAACTTCTTACATAATTGAAGCTGGCTTTGAACTCCTATCTTCCTGCCTCTAACTTCCAAGTACTGGGATTACAGACATGTGCCTCTATGCCCAGCTTTGTTTTTGTTTTTTAGATAGAGGTTTGGTATGCAGTCCAGGCTGGCCTTGACTCCTGGTCCTCCTGGTCCTGCCTTCCCAGTTCTGAGATGATAGGTGTATACCACCATGCTCAGCTTGAATCTATTTTGTCTACTGATGATANAGCTTCTCTGACTTTCTTTTGGGGAGTGTATTTATGGGGCACTTTTGTGTCAGGCTCCCACCAATAGTCTCCTCTGGCAGGGGAGGGGGATGAGAAGCAGCTATCTTCTTCAGTCAACAAGGGTGAAGGGATCTTCCTGTAGACTTGTTTCAGTTGTTCAGGAGTTGGGAAACTGTCGTAGCAACAAAAACCTAAGTCTTGTGTTTACCTGATGATTAGCTCAAAGGCAAATGGAAATGGAGGCTGCCCACATCTGAGACTGCAAGCAGAGCCAAACTGAAGGAGAAACAAACCTTCCTGGATGTCACTGCACTTAAAATAACTTTCAGGCAGGCTTGAGAGATGGATCAGTGGTTAAGAGCACTGGCTGCTCTTCCAGAGGTCCTGAGTTCAATTCCCAGCAACCACATGGTGGCTCACAACCATCTATAATGAGATCTGGTTCCCTCTTCTGGGGTGTAGGAATGTATGCAGACAGAATATTGTATACATATATAATATTGTATACATAATAAATAAGTAAGTCTTAAAAAAAAATATAATGTTCAGGCCTTGAATGGTGGAGCACGCCTTTAATGCCAGCATTTGGGAAGCAGAGGCAGAAGAATCTCTTAAGAGTTTGAGGTCAGCCTGATCTACATAGCAAATTCCAAGCCAGCTAAGGTTACATGAGAGACCATTCTCAAAAAACAAAAACAAANAAACAAACAAAAAAACCCAAAAAAGTGTGTGTGTGCACACGTGGGCATGGTGGTGCACGCCTTTTATCCCAGCATTCAGGAGGCAGAAGGAAGCAGATCTCTGTGATTTCAAGGCCAGCCTGGTGTACATGTGGGTTCCAGGACAGCCAGGACTATGTAGACAAAACCTGTCTCAA
>LZPO01087242.1:114412-130748 GCA_001675575.1 Neotoma lepida | reverse complement strand
TCTGTCCTGAAATTTGCTCTGTAGATCAGGCTAGCCTTGAACTCACAGAGATTCACCTGCCTCTGCCTCCTGAATGCTGGGATTAAAGGCATGCACCATCACCACCCGGAAACATTGTCCTTTTTTAAACAGTTTTTTTTAACCAATGTGTAACCATGTACATGCATACATACAAGTGCCATAGAGCATATGTACATGGAGGTTAGAGGCAACTAGTAAGAGTTGATTTTCTCCTTCTGTGGTGATATATTGTGTACTCTAATAAAGCTTGCCTAAGAATAGGAGGACAGAGCCAGCCACTAGATTAGACATAAATACCAGATAGTGGTGGCATACACCCTTAATCCTATCATTCAGGAGGCAGAGATCCATCTGGATCTCTGAGTTCAAGGCCACACTGCAAACAGAGCCAGGCAGTGGTGGCACACACCTTTAACCTCAGTACTGGGAAGTACACACACCTTTAATCCTATGAAGTGGAAGCCTGGGTGGAGAAAGGTATATAAGGGATGAGGAAACAGGAACTAAAGCAGTTCAGCTGAGACCCTTTCGGGTGAGGACTCAGAGGCTTTTAGTCTGAGGATTCATGGAAACAGGATCGGCTGAGGAATTGGCGAGGTGCGGTTGGCTGTGGCTTGCTCTGCTTCTCTGATCTTTCAGCTTTCACCCCCATATCTGGCTCCAGGTTTTTTATTGTATGACCATGTTAGATTCAACAACATCGGGTCCAAGAGACTAAACTTCGTTGTCAAACTTGACAGCAGGCACCTTTATCTGTTGAACAATTTCACTGGCCCCCTAAAACTGTCCTTTATGAATGATTCCACAAATGTGGTGGCCTGGGTCTCTGAGCATCTTTCTCAGCTGGGATTCTCACGTGACATCCCTCTTGGCTATGCCACNAGACTGATTCACTGATGCTGCAGAAAGAACTACCTTTTCCTGTGCTTTGGGTCAGTTTACTTATGTGAAAAGTCCTATGTCCAATGTCACTAACTGGATTATATGACTGAACAGTCCTGGAAACTAGGAGCAGTGAAGGGGAGGAAGGCATCCTAGTTTCTTGGGAAGCAACAATCTTCCCGAGGTTTTTACCTCATAGTCTGTGCACGCACGTGCATATGTGCGTACGTGCGTGTGCCTGTGTGTGCTGCAGAGTTCCCTTCAAATTCTGGCCTATCCCCAGCCCTGGCCACACCTCTAGCCCTAGCCTGCCTGGCAGCTGCCATGGTCTGCTCCTTGCAGCCGTCTGGCATTGTCCATATCAGGCTAGTGCAGATCCATCACTTGAAAGTACACTTCAGTGGGAAAGAATGGCCCAAATCATAATAGTTCAAGGCCACTTACCCGGTTGTGAAATTTGGAAGCCCGGTATATCCTTGGAGACAGGTTGTAGACAGCATAGTGTCCTGGATGCTTGGCATCCAGAAACAACCGCACATCTTCTATGTTGTTTTTGATTGCTGACTCCACACCTTCTGCTGGGAACGACATCACTGAAACAGAGTAGGCTCAAGTTATAACACAAGAAATCTCACAAAGCTAATCACAGACATCTGGGAAAACTTTTCAGGTAACCTGATATATATCATGGTCTATCAGGGCTACAATCAGCTTTTCTGATTATTTTTTTGCCTAGATTATCTAGTTTTAAATGTGCATGGCCCGATCATTACATTACTCACTTTGTACCCTCAGAGTTCCAGTCATGCCAGAAGCTGGGCTAACACTGGCCTTGCCCTTTTCAAAGGCCAGGAAATATGCTCAATACAAGCCATCTGGGTAGTCTCCAAGTCACACCTCAAATGGATCCATGGCTACCAAAGAGGCAAAAGAGGCACCTCGACTACCTCCACTGGCCCCTTGTCTAAGTCTCCTATAGATGTCTATTATCCAATTAGACATACCTGCAATCCTGGATGTGATGTAAGATATGTCCAGATCACCCTTTGCATAGCTGGAATGAAAAGACCACTCAATCACTGTAGAAAATACTTGGCAGTTATATCATAAGAACTTTAAGTGGAGCCCAAGTCCTAGAATGCTGAGGTAACCTTGCTGGCAGGCTGTATTCCACGGGAAGTGTGCGTGTGCATGTGCACAAGACCTTGTGTGTGACTTTGCTGTATGAGCTGACAACCAATGGGAAGTGGCATAAAACACCTNAAAGTGGGAGAGAACAGCCCCAGAGGAGCCTTAGCCATCTTTTCTTTCTGAAGTGTTCTCCAAGGCAAAAACACAGAGGGCTGATCCTGACAGTAACAAAGACAAGGGTGCTGTAGACATCAGTCATTGATCCCACTGCTCCAGGGGGCTGAACAGTGGTTGGCAACTTGAGGCAAGAGCACACCCTATGCCCTATACAGGTCTGAAAGGAGACAGCAGATACTGCTGGAGGGAAACAAAGACATCCCAAATGACTAAGATACATCACTGCTCATGGCCACCAAAAACCAAAAACTCTTAGAAACCAATACCCTAAATTGGTTCACAAAACTGACAAAAAGCCGGGCGGTGGTGGCACACGCCTTTAATCCCAGCACTCGGGAGGCAGAGGCAGGAGGATCTCGTGAGTTCGAGGCCAGCCTGGGCTACTGAGTGAGTTCCAGGAAAGGCGCCAAAGCTACACAGAGAAACCCTGTCTCGAAAAAGAAAAAAAAAAACTGACAAAAATACAGATCAAATCCTAAATGACTATGCAAGAACTTGATAAACTTATTCTACATATAATTCCTCTCAAAACAAAACAAAACAAAACAAAAAAAACCCACTTATGCCAGAACAGCCAAGATACCTTGGAAAAGAGGAGAGAGGGAAGTAAATGGTGTTGCATAACTACTTTGAGTAGCACACTATAGCTGGGCAGTTAGGTCAGGATAGGAAAGTCAGAGACAGCTGAGGAAGACACACACACTTGGCATCAGCAGAGTCAACAAACGGTCAATACAGAGAGTCAGGTGGAAGAATGAATAGACATACATTATAAATTCACTGACATAAAACCTGATTACGACAATCTCAACAGTTTAAAATGTCATTTGAATTTAAGATAGGCTAACTTAAAGGGCTCTCGGAGATAACCAACAGTATGTACTAACATACAGCTTTATCTGGTACTTAAATTTCTGTGGGAAAAGGCAGTTAAACAAACAGGCCACAGATCAGAACTAACTAGTTCCAATCTGTTTCTTCACAAAAACAATTAATAACCCAATAGTAACCAAGATACCAGTTATCAGTGGTAGATGTTTTAATCTCAATACTCTGGAGGCAGAGGTAGGCAAGTTTCTGATCTCTGTGAATTCAAGGGCAGCCCGGTCCACAGAGTGAGTTTCAAATCAATCAGGGCTACAAAGGTAAACAGAGTGAAGGGTGCAAATATAATGCAGACGACAGCATGAAAATAACTTAGCTGACCCTCAAGGAAGATAAACGTGACCCAGCCCTAGTGGTTGGTGTACAATGGGTACTGANTATCACTTAGGGCTCCACACACACTATACCCTAACCTCTAGCCTGTTTAGGGGAAAGTACAGGGGACTGGACACAGGTTCAAGGGTATACACATTAGGTTTGTACCTAACATAGACCAGGGTGACCCAGATCTTGGTTTCTAAGACATCAAGCAGCTTCAACAACCAAGAGAACCTGAAGTGGAAGTGCTTACTTTTGCCACCTGTCACCACACTTGGACCTTTTCACATATGACATAGCCAAAAAATGAAGGCTATTTGCTGCTAATTTAAGTCAATTTAATAAATACAGGGTTATGTAACTCTTATCAGTTATATCTACTTTGTAGCCCACAGGTTACATGCAGCCAAAGATAGTTATGACTATATCGCAACAAAAAAATCATATACTTACTTAAAATATCATGATTTGTTGTTGTTGCTTTAGTTTTAAAGTTTATTATAAACTCATAGTTTTTTTTTTGTGTGTGTGTGTGTGTGTGTGTGTGAGAGAGAGAGAGAGAGAGAGAGAGAGAGAGAGAGAGATAGCACGAGCGAGAGAGAGAGAAAACCATGCTATTTGAGTTAGGCATGGAGGTCAGCAACATGGCAAACAAGCAGCCGTATGGTGGGGAGCGGAGCTTTAGAGAAAGCAAAAAAGCTCTAGGAAACATCCAAAAGACAGAAAAGAAGGAAAAGTCATGCCTGAGTCTAGACAGACCCAACAGAACCAAACACTGATACTAGAGTGACTACCTCATTAGACTTTTTTGGAATGTGGAGTAAACAACTATTGGATTCTTGGCCTTTCTGTCATGAGACAGTCATCACTGGACTATCGGATTACAGCCTGAAAAATCACTCTAATAAACCCTGTATATAAATATACAATATTCATTCTATCAGTTCTGTTCCCTTAAAGAATCCTAATATAGACAGAGATCATGTTACAGCATCAAAAGGTTGGACATGTCTAGTGGTTTAAGCGTACATTCTAGGCAGAAGGCACATGCATACCTATGCTCACATATCCGTATTTCCACAATGTAGCACAACCATGTGCACTCCCTCACTGGCACAGGGCACACACATGCAACTGCTAAGGCTACGAACATAAAACAGTCACAACAACAAAAAAGGAAAGGATGTTTCATCAACTGTAGAAGTTTGGGGACGACAAGCACTATGATCCAATGGTGCTTACTACAGCAGCAGACATCCTTAGGCACCAGGAGCATCCATATTGGTAAGAGACAGTGAGACTGTCCAAGCATCTCAGTCACAATTCCCTCCAGAAAAGCTGATGGAGTAACCTTTAACACAGTACTGTGTTCTGCAACACTCACCAAGGCTCTTGGGCCATGATTTAACTTTCTTAAGTATATATATACCCACTGTGGCCCAGGTCTCTCACAGTGACTGACTTCTAGTAATGAGAGTATGCTGGAAGATGCCACTTTGTCCTGCAATTGCTTCATCTATTTGGCACCAAAGAAAAAGAATAGTGCCATCATGCTAGGTACTAGCAGAACTAAGGAGATCCTGAGCTGATGCTGCACAAAGCCAGTTCTGTTGGGGGTCCTATGGACAGGGGCCTCAGGTTTGTGCTTGTTGGTGTTTTTTGTCAACTTGACACAAGCTGGGATTATCTGTGAAGAGAAAATCTCAATTGAGAAAATGCCTCCATAAGACTGGTCTATGGGCAGGTGGTCCTGGGCTACATAAGAAAGAAGGCTGAGCAAGCCATAGAAAGAAAGCCAGTAAGCAGCCTTCCTCCATGGCCTCTGCTTCAGTTTCTACCTCCAGAATTTTCTGCTGTAAGTTCTATCTTGACTTCCCTTGATGATGGACTGTAAGCTGAAATAAACCCTTTCCTTTCCAGATTGGTTTTGGTCAGTGTTTTATCACAGCAACAGAAGGCAAACTAAGACAAGGTCCCAGGCTCATGTCTGTATCTGGCTCACCCTAACTGAGGGTGAATATAACACTACCTTGGGGAACATCCATACAGGCAAAAAACAGGATACGACAACCCTCACACTTACTTAGCTACAGACTGGATGACCTTGGAGGAAGTATCCTTGAGGTTGGTGAAGAGCCGTTCTGTTCCACCCCGTAGGATGTCGAGAAACCCACCATAGGGCTGGTCATACTCTGCCAGAGCCAGAACTACAGGAAAGAGACACAATAGGTCAAGAGTATGTCCCCAAGAAGCCTCATTGCTTCCCCTGATTCCCTCAAACCCACCAATAAGCTATCTTTCCCACTAGCAGGTGCTAGCCTGTTGTTTCCAGCCATTTCAGAGACCCAGTGTAGGCACAGAAGGCTATGTGAACACATCAGACCCAGTTTCTACCTGGAACTGCCCCAACAATGAGACACAGTCTCAAAAAGGTAACCGCAGGACATGATACCCTTTCTAAAGTAAGTGCAGGTGAAGTCCACAAAAGTGGACTCTGGGACTACACAGTGACACCCTCAAAGACTGTGGTGGTAGAGCTAACACAGATGAAACTTAGGCTCTGAACAGCCCCACAAACAGTAAGCCCATATAGCATGATGTAAAAGTAGACACCTTGAGAACCCACTCCGCATGGTCTACAACTGCACCACACATGCTGGGCACAGAGTAAGAACCTCAAGTACCAGGACACTCCAATCATTGGAGACAAGAACCTCCTCTCTAGGAAACAAAGACCTAGAGAAGGACTCAAGTTAGTCCTTGACACTGCAAAAAGGAGATTAGAAAATGGCTCATTTCACAGTCAGTCCATGACCATATGTGTTTCAGAGTCCTTTCCCTCATTGGTGCTCTTAAGGTGGCCATCCTACATGAGATGGAAGGCCACTGTTCTGCGGCTTGGCTCTCTCAAACCAGAAGGAATACCCTCAACCCTTCCTGTTGCATCCTCNTTCCTATGAATCCCATCTCTTCTTCCCTCCTCCCAGTACCTCTAGTGCTCTGTGACCTTAAGGTATTATCTGCTAACCTTGTCTAAAGCAGGTTTGGCCTTGATACTCAATTTCTGGAAGGCACTCTNGGAGGTCGTCTCTTAAGAAGGGTCATTTCCATAGGCTTTGAACTGTGCAGATGTCCAGGACAAAGTGTAACCTCCAGAGGAGCTAGAGACTATGGTCAACCATGCCCACTTATTTCATTATATCATGAATGGCAGGTGAGTTAACTCTTGCTTTGTGAAATGCTAATATAACTCCTATGGGACAGAGTTACCTGGTGGCTCCAGGCTGGTTTCTCCCGAATCTTTCTCTGACAACCTTTCCCTTGGTTGATTTAAGTCCAAATACCCCGTCAAATTCAGCATTCTACCCTAAGCACAATGGCTCAAAAGAACTGTGAGTTCCTTGGAATGGTAGAGCCAATTACCAACTGAAAACCCCCAAGGGACATGGTTTTGATATCTGCTCTGATGCATACTGGGTACCTGGTAAACAATCTGTGGGGAAAGACTAGTGGTTAGGCTGGGGCACTTACCTCCACTGTAACTGTTATTCACAGGGCCCCCAGGAGGGGGTGGCGCTCGGGAAGGCCCTGAGTTCCCATAGCCACCATTCTGCTCCAGCAGCTGTAAGATTCAAAGGCATGGCGTCAGCTTNACACAAAAGCTAGAGTTAGTTTACACCTGCTCTTAGCATTATGCCCTCAGCTGATGAGCCAACCTCTATCTGCTTTACTCTAACATNGATGGATAATAAGTTCCCAGGAGTCTTGGCAGGGGTAGAAATTAAATAAAGATTTCCATTCACAGNTCTAAAANAACATTCAGGGTAACCTAGGGAGTAACATCAGACAAATGCCAATACCCTTATCCTATGACAACATATCCAAACCTTTATGGACATAGAATCCGTTCTTCCTACTGCATTTCCTCACAATCTACTTGACCATCTTGAGTAGATGTATCAGGCATGCAGTCCAGAATCCTAATACCTGTGGTCCTAATGCTGTGTGTGGCTCCTCCAACAACTCCTTGGATCAAGCTTTGCATTATTCTTTGAACTCAGCCCACAGTGCATATTGTCTAAGGAGCTGGTTGGTCCAGAGAAAGTGTTCATGGGTTCTATAAGCATTACAATCATAAAACTCTTGGTGTCTTCACTGGCCAGCAGTACTGCTTTCCTGACACAATATGAAGAACAAGGCCCACAGTCCTGCTTCCTACCTTCTAGTAGTCTCCAAGACAGCCAGCAAACACTTCTGCAAAAGCCCAAAGGTAACAGGAGAGGCCCCAGATAGCCCTGCCACAGAGCAATCCCCCAATGCCTTTTTTGTCCCTCTGACCTATCAACCTGATCAACCAAAGAAACTTGTCAAAAGCATCCATACCATCAACCTGTCACCCTCAGAGCACCTGAATTCTTAAANCACACACTGTTNTTAGTTTTCCTACTCTCTAGTGCCAATAGAAAGGTTCTTATCAGCAGGTTTCCCTAAAGGAGTCACAGACCTCTTCTACTCACTACTTCCCTGAGGATCCCTATCCACAGATGGGGATTCAGACAAGCATCTCCAAAAGTCCTCTCTTCCATGTTGTACCCTTGCCCTTCAGCAGCACAGACCTTAAACACTCTGATAACTAGTCCAGTATCAGCAGACCCTAGAAAGTTCTGCTTCTAGGGGTGAAAGGACCAACAACAGAAAGCAGAACTAGAACCACACAGTCTCTGCAGTGATTCAAAAGAAGCCTCACCTCAGGAATGAGTTAGATGGTAGGACAGCAGAAACTGGCCTGAGCCATGAGCTGTGCACAGCAAAGTGGACATGGATGTTGGATTCTTAGAGATGCCCAGGGACCTACCTACANCCTGAAGGTGTGGGCTAGACTTTTGGCTGCTTTAACAAAGCCTCCTGGCCCACATGCCACAATATTTTCTTGAACTGCTTGTTTTTTTCAAGTACACAGCATAGGGTGCCTCAGTCCAACAGCCCATAAGGTAGAGTACTGCTAGCACCTATGTGCACTGGACCTGTGTTGAGCCTGGGGATAAATGCAACCACAAGGCTATGGTTGGGTGCATGCCCCTAGAAACTGTGAGATGTAGATAGTAACATCCAGAAAAAACAAAACCAAACAAGAAACCTACCAGATGGTATGATAAAGGAACTCTTCTGGCTCATCTGAGTAAGCGTGTCCAAAGTTAGAGACCATCTAAGCCAGGACCCACAGGAGTGCCTGTTGTGGTAGCCATAAGCCTGTGAAGGTTTGTGACTTCAGTGAGACAGGATGAAGGAGCCTCAGGATGTCCTTACCTCTGTGATGGGAGCCTTGGGGTTCACATTCCTGGCTGCTGCAATTTCTTGAAGTTGTCGGACCACTTCAGCAATGGACAGCCTCTCCTCTGGGTTGACCTTTAGCATGGCACCTAAGGCAAAACAACACCATAAATTAGCCCCATATCATCTACAGCGCTGGGCCTCAGCCGGACAGCACCACCTGCTATTGCAAAGGTTACAGAACAAAGATCATATACTTTATCCATAGCGCTGACTTCAGAAGCAAAGGAGAGAATGACAGAATGACCACAAAAATTAAACAAGTCTATCAGAAATGGCCACTTAGAATACCATAAGCTCACCAAAGGGGTGGGCAGGTGGCAGCTCCATGGAAAAGCCCCCACTAGAATGCTGTCAGAACAGCAGCTATGGAGGCAAATGTGGGACCACATGGCCAATGGGTGAGTAGCACTTAAAACCCAACAGGGAAGCTCATCTCCTCAAGTTTCTAAATCAAGCAAATTCATAACAGGAACTTACGAATAAGGTCATGGAAGACTGTGTAACGAGTGTCATTCACAGGAATTGAGTACTTCCCATTCACTATCCGAAGTTTTGCTCCATCCTCAAAAGGATGCTGCCGGAAACATAGTAGGTATAAGATACAGCCCAGTGCCTGTGGGGAAAAAATGAAGANCAGGGTATGAAGGACAGATTAAAGACTGAATGAGAACATGCAGGAAGAACAGAGGCTGAGTGCTGAGGGTGGGGAGGGATTGTACAAGGAAAAAAGGGCACAGGCTGAACAGGGACCAGCAGGGAGAGGCTGAGCAGGGACCCAGGAGACAAGGTCGTCAGCAGAAGGGTACAAAAGAACTGCCCCTTCTTGGTGACCCTTGGAGGGCACCAATCAGGCTGCTGTTCTTTGATTTGAATGAGTCACACATGGGTTATGACATAAAAAAAAAATGTCGTCCTAAGGGCTGGAGAGGTGGTTGAATGGTTAAGAGCACATATTGCTCTTCCAGAACCCAAGTTTGGTTCCCTGGACCCCTATCTGGTACCTCACAACTACCTGTAACTCTAGTTCCAAGGAGATTTAATTCAATTCCTCTGGCCTCCTTAGGCACCAGCATTTACAAGCATACAACTACCTTCACACACACACATACACATAATTTAAAATTTAAAGTCAACCTGGCAAGATGGTCCAGTGACAACAATTCCTTCCACGGGAAGCTTCCCACCTCCTCCACAAAGAACTTTCTACATTTCAGCAACAAGTCCTATGCTCTTGCTATTCAAATCAAAAGGCTCCCTTCAAAATTGCATGGTTCCTACTCAAACACAGGTTTTGTAGATAGGTAAGCACCTCAAGAACCTCACTATATAAGGACATAGCAGATGCCAAGGACTGAGCTCCATGCAGATAATTCCCACAAATTGGGCAGTGTGAAGGGCATAAAGGCAAGCTGGGGATTCCCACAGACCTGACCTCCTTTTAATGGTTTGTTCTACTCACCACATCCAACAGTGTGAACAAGGGGTAACTGAAGCATTGGGATTTTATTCAAAGGCAACAGTATGTACAGAACACCTANATGTGTCCAGATGTGTGCTGAGAATCACCCTAGGGTGGACCAGGAAATTAATGAAGATGTGTCTTCATTAGTGGGGTTAGCACTGACTCCTATAAACTTCAAATGCACAAGTCCTTGACAGTGTCTGGGGGGCTGATGATACCATCACTGTCCCTGTCTCTAGGGAAATGATGGCTCTGTCACAACAAAGAGGGCCCAGCTCAGTGTGTAAACAGGGGCCATGTATGAAGTAATATATTTAGTCTTCTTCTATTTCCTACCATATAACTCCTTGGAAATGCTGACTGTTGGCCATCCGTATGTAACTTCAGGATGGGGCATGTGGTCACCAGAAAGATCAAGACAAAATCAAGATCAGAGGCCTCAACCTCTGACAGGACAGAGGAAATGAGGGTTAAGCTGACTGACCCTGATCAATGTTATAATCAACCATGAGGTCTCCACAAAATGCAAATGCCAAGATTCATGGGAGCTCTTAGATAGCTGAGCAGATAGAAGATCTTAGAGGGTGGTGCACCTTGGTAGANTAGTGAGGCTCCCAGCAATTCTCCTACAGGCTCTATGAATCCCTCCATCAGTATCAGTTATAATAAACTAGTAAATGTACATAAGTGCNTTCCTGAGTTCTATGAACTGTTCTAGGAAGCTAATCAAACACCAGGAGGGGTTTGTGGGAAGTCAGGCTTCTAGTCAGTCAGTTAGAAGCACAGGCAAAACAACTGTGACTGCTACTGGTGTCCAGAGGGGGTGGAGGTGGGCATGTTGGGCTGAGCCTAACCCTATGGTGGTCGGATATCACATCTGGCAAACAGATAGCATCAATTTGTTAGCAATGACTTGGTCTAAGAATGCCCCATGGACATTCTTTTGGAAACTGACTGCTTACTGTACATGAGGACAGATCTGAGGTCATATAGGTCTCCTGTGTCAACTGTACTGGTGTGAAAGAAAAGTGGATGCCTGTGGCAGATGAGGATGTAGTCCCAGAGAAAGTTCCTTGCAGAGACATTCCTGGGTCTGGAATTCAAGACTCCAGAAGTAGAACAGGTGCAGAAATTGTCTGTATTGCCATGTGATACCTGTGCAGACTCAAAGTCATGTTGTTATTCTAATTGCTCAATTATTATTTTTGAAGATTAATTTTATGTGTTTGAATGTTATGCTTGCATGTATTTCTGTGTACCACGTGCACGCCTTCTATCCTTGGAGGTCAGAAGAGGGCCTTAGATAACCTGGAACTGGGGTTATAGATGACTGTGAGCCAGCATACGGGCACTGGGGATCGAACCTGGGTCCTCTACAAGAGGAACAAGCATTTTTAACCACTAAGCCATCTTTCCAGCTCCCCCTCCAATTGCTCTGTTAATTCACCTCTGGTAGTAGTCACAAGATACCTGAGAAAATGAAGGTGGAGAACAGGGAAAAGAATAAGAGAAGGGAGCTGATGGGACATGAAGGCCTAAGACAAACCTCTGCAGCTCCTGCCATGACCTAACTGACCAAGCACCAGCAAGAGAAGCACTCACGCCTCACCCAGATATCCTGCTTCTCTCCAATGGGGAAGTTGGAATACAGGTCTACAATTTCTGGCGTTCTGTACATGGGTGTGGTATTCCTCGTGATCTGAAAAAAACAAATATTTCAGGGTAAGTTACACATAAGCATTATTTTTTGTTTTACACAGAGGCCCTACAACTTTCTAAGCTCTCTACTGAAGGCTAACAGCAGTGACTTTTCCTCCCACTATATTCTGGAGGGACCTCTGGCCACTCATCTGGTCATGCAATGCTGTACCACCACTTTCCTTACAGAGATTGTAATCTCTCATGGCCACCCAGGATTAGTGAAAGGAATCAAGTCAAAGTATTAACTCACTGGACTATTTTATTTCCTCAAGGGAACATGTTGTACCTGGCATGAGAGACCTCTTTTAGAGTGATCAAAGAGGCCAACTTACATGATGGGCATTATTCTAATGAGCAAATGGAGTTGCTGTACTAAAAGAAGCTTCCAGATGAGTTCTAGTGGGGGACATAAGCCTGTATAACCCAAGAAATAATGAAGTCTGTCAGCTGGTCATATTTAAAAACTTAGAGTCAGGAGCTGGGTAGATAGCTCAGTCAGTAAAGTGCTTGTTGTACAAGAATCAGGGCCTGAGTTTGATCTCCAGAACATACATTTAAGAAAAGCTAGTATGGTGGAAAGAGCTTATAGTCCCAGTGCTGGGGAGGTAGAGACAGACAGATCTCCAGGGCTTGCTGGCCAGCCAGTTTAAACTAATCAGTGAGTTCCATGCCAGTGAGAGACCTTTTCTCAGACAACAAAGTGGATATCTCCCAAGGAATAACTCCTGAACTTGTCCTCTGGTCTCCATATACATATGCATACACGTGCACTCACAAATACATGAACATATGCAAAAGCATATTCACATATATACACATAAAAAACTAAGACTCTCTGGACCCCCAGTAATATACCCTGTGGTAGTTTGAAAGAAAATGACCCCCAAAGGGAGTGGTACTATAAGGAGGTGTGGCCTTATTGGAGTAGGTGTGGTCTCGTTGGAGGAAGTGCATTACTGTGGAGGTGGGTTTTAAAGTCTCATATATGCTCAAGATACTGACTGCCCAGTGTCTCAGATCACTTCCTGTTGCTTTCGGATCAAGGTGTAGCCAGCACNAAGTCTGTCTGCATGCTGCCATGTCCCACCATGATGACAAATGGACTAAACCTCTGAAACTGTAAGCCACTACCGCAATTAAATGTTTTCCTAATGGACTAAACCTCTGAAACTGTAAGCCACTACCTCAATTAAATGTTTTCCTTTATAAGAGTTGCTGTGGTCATGGTGTCTCTTCACAGCAATAGAAACCCTAAGACACACCACATGGGAAATTCATAGCAAACTCACATACCAATCCCCAGACTATGATTCAAACAAAAGTAAGTCAACATGCTTTGCACACTGCAGAAAGGTACCAAGGCCTCAGACAGGCAATGACTTCTTAGACAGTGAAAGATGCAAGTCAGTGGAACGCCCACATGAGAAGCCTCCCTAAGGATGACAAGGAAATCTATGCAAGATACAGTTCCAACCANAGCCTGCAGAAAGGTGTAAAACACCATGGATCCAAGAGATNGAGAGAGATCAGGTGAAGAGTAGACAAAAGGTCAGGCCAGAGGCAATATAGAGTGCATTGTAGCCAACAAAGGGCCAACACCAAGCCACATACTATGACCATATACTATAGCTTATGAGATGTACTTTCATTAAAAACTGTATTTGGCTGGGCAGTGATGACGCACACCTTTAATGCCAGCACTCGGGAGGCAGAGGCAGGGGGATCTCTGTGAGTTCAAGGCCAGCCTGGGCTACCGAGTGAGTTCCAGGAAAGGCACCAAAGCTACACAGAGAAACCTTGTCTTGAAAAAAAAACCTGGATTTGCATATACATTAGAGCAATGACCCTTCGATTCAGCAAGCTCATCCCCGCCCCCTCCCTACAAGTGTTCACTCTGAAAGCCATTTTGACACAAGGATGCAAAGTGGTTGTTCATGAAGACTTGTTGATGCTTACAGCATACTGAAAACAGCATGAGCAATAGACACATAGATAAGGACACACACTAGGGATGCAAGCAGCTACAGAAACTGAGTAAATTGAGTGAACTAAGGCAGAGTCACTTCAGCAGAGTCCAGGAATCATAAAATAAACAAAAACCCAGAAAGAGCCCCATAGGGTGAGAGAAAAGGGAGTAGTTAGCTCTGCCCAGCTCTGGATAAAGAGGCTTAGNAGGGAAAATACTAAATAAGGTCTAAGAAACTGTTGTGAAAGGGGGCATATGACAATTGCTCTGGAAATACTGTTAAGTAAACTCAAATATACTACAAATGAGTAAGGGCCTACTAGGGAGAAAATAATCCTAGGAATGTCTGGACATTATGTCTATTCAGCACACAGAACTTGGGAACAAAAGTCAAAACGAATCCAAACTTCCAGTAGATTCTTTAGTGCTGAGGGCATATGATCCTGAGGCTGATCAGGGAACTGTAGACAAGATGGCTCTCACTCAAGACACATTTGGGTGGAGATGTTGTACAGATCTATAGTTGCCACTCTAAGAATGGATGT
This sequence comes from Neotoma lepida, assembly GCA_001675575.1. Lineage (NCBI taxonomy): Eukaryota > Metazoa > Chordata > Mammalia > Rodentia > Cricetidae > Neotoma > Neotoma lepida. The sequence goes on along the minus strand of LZPO01087242.1, from coordinate 116,326 downwards.
GTGCTCATTTGCACAGCTGCTTACATGGTATAAATAAGTACCTCTATTTGGAAGGCCTAGACATAGAGGCCCAGCAGTGACCAACACACCTGTGGTCTGACCAGACTCTATTCCTTTCTCATTCCAAGGTAGCAATGCTTCTCAGACAAGGAGCTGAGCCCAGAGCCAGAGCAAGACAGGCATGTAGTTACCCAAAACCTCCTGTATCATAAAGATACAATTGCTTCAAAATGATGGTTAGCAGTCCATTCTCCATTGCTAATAACACAACACCACAGGCTGTGTAAACTTTGAGAAAGGAGGTTTGCTTTAATTCATGATTCTGGTTCAGAGCCTATATGTGGTAGCAGTCTTTTTTTTGGGCACTGTCCCAAGGCAGCACAGGGTACGACACAGCAGACAGAAGTAATGTCCATGTGTCTTCTCGGCTCTCGTTTTTAGAAAGCCACCAAAATTTAAACACTGGGCTCCATCCTGATGACCTTATCTAATCCTAATCCTTTCTAAAAACCATAGTTGACTTAAGATTCCACACTATAAATACTCCACAATGAGGATTAGGTTCAGTATAAGTCTGGAGAAAACAAACCATATTAAAACCATACCAGATGGTAAATGTCAAAAGAATACAAAAGCCTTGTGAAGCAAATCTGGGACATTTTTCCACTAAAATAAAGACACGCTGAATCGTGACCATGGGAAAAATGGTACCCAAGTCCTTATGAATAACAAATACATGAGCAGGTTCTGGGACTCCCTTCAGTGATGGGCAGAGTACTACAGTCAATAGCAGACAGCAAAGATGGGTTAAGAAGAGTCANCACCACTGAGAGACTTGCAAGACACCAGAAGCTGGGAGGAATGAATCAAGCTCTACACACAATAGATGGGCATAATGAAGGGCTGCCAGATTATATCCANACATCAGAGATAGGCAGGACATTGGAAAACGATAACTAAGCAAAAGGAACTGGACTGGATTAATNATCCAAATAAATACTGACCTGAATAATTTTCACTCATAGTGATGGTGGCTGACAACTCTGATATACTGAAAATTGAATCATACACAGTTGGCTATGAATCATACACATTTGGCTATGAAGTGGGACAAACACTGAACAGCAAGGGCAGAGCTTTCTTCCTAAGCACTGGCCAGAATTACTCTTGGGCTTCAAACTCTTAACAGTGGTTGAGAATGAAGCCTCATATGGAACTTAGCATGATCTTTGCAAAGGTGAGGACCCACTTGGTCTAACAAGCATGGCTTTGATTTGGTGACAGACCTCCAAGTAGCCTAGAACCCTGCCTTTAATAAGGCCTGCATCGCCGTCGCTGTGAGATGCAACCAGACCAGACCCGGGCGTTCTGCCCGAGGCCGGCCCAGGGTTCAGCTGCCCATCGGGAGGAGCCCAGCAACTTTGAATAACATTACGGGGCAGCCAGAGGCGCCACCCGAGGAAGCCTTCGCTGTGAGACCCGACCAGACCGGACCCAAGCGTTCTGGAGTTCAGCTGCGGAACCCAGCAACTTCGGCACGCCTTTAATCCCAACAAATGAGGAAGGAGCCATCACCGTGGGACGCCACCAGACCCGACCCGACCCGAGCACTCGGCCAGAGGCCGCACCTGGAACCCAGCTAGCTGCCTAAGGTGTGGAGCCCAACAACTTGAAGGTGTTGGTGAAATTGCCTTACAAATCAACCTGGTCAGCTGAGATCCAATCGGGAGAGGTCTCAGAAATCTACAATCTGGGGAAACAAGATCAGCTGAAGAGTTGGCCAGNNAGCAGAGNGNGACCTGANAACACAAGAGAAGGANCCGTCCAGCCACNGAACCAGATTACCGGAATCACACACCCACCCTGCACCGACTGGGAACAGGTAAGACCCCATCTCTGGACTGCAGACCAGAT
>LZPO01087242.1:77252-109744 GCA_001675575.1 Neotoma lepida | reverse complement strand
ACATTCAAACGACACCCACCAGCACAGAAAACAAACTGTGTAGCATCAAGGAAACCAAGAACATGATCACTGAAAGCAGGCAGTGGCTGCTGCACAAGTCAAATATGCCACATAAGAGATGCATAAGCACACTGATGTGCCTGTTTCATAGCAAGCAGTGACAAGAGTAGCTAGCTCTTGGAGCTCCTGAAGCGGAAGGCTACAGGTTTCACCTGTGTAGACACCTCAGTAGGCAAGTGATCGATTCTCCACTAATTTTATTCTTCATATTCATTTTTTCTAACAGACATCCACCTACCACCACCACCAATAACATCTATCACATTGTTTTCAAGCCTAAATAAATAAATAAAGTATTTATTTTGTGTAAAGAGGTGCGTGCATGCTACAGCATATGTGTGGAGGTTAGAGAAAACTTTTGAGAGCCAGTTCTCTTCCTTTCATCACATGGAACCTGGGAATCAACTCAAAGTTGTCAGGTATGGTGGTTTAAATGAGAATGGCCCTATGGGCTCATATTTGAATGCTTGGTCCCTAAGTGGTGGAACTGTTGTGGAAAGGGTTAGGAGGTATGGCCCTTTTGGAGGAGGTCTATCACTGAGGGTGGGCTTTGAGGTTTCAAAATTCTATGTTACTCCCAGTCTCCCCCCCCACCACCACCACCTCTGCCTCCAACTTGAGGACCAGGATGTAAGTAAGTTCTTGGTTTCTGTTTCAGCATCATGCCTGCCTGCCTGCCATCATGCTCCCCACCATGATGGTCATAGACTCACCCTCTGAAACTAAAAGCAACCCTCCCAACCAAATGCTTTCTTCTATAAGTTGCTTTGGTCATAGTGTCTCTTCACAGCAAAAGAAAAGTAACTAAGACATCAGGCTGGGTAGAAAATGTCTTCACCTGCGTAGCCACCTCACCAATCCAGTTTCAGATTTTTTTTTAAGACACAACAGGGGAATAAACATTAGGCTATGGCAATGTAACTTTTGTTTTGTTCAATAATATACCAGGAATTCCAGTGAGCCAAATATATAAGCAAAGGCAAAATGGGGCTGGGGGAGGGAAGCAAAATAAAAAGAAACTGAAGAATAAGGTGCTGGTAGCTATAAATACCCAACTTCATTAATAATAGGAAAAAGTGAAATAAAGTCATATGAGTATACTCCTCAGCCAGGCTACACAAGTTACACATAGCAATTCAGACAGGCAGGTGTNACCCTCAGCTAAGCTGTGGTACATTCATACTGCTTACAGTTGGAGGTACACAACAGGAAGCCTTTCCATGTAAGTGATTCCCCACCAAGATCAGAACTGCTCCTGGATGGCCACAATTTTGTGAGAAAAGGCAACTGAGAAGCTTAGAATGACTGGACAATAGCAGCTGAGCAGAAAGCACTGGGCTCTGACCAAGCATGAGGGGCACAAAGACTACTAGGGAGTTGTCCCAAGGTAGGAGAACAGAGTGTGAAGACATGCAGCCAGCAATGCAACCCAACTGGTACCTTGAGATCCCTGTGGATGATGGGTGGTTTCTGCCTGTGCATGTGCTGCACTGCTCTGCATGTCTGGTAGAAGATCTTCAGAATGCTGTCGCAGGATAGAGGGCCTTTACATTCAACTCTCCTGAGAAACTCCACCAGCTGTCCTAAAGGAGACAAGTGAAATTAGTTGTCCTGGGGTTCAGAATGCTATACTCTACTTGTTAACAGGTTCGGTCTGTCTCTGTGTACGGCAGCCCAGGCAGGAGTGGCATTTCTAAGGCCTTAGTCAGGGTGCATACCCAATCCATACGACTCTAACCATTCCTTAAACTTCTGTAGGAAGGCAAATAAAACGGGGTCCCTATAACTCTGGGTATAAGGACCACCACTGCTCCAGGGAAGGTAGGGGCCAGGGATGGCTTGGGACACCCCTGGGACAAAACAAGAAGCAAAAGCAATCATATGAGAAAGCTTTGAAGGCAGGGAGAAAAGTTCTAGCAGTCAGACAGAGGCAGCGACCAAGGTCACTGAAAGAATAATCACAAAGCAGAAGCTCTAGGCTCATATCCATAGCACAGTAGAGGCAGAGCAGAAACTCAGACCCTCACCACAGTTCCCCTAGTCCAGAACTACATCATGTCCTGCTGGTAGCTCCATTCTGGCTCCTAACTCTTTCAGAATTAAACCATTTCCTGCTTCCACCATACTTGATTCTCAGAATCTACACAAACCCAGGAGAACAGTGGTCCTCCAAAGAAACAGAAACCCTGGTTAAACAGGAAGGCTCCATGGAGCAGGAGCAGATATGTCCACCTAAGCTCTATGTCAGACTGATCATAATGCTAATTTTAACTGGCCCATTCAATAGTTNATTCTTGGTAAGAATTAAGATATTTTTATTGTTTTGAGACAGGGTTTCAAAAACTTGCCACCCTCCTGCTTTAACTTTCTGAATGCTAGGATTATATGTGTATGCTACCATAATAAGCCACAGACTATTTTAAAATGTATTTATTTGGGGGCTGGAGAGATGGCTCAACAGTTAAGAGCCGTATTGTATTGCTCTTGAAGAGGACTTGGGTTTGGTTCCTAGCATTCACATTGTGGTTCACAACCATCCATAACTCCAGTGCTAGGGGACCTGACATTCTCTTCTGACCATCATGGGCACTAGCACACATGTGGCACACATACACACAGGCAGGTGAAATTGTCATACACACACAAATTTTTTACAAATACTTATTTTTTTTTATTGCATCTTTAAAAAATTTAGTGTGGGTGTGTGCGACAATGCGGACATGGAGGCTAGAGGACATTTTGGAAGTTGCTCTCTTCTTTCACCATGTGTGTCTTAAGGGTTGAATTCAGATGGTCAAGTGTGGCGGCAGATGCCTTTACCCACTGAATCGTCTCATTGACCCTTAACAATTTTATTTTTAAATTATGTGTGTGTGGGAATTTGTACATATGAGTGCAGGTGTCTCACTAAAGCCAGAAGAAAGCACTGGATCCCTTGGAGCTAGAATTACAGGTGGTTGTGAGCCACTTGACATGAGTGCTGGGGTACAAACTAGGATCTTCTGCAACTGCAGCAAACACTGTTAACTGTGGAGCCATCCAACCTACACTTTTGAATTTTTTTTTTTAAGCCCCCAATTTGCTAAGGATGACTTTGAACTTCTGATCTTTCTCTCTACCTCTTGAGTGCTGGGATCACAGGTGTGCATGCCTGGTTTTTTGCTGTGCTAGCAATCAAACCCAGGGATTCATGCATCCTAGGCAAGCACTCTACCAACTGAGTTACATATCCAGTTTTAAAGTATTTTTACAAATAATCCACATGTAGCAGGGCAGGAACTGCTAATAAACTCTTCCTTTACTNGGAAAAAGTTTAGCCTATTCGTGACAAAGTACAGATTGAGGGCTTACAATAGATGCAACAAAAGAGATCAACTTAAAGAAAAGGTCCATGGCTTAACCTAAGACTTCAAAACTGCCTTTAGTGAATTCTGCACTTGCTATCACAGGGAGGGGGGGTTCTCCGACTTCTCAGAAGTTCAACAACTCTGCCCCAAATCCAGGCAAGCCCTATCCAGCACAGAAATGTTCACCATTAAGCACCCTGTTGCTTATCTGTGTCCTCCCAAAGATGGACCCTGGGAGACACCCTCCAAAGCATATGAGTTTGTCAGCTGTGCTAGTTAGTTTTCAGAAATTGTCTCCATTGGCTTAGTCTGTAGACAAGTCTGCAGGAACATTTATTTTTATTATTATATTTTGTATTCATCTATTTATTTTACATCCCAGCTGAAGCCCCACCACTACCCCCTCTAACCCCTCCTTTTCTGTCTCCATCCAGAAAAAGGCAGGTCTCCTATGAGTATCAATAAAATGTGGCATATCAAGTTGCATGTAGTAAGACTAAGCACCTCCCCATGTATTAAGGCTGGACAGTATGAGAAGACCCAGTATAAGAAGTAGGGTCCCAAAAGCCAGTAAAAGAGTCAGAGAGAGCCCCTGTTCTGAGGTGACAATTTTTCAAATTAGTGTTTGATCCAGCCCGCTGTAGGTGGTGCCACCCCTGGGCCGATAGTCCTGGGTTATATAAGAAAATAAACCAATATTGGTTTATTTTCTTATATAGAAGCTCCTCAATGGCTTCTGTGTCCAGTGCTGCCTCCAGGTTCTTGTCTTCAGTTACTGCCCTGACTTCCTCAGTGATAGAATGTGCCCTTTCCTACTCAGGTTGCTTTTGGTCATGCTGTCTATCATATCAATAGAAACCTACTAGAATATCAGCTCACCCCACTGTAATGACTTTGGATTACCAAAAAGGAAATACACGTGCTGCTGGTTCAGTGGGTTAAGTGCTAACCATGAGGACCAGAGTTTGGATCCCTAGAATCCTAGTAAAAGTTGGGTGGGTGGGACAGCCTGCAAAAAATGCTAGTATATAGTATGTAGAAATGAAATCCCTAGAATAAGCTGAGTCCTGGGTTCAGTGGCACTATTAGGAGGTGTGGCTTTGTTAGAGTGGGTATGGCTTTGTTGGGGGAAGTGTGTCACTGTGGGGGCAGGTTTTGAGGTTTCCTATGCTCAGGATACTGCCCAGTGTCTCAGCTGACTTCTGTTGCCTGCAAAATGTAGGATTTTCAGCTACTCCTCCAGCACGTCTGCCTGCATGCTGCCATGCTCCCCACTATGATAATAATGGACTGAACCTTTGAAACTGTCAGCAAGCCCCCTCAATGAAATGTTTTCCTTATAAGAGTTGCCATGGTCATGGTGTCTCTTCATAGCAATAGAAACTCTTAAGACAGAAGTTGNTACCAGGGACTGGAGTATTGTTGTGACAGGCCTGACCATATTTTTATTTGGAGTAATATAGAGTTTGGGACTATGGATTAGAAAAGCAGTTCAACGTTTTAAGTGCTGCTTAATGGGCCATACTATTAGGGGCATGGAAGACAGAGGTACTGAGTGTGATTTGATGAGCTATGGGGTGCTCACTCAAGAGGTTTCAGAGAAGAATTTTAGTATGTTGCCTTGAAATCATTCGTGATATTTTAGTGAAGAAAGTGACTGGCTTTTGTCCTTGTCTGAAGAGTCTGCCTGAGGCTAAAGTGAAGAATTTTAGGTTAATTCCATTGTAGAAGTCTCCAAACAGCCTCGTATAGACTCTGTCTGTGGTCATTAGTGGTAACTCTAATGAAGATTTATAATGAAAAGGAGCAAGCTGAGCAAGGTGAATTACAAAAAAATGTAAATTTTGAGGAGAAAAAAAGCACCAAGAAGTGGAACAGAGGTAAATCCTGTGTTCAAGGAGGTGGAATAAAGGGAGTGGTGACCTCAGGGCAAGATCCTACCCAGCTAAATTTCCCACAGGTGAAAAGGAACTATAGAAAAGCTTAGAGCTGGGTGTGGTAGGGCACACCTTTAATCCCAGCACTGGAAAAGCAGAGCCTGGCGGATCTCTGAGTCTGAAACCAGCCTGGTTACAGAGCAAGTTTCAGGACAGCCAAGCTTAGGCAGTGAAGAACAGAAAGCTGGGGAAGATGTAACTGAATGAGGGGCCATGTTCCAGTCCCAGCAAGCAGCAAAACTTGGCTGCTTNAGTCATGTGGTTCTGGCTTTAGAGTTAAGGATAGAAAAAATGGTTATAGAATTTGCCTGAGCCTAAAGAAAGCCTCTAAGGCCAAGCATGTGTCAGGGGTGTCTCTGAATGGAGGTCCAGCAGAGAGGCCACTGTGGGGAAACTGTGAACTTGAAGCCTGGATTGCTTTGGAGAACCCAAGATGTTAAGAGATGCCACATACTTGCGGAAGAGAACTGCTAACTGGGAGTGGATTCAGCCCAAAAGAAAGAAGTGTGTTGCAGTCCACAAAGCTGAATGGAGTTGGAGATCTAAAGAGCATTTTGACATCAGATATGGAGATGCAGAGTTTGGAGTTTGCTCAGCTGGTTTTTGGTCTTGCTTTAGTCCAGTATTCCCTCACTATGCTCCCTCCCCTATGTTTTGGAATGGGAATGTATATCTTGTGTCATTATATGTTGGAAGTATGTGATCTGCTTTTTGATTTTGATTTTATAGGGGATTACAGTTACGAGATTGCATGAATCTCAGAAGAAACTTTGAACTTTTAAACATTATTAAGACTGTGATAAGCTATGAGGACTTTTGAAATTGGACTAAAGGCATTTTGCATTATGATACTGTTACAAGCTTTTGGGGGCCAGGGAGTGGAATGTGGTAGTTTGAATGTAATTAGCCCTCATAATCTCATAGGGAGTGGCACTATTAGGAGGTGTGGCTTTGTTGGAGTGGGTATGGCCTTGTTGGAGGAAGTGTGTCATTGTGGAAGGGGCTTTAAGGTTTCCTATGCTCAGAATACTGCCCAGTGTCTCAGCTAACTTCCTGTTGCCTGCAAGATGCAGGACTCTCAGCTACTACTCAAACACTACATCTACCTGCATGCCGCCATGCTCCCCACCACGATGATAATGGACTGAACCTCAGAAACTGGAATCAAGCCACCTCAATTAAATTTTTTTTTTTTAATAAGAGTTGCTGTGGTCATAGTGTCTCTTCATAGCAATAAAAAACCTAACTAAGACACTCAGGATGAGCCCTTAATTGATTATCCAATACCAGTGGGCAGCCCTGCTTTTACTCTTTCAATGAGCATTTTGTAACTNAATATATCAGGAACAACAGGCATCCATGAAGACAAAATGTAGCAGACTGGACAAATCTGCCTCTTACAATGCCCAGCACAGGAACAGTGCTTCTCTCCATCCCAAGAGTTCTAAGCTGGAGGCCATACCACTAGAGCTGGCACCTTCCTAGCTTGTAAAGAAATGGCCCAGAAGCTGGGCGGTGGTGGCGCACGCCTTTAATCCCAGCACTCGGGAGGCAGAGGCAGGCCAATCTCTGTGAGTTCGAGGCCAGCCTGGACTACAGAGTGAGTTCCAGGAAAGGCAAAGCTACACAGAGAAACCCTGTCTCGAAAAAACAAAAAACAAACAAACAAAAAAAAATGGCCCAGAGCACCTAGACCCAGTTCCCAGACACTATGCTCCATTGAAAAAACCCAGAGCTGCCCAAAAACAAGGGTCACAAGAAACAGACTCAGACTGAATCTAACTTAGGGAACCATGAAGGACTTTGTTGGAGGCTGGATGAGATAGTAGAAAGACATCCTGGCTAATCATACTGTATACTACCTCCAAGATAAGAATCAGATGTACAATTTGGGTCTGCAACTTTAACAGAAACGGTCCCTGCTCTCAGATAATACATGTAAAAAAATAATTTCTAAACTTGAGTGGGAAGTAGTGACACAGGCTTGTAATCCCAGCCCTCACAAGGTCAAGGCAGGAAGACTGATTCAAGTTCCAAACTAGCCTTGGCCAGAGTGAGCCTGCCTTAAACAAACAAACAAACAAAAAAACAAAACCACCCCCCCATACACACACACACTCCTCTCTCTCTCCCTCTCTCTCTCTCTCTCTCTCTCTCTCTCTAACTTCCTGGTCTTGATGTTTGCAGCTTTTCTTTAAAAGAGAAAGAGAAGACAGAGACAGAGAAAGATAGAGAGAAGCAAGACCATGAAGAAAAATAAATCAACTATCAGAAACTGTTACAAACTGGCAAATCTAATGCATACATCTGCTGAACTTTTATGTTTTCATTAAATTTAAAACTTTAGAATGGCCAGCCTGGGCTACCAAGTGAGTTCCAGGAAAGGCGCAAGCTACACAGAGAAACCCTGTCTCGAAAAACCAAAAAAAAAAAAACAAAAACTTTAGAATGAAAAAGTTGAACAGAAACAGAGGAAGAGTGGATGGTGGGACAGAGTGAAGGTGGGGAGAGGGAATGGGAGGAGAGGAGGGAGGGGAAACTATGGTCAGGATGTAAAATAAATGAATAAATTTAATAAAAAAAAGTTGAGCAAACAGAGTATCTGCATATATGTCAATTGAGATGTAGTTAATCCACCTTTCTCCCCTGACAGCCGGTTCTTAGCCCAGGCAGCTCCTGACTTCATAGCCTCCTGTCCTCTATTCACAGTGGATGACTTTGCCAACAGGTAGACCAGGGTACTGAGTAGACTGACAGGAGCTAGTGGGGACCTGCAGACACATGAGGACAGAAGTAGGGGAAGCTGGAGGAGAATGCCTTGCTCCAGTAGAGGCTAACATCCTAGGGCTTCCAGCCTGTGGAAATAGTCTGTACTGCACATTTAGTCTCTTGCTTTTGACAACTAAGAGCCTACATGTGCCCTGCGTAGATCCCCACCTTTCCACTCGGTAGAGGGATCCTACTGGCTCATTTGTGGCTTCTATACACTCACTCTACACTTCTTCCTATCAGCTAGACATTCCATTTTTGCTCCTTTTGCCAAATCTATTCACTCACTGTCCCCAGCTTTCTCCTCTGTCGTTATTTGTTTGCTACTGGTCTGCCCGCGCTCCAGCCACCACAATATAATTTCTCATGATCACTGAGTAGGGACTGGCTCATGGGCAAGCGGCTTTCACATGGTTGGGATTCCTNCCATGGGCTTCCTGTCTCAGTCTCCTGTGCTGCTCCTTTGCCTCTCTTGGCCTCTTCTCTCCCAACACTCACTGCTCTGGTCGANACATAAGCAGCCACTTGTACCACAGTTTTCCCTCAGNATAGGCATCACACACTCCAGATCACACTGGGAATGACATAGCATTTTGGCAGACATTTCTCAGTAGAGCTCTGTGATGAAGTTTGCTATTTTTGAGAGGTCAATTCCACTTAATAGCTGGAGCATGGGGTTCAACTCCCCATTGTTAGGATTACAGGAGTGCAATACTACACCCAGCAAGGGGGAGACTTGCCTCAAGCATTACCCATAGTTACTTATGCAACCTAGAGATCTACCTGAGGTGTGTCCTATCCTCTGGCCTGCCAGTGGATCAAAGAGTCTTCCTGATGCTTTCTTTGGTTTGACCTTGATAAGGCCACATGCCAACTAAGAGCTTCCTCCATCCCTCTCAAAACAAGGCACTATTTGCACTACCTAAGGACATGCCACTTATNCACCTGTTGTTGATCCTTTCCAGTTCACATATGAGGACACTGAGGTTCCATTGCATGCCTGCTCATCCTGTTTCAGGAGAAAGACATGATGAGGCCCTGCTTTTCAGAATCTATAGCCTAAGGCCAGGCATGGTAGCATACACCTTTAATCCTAGCACTTGGGAGGCAGAGGTAGGTAGGTATCTGTGATTTCAAGTCTAGTCTGGTCTACATAGCAAGTTCCAGGCCAACCAGACCTACATAGTAAAACTGTCTCAAAACATACAAAGAACCTACAATCCATGAAGGACACACAAAAGCATATTCCAAACAACACAAACACCAGTGGATAGTTGATTGGTTCTTTCAGTCAAGACTGATATACTTTCAGAATATCTTGGGAGTATTGCTGAAACTATTCAAACTATTCAAACATGTCAGAAAGTACTTAAACTTCAAGGCACTTTACCTTTACAGAGCTCTGTAAGCAGGAGGAACTCAGCCTGCCCAGTGTCCGATTCCTCTTTTCCTATGGATGCTGCAGAGCAGAACTGGACAATATTGGGGTGGCCGGAAAGTTTTTTCTGCATGTCTTGTTAAAGAATAATATGAATAAGTATGTCCACAACTGTGTGCACTTAAAAATAAACATTCACAAGTGTTAAGAAACCAAAGTCATGATACTCAAATTGCCTTATGCCTGCCTTAGCACATAAGGGTATCTGAACAGAATGATGAGGGAGGGGCAAGTAAGGACAGTGAGAAAGTGAAAATTGTGGCAAGAAGCTACTGGAAATGCTAGATATGAGGAGGTCAGAGAGACAGGCAGAAGACCTCCAGGTTCCACAACAGGAAGGTGGTCAGAAGTGACTGTGTCCACTCAAAGCTCAGGCAGCCATTGGGCTATCAGAGAGCACAGAGCCTAAAAAGAAAAGGAAGCAAATTCTATCTGCAGTAAAGACTATGCCTTATCATGTGGTAGAAGAGAATAGGAAAGAAAGGTCCTGTCATGTACCATATGTACAGGGTGAGGAGTGCAAGCAGGGTGCACACTGAGGCCCACTGATATGGTAGCATCCATATAGTTCTTGCCTAGGTCATCAGAGAAGCAAAGTGGGACTCTCCTTATGAAAACTGACCCATCTATTTGGCATGGAAACTTCAAAGACTGGAACAGCAACCCACTTCCCAACACCTAGGAAACTTCCACTTCAACAATGAGAATGAGTAACAGAGAAAAATCCTTTGCATGAGAAATGTCTATAGGAAATCTGGTAAAAGCAAAAGGCTGATTTTTTAACTTATCACAGGAACCTCCTGGTAACTGTGTCAAGCCTGACACATTTAGTGATGGCAATAACGCTCAGTCCCAGGAAAAGGATACCAAGAAGCAAACTTCCTGAATGATGGCTCTGTTCTTTTCCTCTTCATTGGATAATAATCTCTGTCAGGGAATAGCACACAAGAAGATTGAGGTCTGTTTACCTTCTGCTTAACAGATAAAACATTCTGGAGATTACAGGCAGTTTCTGGGGGAAACTGAGTCTCAGGGAGCATAGTATACCATTTACCTGCATTTGAACATCTGATCTCACAGAAGCTTAGAAGATTTGAATGACCTTTATACTCCAAAGACCCAAGAAAAAGTAAAAATAGGACAGAGTAAAACAAGAAAAACAAGGAGATAGAGTACACACCTAGCAAAAATAGGCATACAATGTGGACTGCCAAAACCAGCCCTGGTCTAAGGGTCCACTGGTTATGCTCCACCCTTGCCAGGAAAGGACCCCCCTGCTTGCCTATCAAAGCAGAGCTGGGCCTACTGCTATGCCTCAGGACAAAAAAATCAGAGCTGCCTAACTGAGCATCAAGATCTGGAGTGCCCTTCTCACCACATTACTTTAATCCTATTTACAGACATGCTGTGAATGTATTTGATAAGTGGCTTCTGAACTCTTCAAATTCCTGGCCTTTATTTTGACATGTGGAGAAGAATTGATGAAATCCAGAGGTCAGTCCCATTCCTCCCTCTAAACCATACCAGCTCCCCAGGTAGGATAAGAAGCTACAAAGAGCATTCTCAATGTAAGCTGGAGTTGTGGGCATAGGGTAAGCCCTGAGAATATGGAGGAGGCAAGGATTAACAGACTTAAACTGAGTGATATGCATAGAATACTAGAGATGCATCCTTGAAAATAGCCCAAGATATCTTTATAATAAGCTAAAATCTCCATAAAATGACCGTCATTAGTTATTACCTTTAATGCATACTCTCTGCCACTTCCCAGATCTTGAGCTTCATAAACAAATGCGAACCCTCCTGAAAAAAAAATTGTCAGTCAGTGCTATGACTTAAACTTAGAAATACCTTTACTGAATAAAATACAAAGCAAAATTTGGCCATGGATAATAATTCCTTCCTACAAAAGACTGCAGCCCAATTTTTATGTCACAGCCCTTTACACCTTCTGCTCAGAGATAGGGAGGGATCAGCAAATAGAAAGCAACAGGAAATCTGCAAAACCAAAATCAAGTACCCTGAAAACAAATAAGTAAAACTGATGAATTCTATCTGGGTTAGCAAACACCAAGGAAGGCTAATGCAAATAGAAAAAAATGTCAACACCCAGAGGAAGAAAGTAGATTATGNTGCCCTGACATCCAAAGAGAAAAAAAACTGACCAATATCACTCATAAAGATGGATCAAAGAACTCAGTAAGCTTGTGATGTTTTGGCTTTTTAAAACAGGGTNTTGCTATGTTGGCTCTGAATTTACATGCTCTCCCTCAGCCTCCCCAATGCTTTATTTAAATAGACAGTCCCATTATAAAATTTAAAACTGCCAGCAAACCAAGACTAGAAAGAAACTTCNTCAATTTTATAAGAAGAAACCCTAAAGGACCAACAGCAGCAGTGTTAGCGGCAAAATGAGAGCAGAAGAAGGCCAAGGTGTATATTCATGTCACTGATACTCAATATTACACAAGAGCCTTTGGTCAATGCAATCAGACAAGGAAAAGAAAATCAAAGGCATCCAGATCACAAAAGAAGTAAAGATGTTTTTATTTGCAGATTAAAGTGATCTTCCAAGTAGCAAATCTGGTAAAATCTCAAAAAGAAAAGAATAGAGAGCAAAAGAGAGGAGGAAGGAAGGGAAGAGAAGAAAATAGAAGAAAAAAGGCAGACTGGCAAGATGGCTCAGTAGATAAAGGAACTTCCCACCAAGGCTGACATGACAACCCAAGCTCAATTCCCAGAATATGCATTGTGGAAAGAGAGAAGTGATTGCTGCAAGTCATTTCTCTGACTACATGCTAGCCATGACATTCCCACCCCCATCACCACCCCCAAGAAAGAAAGAGAAGAGAGAAACAAATGAACTACAACTAATTTAGGAAGGCTATAGGATACAAAAATAGGATACAAAATTCAGAGGCTGGAGAGATGGCTCAGCAGTTAAAAGCACTCTTGCTCTTGCAGAAGACCCAGGTTCGGTTCCAAGCAGCCACATGGTTGGTCATAACCTTCCTTAATTCCAGTTCCTGGGGATTGGATACCCTCTTCTGACCTCCACAGGTACCATGGATGCACACAGTGCATACATACAGGCACAGTCATACACATAAATTAAAAAAAAAAATCAGTGAAGACTTAGAAAAAATTCCAAAATGAGTAGAAAGCTATCTGGCTTTATGGTTCTGCCTAACAACCTTTTTCACACTCCAGAGTTAATAGAAACTATGACAACAAAGAATGGGGACCCATAAACTCCTCTGTGACAAAACCTGATATAAACTGATAGGAGCAATTTGCCTACAACGAGAATATTTATTCATTTACTTAGATACATAGCAATACATTTGACTACAAAAATTTTCTCAACCCCTCTGGGAGCATCCCATGATAAAAGGTTGTGCCCTGAGTCATCTTTCAGAACTTGAAGAATTGTGAAGTTGTTAAGAGCCTTACTTATATCCTTTTTTTTCTTTGATTTTTCAAGACAGGGTTTCTCTGTGTAACCCTGTCTCTAGCTGTCCTGGAACTCGTTCTGTAGACCAGGCTGGCCTCAAAAACACAGAGATCCACCTGCCTCTGCCTCCCAAGTGCTGGGAGGCGTGCGCCACCACCGCCCGGCCTTCCTTATATTCTTCTAAGACAGCTTGAATCCCAATGGCCCATGGTCTAAGGCTGCTGTTCAGGAAACTCATTTAAATAATCTATGTAAAATACTACAGATTTCTTACTGTCTCAATTCAGAAAAAAACTTAAAATACCACATTTAAGTCTAAAAGGAAGAAATCTATGGGTTACAATTGCACTGGTTATTTTTATTCCTGTTTGGGCCAGAGAGCAGAGGGAATGAGCTACTCGGCACAGACAGTAGCTGCCCACACTTCCTAGTTTTCCATCCTGGGTTCTATGCGGCCTGGGTAAGCTTCCTACNTCACACAAATCTCCCTCTCCTGCCAATCAGACTACCTCCCACCACAGACTGCCTCTTGCCAAATCCCCTCTTCCAGGTACAGCCTGCAGCTATCTTCTAATGGCCTCTTCTATAGAAGCAACCCTCCCAGCTCCCCTAGAATTCACATTGTTTATTGTACTGCTCCACCCCAGGCTGCCTCTTCCTTCCAGTATCTGAACATAAGTCTTATTTTACATTCCATACGAAAAGAAACGGGGTCTGCCTCTTCTCTTCCTCTCTCCCTTCTCGGTTTGTGGATTTAATTCAGAGCCTCATACATGTTAAGCAAGAGCTGTATCACTGAGCTATAATCCCCAGCCCTTTTCACTTTTTGAGACATCATCTTACAAACTTGCTCAGGTTGGCCTTGAATTCTATCTGTAGCTCAAGCAGACCCTGAAGTTGGACTTTTCCTGCCTCAGACTCCCAAGGTGCTAGGATTATAGGCCAGTGACATCACTCCAGGGCTGAATTTCTTGAAAAATGAAAGTAATTGCCTGGTATCTTTAAGAATGAACAAACCGATCTAGCATTATCTTTGTCATTCCAACAGATGAAAGGCAACATCACATGTCATATATACGGTTAGTGGAGGTACTAAATCCATCTCTGAAGGGAAAAGTGCCAGAGGTTTTCTCACCAAATCATATCCAAATCTGTTTATATCTACAGTGCAGAATATATGTGACAAAGCTACTGCCAAAACATCCCCTCTGCCCTTCCATAGTAAAGAACGTTGAACAAGTGCCCTGCCCCCTGTTAAGCACAAATGGCACAGACAACCTCAGCAGAATGATTCTCCAATCCTGAAAGCTACTTCAGACCTGGGTCAGGCCACTCTTCTCCCTGAACCAATTTGGTAGAACATAACTATGTTTAGCAGGCAAATTTCACAGCTAGTGAGACCTGGCACACTCCAAGGTAATAATGGAAAAAAAAGGCACAGTGGCTGAAGAAATGGCTCAGAAGTGAAGAGTATTTGTTGCTCATGTAGAGGAGAGGAGTAGCATTAGATTCCCAGCACNCACATGGAGGCTAACAACTGTCTATTCAGTTCTAGGAGATCAATGCCCTCTTCTGGCCTCAGCAGGCAACACATACAAATGATGCCCAGAGATACAGGCAGGCATCCACACACATTCAAAAAAAGGGGGGAAGGGGAATCACAGAAGAGAGAACAGGATTCCACACATACTGATTACAGATCCTGTGAGAGGATGTTCAGGAAGCTACAAACTAGACTGACTTCAAGACACGTGACTATGGCATTGTCTATCAAGCAAGGTTCTTAAAGGTTACAGCTACTGGCTTTGCTTCCTGTAACTTATAGGAGGTCACATACAGAAAGATTCAAGAGGTGAGGCAAACACTAAGGCTATAAGAGAAAACGAGACTACAAGGCCCCCTACAGTCTATCCTCTCCCTCACCAAGGGGAGGAGGGGATGATGGCTATCGACTGTAGAGTTCCCCAGAACTCAGTAGCACAAGCACTGCCGTCTCAAGACAGTTCCCTTGGTGCAACAGCAACCCTGGATATGATACAAAGAATAATAGCTTATGACCCCAGAGTGACTGGGCTCACCTCCTGACTCCACCTTTCAACCTTTTGAACTTTTTTTAATAAGCCCCAGTCACAGCCGTGGCCCCAGACAGAGGTGGTCCCTCCAGTCCCAGGCTTCCTTTACTGGAAAACCACCTGCTAGCATGACCCTTGTACTAACTCTACCCTCCAGGAAGTGTTTATCCCAGACGCGGCCTACACTCAGTAATCACCTCCGAAGGCCCTAACCCACAGGCCCCTGTGTCACCCTGCCTTGCCAGGCCCCACCCCCACCTGACTCAGAGCCCAGCAGCGTCCCTCCACAGCGATGGCCTGATCCACATTCCAGCAGTGACTATTCCCACTGACCCTGCCCACAGAGATGACTCCCCGCGGCCCTGAAATGACCCACACCATAGTAGTGATTGTCCTGGGCTTGATTCATACCCTGGACACGATCCTTCTAGCTGCCCCTGCCCAAAGCGGTGACCCTCAAGCGTTCTGACTTGAACCACACCCCGGCAGCGACCCTCCCTGGCTGCGCCTGCTTCCCGCGGCCTGGCGACGCCTACACCTCACCTTCGGCTAGAACCCGCCGCACCCGCAGTCGCAGCTCGCCCAGTTCCACTGTCTGCCCCACGAAGTCACTCTGGTCACGGCCGGCAGCTCCGCCAAGAGAACCAGGGCCTGCCAGGAAGTCCAACGCAGACTGCAGCAGTGACATGGCGGCGGCCGCTCAGCGGCAGCGGGAGCCAGGCTCCGGCTCCGCACTGCCGGGTCAGCAGCTGCGGGAGAACAACCCAGCCATCTTCCGCCCGCGCCGTGACGTAAACCCGAGAGCAAGTTGCGTCGCGACGCCGCGGCCCCGCCCCGACGCAGCANGCGGAAGGGCGCGTGTTTCTGCAGAGCAAGCAGGATGCGCAGGCGCAGAGGCTGCAGTCCCACGGGTGTCAAGCTCCGGAGAGGCGAGGAGAGGGGCGGTCGCCATCTGGCCCTAACCTCGTCCCGTCGCTTCCGCTGGCCCGAGTTAGGACCACTTTCGCCGAGTCCAGCCTCGGTGGCTGGGGCGTCGCGGGTCGTTGGGCGCGTGCTGCGTACTGTCCCAGAGCCCGCCGCTCGCGCCTGACGCCTCAAGGTAAAAGCGAGGCCTGGAGCCCACCCTAGAGTCCCTTAATGCCCGTTTGGGGAGAGGAGGTTGTCTATCAGACAAGCAGCCAGCCTATAATCCACAGACACGCGTTCTTATGTTTTGGCCCACACAGGTTTGGGGAAGGATGAACTAGTTGCTAACATTAAGACTGAAAAACGTTAAGTTTAAAAGAAAAAAAGCTTCACAACGTGTGTAGAAAAGTCACCTGGCAGTACTGGACCCAGAATCCTGTGTGATGTCAACCACCTAGAGCTGCCCACTTCAGGTGAGACAAAGTCCTGGGGTCCCCACCCGTCTCCTTACCTCTGTGGTTCCCGAAGCCACCTGAGGTTGCAGCCCCTTGCGTAGAGCATGTGTTTTGGGACTAAAAAGTTAGATCTTCAAGCTCAAATCAACATCTTAATCTTCCCAGAATTGAATGCTATTAAAGATACCTTTGGAAACGACTTGCTCTCTAAAAGTCAAGTAGAAAAGAAATGAAAGATGATCATTAGCCATAGTAAGTTGAGGTAGGTGGTAGGTGAGCAGCAGTTTCATGAAAATGGTGAAGTGGAAGCTGTGTATCTCAGGTGGAGGGATAAAGTGGTGAAGTAGAGATGGTACTTGGAAGTAACCGAGGAAGTTTGTGGAGAAGAGTGTGGGAGCTGAAAGGGCAGTGTGATATTGACATGTTCTTAAATGGGAGACATGAGCAGCCCAAAGCCAATGGGAGTTAAGCCTTCCTGATACAGTAGAGAAGAGTACTGTCCCTTAGAATTGTAGGACAGTCAAGTCACATCCTGATACAGGATATTTAGTTTTGGCATAGAAAAGCTACTTTTCTGTAAGAAAAACACTTATAAGGTGCAGAGAGGAGGAAATAGGGCTTGCAATTGCAGGTAATTTTATGTTTTTACTGAAATGGAGTTGAAGAAATCTTTTGGTGGCGTCAGATTTCACTATATAGAAGAAGAAATCTGATAGTGAGAAAAAAAGTAGGGAACCCAAGGCTTAAGCAGTATTTAAGAGACCTAAAACAGCCATTATGAGAAACCTCATAAATAATTCACTGGAATGCATAATNGAATTTGAGGCCATAAACTCTCAGCTGGCATGACCTAGGTCAAGAGGAAATTTCTAAATCATGTAATTACTTTAGAAACCAGAGTCTTCTAAGACTAATTATTTCATAAATATAGATCACCTTTATGGCATTGTAGTAGATGCCATACTGAGAGCATCTTACGGTCTTCTTTCTTGATCTCACCTCATGTATGAACACATATAAATCTAAAACTGAATCTATGCCCTTACTCCACCAACACATTCTCTTGTAGTAGATTTCATAGTAAAGGGTATTGCCAAAGAGAATTATTTTATAATGATGAAGTTATCAAAAGGATAAAAGTTATCAAAAGGATGTATCAGGGGGCTGAAGAGATGGCTTGGTGGTTTAGATTACTTGTGCTTGCAGAGTGCTAGGGTTCAATTCCCAGCACCCACATGGTGGCTCACAACTATTTGTAACTCCAATTCTAGGGGATCCAGTGCCCTCTTTAAACCTCAGTGTGTAAAGAACATTTACTAACCTAAAACACCTGAGCAATGAAACAGGTTTTTCTCTGACCACAATGAATTAGTTTATCTAGAATTTAGCAATGTGAAAAAATGTTCTGAATGTTTGGAAATTGGATAGCTTACTTTTTTGTGTCAAAGAAGAAATCAGAAGTAGTATTTTCGAACTAGTTAAAAATAGTATTTTTGAACTAGTTGAAAATGAAAATACAGAATTTCAAAATTATGGGATGCTATTAAGTCATTAGTAGGAAATAGATCACATATCAGTGACCTTAGTGTTCATCTTAAGAAACTAGAAAAAAATGAAACCCAAAGTAATTAAAAGAAGGGAGATAAATGCCAAAATGTAGTGAAACAAAAAACAAAGCTGATTCTNTGAGGTCAATAAAACTTAGAAGTCACTGGCCAAATTGAGTTAGAAAAACAAAAATTTCTGAGATCACGAAGGAAAGGAATGTCTACTGAAAGGATAACCAGAGGCTATTATAGAACATTTCCCCAAAGAATTCAACTTAGTCTAAATAAATGAATTCATTGAAAGTCCAAACTTACTTACTCAAGAAGAAATAGGTAAACAATTGTATACCTGTTAAAGCATTCAATTTCCAGATTAAAATCGCTCAAAGATTTCATACTTACATGGCTCTACTGGGAATCCACCAAACATTTAAGAAAAAAGTTTTAAAAACTCTACATGAACTTACACAGAAAATTGAAGTATTTCTTAACTCATTCCCAACAGCATAATTTTGGTATCCTAACTTGGCAAAGACATTACAAGAAAACAACAAACTAGTATTTTTCATGAATATAACATTTTAAAAAAATCTTTAAAAATATGTTTTAGCAAATTAAGTCTAACATGAAAGGTTAACCATCCTTAATCCAGAATCCAAAACTTTGTAAGTGCCAACATGGTGCTCAAAGAGTTTCAGACTGTTTATTTGGGGATTGGAAATGTTCAGTCAATAAAATGCTCATTTCCCAAATTTTTTTTTGAAATATGAAATACTATCCCCAGGCATCTCAAATAAAGGATATCCATCTAATTTCTGTATATAAAGAATAATGTACCGCAACCATTGAGGGTTATCTGTGGAATGCAAAGTTGACTTTGTATTTAAATTTTGACCAATGTAATTTATGCTTACTAAAAAGTAAAGAACAAAAGGAAATAGCCTGACATAGTGAGGCACACCTTTAATAACTAACTGCACTCGAGAAGTACAATTGGTGGGGCACAAAGGACTTAGGATAGTGAAAATATTTTGTCTAATGCCATAAAGATGGATATATGTCATCACACATTTCTCATTGCACAACATAAAGAGTAAACTGTAATGTCAACTATGAACTTTTAATGATGTATCAGTATTGTATCAATTGTAACAAATAGGTCACCTAAATGCAAGAAATTAATGAGGAATTGAAATGTGAAGGAGTATAAAGGAATCCTATATTTTGTACTAAACTTGCTTTAAAAGTCTACTGGGAAAAGCCAGGCATGGTGGTACATACCTGCTGTAATCTCAGCACNCAGGTGGCTAAAGCAGGAAGACTACTTCTGGAATTTGAGGTCATCCTGGGCTTCTTGAGACCCTCCCTATGCAAAACAAAACAAACAAAAAAAACTATTGAAGGAATGAAAAGAGCCCAGACTGGAGGAAATTTGCACATTTCATATATGATAAAAGAACTATACCTGGAACATATGTAAATAAATGTGTTTCTGAACTTCTCATTATTGGAGGGTATCCACCAGAAAGACTACTCGGACATGGGTTTAAACTAATAGAAGGTCTTAGGGGGTTGGAGAGATAGCTCAGTGGTTAAGGGCACTGACTACTCTTCCGGAGGCCCCAGATTCAAATCCCAGCAGCCACATGCAGCTCACAACTGTCTGTAACTCCAAGATATAACACTCTCACACCTGCAAGCAAAACACCAATGCACATAAAAGTAAATAAATTTTGAAAAAGTCTATTAGCTGTCCAGTGACTACACTAGGTATTTGGGATCCCATTGTAGCCCTGAGCCTTTCTCAGAGTGGGCTTTTAAGCACAAAATTATATCCTGGGTTGACATAATTCATTTAATAAAAGCAGTTAGCCAGAAGCAGAACTAAAGAAGCCAAAAAGCGGTGTTAGTACATTTAGAGACTTTCCCAGAACTATGGACTTTGATGGATTAGGTCTTTGTGTTCATTTTGGCTGGTGGTGCTACCTGTGTGCTGAATTTTATGTCCTTAATGGTGCTTCCATCATGGAGTCAGTTGTACTAAGGTCTGGGGACCTATTACAGCATAGCATTTGGTAGTTGTAGACTCCAGGATGATGTAGAAGTCTGTGGGATGTAGTCTCATCCTCTTTGAGTATACCTTTCAGTTTTGAGTCTGTGCTCTGGACTGCTTAAACTTTAATACTTTGGCACACAGGCTTTCCCTGTTATAGTTCCCTCTTGCTTTTGTTTTTCATTAGTTCTCACAAAATGGGATGTTAGAGGTTAAATGTGAGGGTTAGAGAGGTGGTTTATCAGTTAAGAGCATTAGCTGCTCTTCAGAGGACATGAGCTCAATTCCTAGCACCTACATTACTGCATACACTGATTGTAACTCCAAAGTACAGAGGATCTGAGGCCCTCTTCTGTCACCCAGGGGTACCAGGCATGCTCATGGTACACAGACATACACATGCAGGCAAAACACCCATACACATAAAGTAATAAAAATAGTAAGAAAAAGATTATGTGTGAACCACTTGAAATAATGCTTAGTGCTTAGGACATACTTGGTAAATGTCTCTTACTGTTCTCCCATCGTGGTCATTTCAGACACTGTTCTGGCATCTCTCATTCTGGGTGGTGGATGGGCCCATTCTTCTGCAGTCCATCCAGGAAGTCTTCCCCTCCCTGCTCACTGGTATGCCCAAAGCACACTCAGATGGTTGTCTTTGGTCTGTCTCTAGGGCCTATAGTAGGTGTAGCCCAGAAACAACAAGCTTTGGGCACTGATTCATGTGAGTTTCTAACTTTTTTTTAAATTCTCATCATCATTTAGAAATCCTGAATTTCTTCTGTCTTTTGAAATCACTATCCCTCAATTCCATGTCCCAATATTTTCAGTCTTTTTTCCTTCATTGACATGTGTCTTAAAAACTGGTATATGAACTGGGCATGGTGTTGCATGTCCTTAATCCCAGCACTCTGGCAACAGAGACAGGTGGATCTCTGAGTTCAAGGCCAGCCTGGTCTATAAATCAAGTTCCAGGAAAGCTAGGACTACACAGAAGAACCCTGTCTTAAAAAANCAAAATGAAATAAAATAACCAAACAAAAAACCCTGGTATATGATGATTGTCTANGTGCTAGGTTATGGTTATTTTTCTTTTCTTTTTTGTTTTTGTTTTTTTCGAGACAGGGTTTCTCTGTGTAGCTTTGGAGTCTGTCCTGGAACTTGCTCTGTACACCAGGCTGGCCTTGAACTCACAGAGATCCGCCTGCCTATGCCTCCCGAGTGCTGGGATTAAAGGCGTGCCCCACCACTGCCCGGTGGTTATTTTTCTTCTGACAAAAAAGTTTTAGATTTATTTATATGTATGAGTGTTTTGCCTGCACACATGTACACATGTGCACTCCATATGTGTCTGGTGCCCTTGGAGGTCAGAAGATGGTGTTGGATTGCCTGGGACTGGAGTTACAGAGGGTTGTAACCTGATATGTGGGTGCTGGGAATTGAACCTGTGTCTTCTGCAAGAACAAGTGCTCTTAACTGCTTGAGCCAACTCTTGTAAGATTGATTTTCTAAAAGGTCTTGTTAAATAAAACACAGAAGCAGAGATAGGGGTGAAAGTCTGACAGAGATCAGAGGAATTAGGAACAGCTACCAGCCTAACCTTAGACTGCCGCCGCCGCCGCTGCTCCCAAAATGGAGAGTCCCAATTCCTTATACCTCCACATTTATATCCCTTTCTGTTCTGTTCTCCCATTGGCTCTTTCAGTCTCACTAGCTACATCACTTCCTCCTATGGCCCACCTCTGTCACTTCCTGCCTGTCTGTTTAGACCTCCAGAATTCTATGGTTGATGCTGGGATTAAAGGCGTGTGTCTCCACACTTGACTGTTCCTAGTGTAACCTGGAACTCACAGGGATCTAGACAGACCCTGCTTGCTAAGTGATAGGATTAAGGGCGTGTGCTAATTTTGCAAGGCTAGCGGCTGACCTTGTTCCTCTGATCTTCAGATAAATTTTATTGGGGGACATAGATAAAATACCACCACAAACTCTTCAGTACCAGTTGTGTTCTTAGTAATGTAGTATGGATGAAAAAAAAATTTTAGATAAGACTTGCTATGTAACCTAGGATGTCCTCAAATTTGAACCCTTACCTCTAACCCCTTAATGATAAGATTATAAGCATGAGTTCCTCCCTAAACACACACATACACATTACACCATTTTGTGTGTGGTGTGTGTGTGGTGTGAGCACATACATGTGTGTACACCAGAGGTCAACACTGGGTTTCTTTTATCATTCTCCATCTTTGTTTGTTTGTTTGTTAGTTTCGATGCATCGTTTCTCACTGAACCTGGAGCTCATCACTTTGCTATGCTGGGTGGCCAGTGAACCACCAGGATCCCCTGTTTCTGCTTTTCAGTTCTGGGATTACAGGAGTGTGCTGTCACACCTGGCTTTTTATGTGGGTGCTAAGGATCTGAACCCAGAAACTCATGCTTGCATAGCAAGCACTTTAACTGCTTGCCTCCCTATTTTAGTCATTTTTAAGAGTGTGGTTTCATGGTACTAAGCACATTCACATTCTTTGAACAGCCATCACTATTATCCATTTACAGAATATTTCATCTTGTAAAACTGAAATTTTTTTCTCATTTAAACACTACTCCATTGTCCCATCCTCTGACCATTTTACTTTATGGATTTGACAGCTCTAGGGACCTCATTAAATGGAATCTTGCTGATTTGTGCTTATATAACTGACTTGCTTCAGTTAGCATGAAATGTTTAAGGTAACATCTGTGTTGTGTGTCAGAACTTCCTTTTTAAAGCTGAACAATATTCTGTTGTATATAGATCTATATGTGTATATATATGTGTGTGTGTATATATATATATATATATATACATACACACTACATTTTGTTTGATATTTGTGTTGCTTCCTCTTGACTATTCTGAATACAGTTTCTGTGAACATTGGTGCATAAATACTGTAAAAGTCTCTGCTTTTCTGTTTCTATTCTTTTGAGTACCTAGAAGTGAAATTGCTTGATCTTATAGTAATCTTATTTTTTTGACCAATTGCCATGCTGTTTTCCACAGTGACTGCATCATTTGACATTTCCCCTAACAGTATACAAGGGTTCCAGTTTGCCNACATCCCTATCAATGTTGCTCATTTTCCGTCTTTATTACAGCCATCCTAGTAGGGTATGGTCTCATTATGGTCTTAATGCAATATAATGATGTTCAGTCTCTCTTAATGTGCTTATTGGCCAGTCACAACTTCTTTGGCAAAATGTATGCATTCTTTGTCCATTTTAAAAATTCCTTTAGTTGTTTTTTATATTAAACCTGTAGTTTTATTCAGGTTTGATTTTTAACAAATGTGTCCAGGAGAGAGCCCACAGGAAACAGTGAAACCCATGGGGGCAGGACCCTCCCAGATGCCTAAGGAGGGAGCATGTCCCCTCCCTTTTCTTCCTCTTCTCACTACCCCTAAAGGAGTTTGGGAAAAGACAGAGACATGGAAGGGGGCTGGTCATGTATAAGTGGTGCTTGAGGGCAAAGGGCTATGCAGAACAGGGAGTCAGACCTGGGCTAATTAGGAGGAAGGGAACAAGGACCATTTGCCAGAATCTACAGGTTTCTGATTCCAAATTGAATTTAAAAGAAGTGGGAGGGAAACTAAACCACACGTAGCATTCACTCCCTTTCCCCTACCAGGGTTGTAAGGGAAAGAGGCAAGTAGATTCCCCAAGACCATAGCTACCCTCATTCCTGGCCAAAGGAGCTAGGTGAAGGGCAGGGTCTCCCTGACAGTTTGAAAGAGTGAGAAAACAAAAATAAAGTGTATAGGAGTTCAACTAAGGGCCTAGTCAGAGCAGAAGCAGGCTGAGGAAGGGGTCTCTGTAGGCTCTGCTGCCACCACTGCCACCCTATCTTGGTAGCCAGTTATTTTATCATAGCCTTGATTGCAACAGCTGCCTCATCTGCATAGCAGACTTAGGATCTCTTCTCCACAGTTAATATTTCTCAGCCTCCTTGGCAAGGTCTCCCTCAGGCAGATAAAAGTCCTCTCATACCTTTCCAGTGTCCTGGAGCAGGAATAGGTAGGTACCCATCCCAGATGCCCATCAGCTGGGAGTCATTCCTTTTGATATTGGGGACATCCATGTTATCAGTTAACAGGCAGATATCTTCATATTTCATCCCAGTAAATATGTCACTGCCATTCCAGGTGGAGCTTGGAATGACCATGCTTGCCAGTCTTTGAAGTAGACATTTTGACCGTTTTACATGGCTGGTCTTTGAGTACCACGAAGCCAGTCCTTTTTTTTTTTAAGTGCTTCTTTTTTTTTTAATTTTTTTTTATTTTATGTGCATTGGTGTTTTGCCTACATGTGTGTCTGTGTGAGGGTGGCAGGTCCCCTGGAACTGGAGTTACAGACAGTTATGAGTTGCCATGTGGGTGCTGAGAATTGAACCCCGGTCCTCTCGAAGANCAGCCAATGCTCTTAACCTCTGATCCATCTCTCCAGCCCCACAAAGCCATCCTTATGTAATGCTGAACACTGCATTGGGAAATGGCTGAGGNGCCTGTGTCTCCTGTCTCAAAGTCCAAATCATCTATTCTAAGAGCCTCAATTCCAATAAATAACCCTGAAATTCCTGACTTGGGAATCTGGATGATTCCTCACTTTACATGAAGTGTAAATCTGAGAGATGAGCTCCAGAGTCCAGAGGCCTCATGAAGCACTAACATGCCTGCAATAAGGCCTTAGAGCTGCTCCTAGACCAAACCTGTCTAGTTGTTTTTTTTATTATTGCGTTATAAAGAGTTCTTTATATTCTTTAATTGCTAGACCCTTATCAGATAAGACTTGCAAATAATTTCTCGTATTTTATAGGTTATTTTTTATTTTCTTAATCTTATCCTTTTGAATCATAAAAGGTATTAATGTTGATGAAGCTCAACTTTAGTATTTTTTTTATTTGCAGATAGGGTCTCTCTGCATAGCCCAGGCTGTCCTGAAACTCACTATATAGAACAAGCTGTCCTTGAACTTGAAGAGATCTGCCTGTGTCTTGCCTCCCAAGGGGACTAAAGGTGTAGGCCACCACGCCTAGATTGTTGCTTATGCTTTTTAGTGCCATCTTTAGAAATCTTTGGCTGTAGCGATTTCCCCAAAACTTTCTTCTAAAAGTTTCATAGTTTTAGCTGTTAAATTTAAATTTTTGCTCCATTTGAATTCATTTTGTTGTGGTTCTTTGGCATGTGGACATTCAGTTGTCCCTCCCTATACTATTCGTTGAAAAGACCATTCTTTTNCCTATTAAATAATCTCTACTCCCTTGTCAAGAATCAAAAATCTGTTAACCGTAGATGTTTGAATTTATTTCTGAACC
This sequence comes from Neotoma lepida, assembly GCA_001675575.1. Classification (NCBI taxonomy): domain Eukaryota; kingdom Metazoa; phylum Chordata; class Mammalia; order Rodentia; family Cricetidae; genus Neotoma; species Neotoma lepida. The sequence goes on along the minus strand of LZPO01087242.1, from coordinate 84,353 downwards.
TCATATCTCCNTGCCAGCACTAGGAAAACATGAGTCTTTTTCTGCCTGTCAGTGAATGAGCCGATAGAGGTACCTTTAGCACAGTGGAAGTGTGACAGCAGTAAAAAGAAGAACATAGCAAATCTCACATAGTGGAAGCCATACTAAAAAGGTCGCATAGTTTGTGCCTCAAGCACAAGACATTCTGGAAATGGCAAAGTAGCAGTAATAGCAGGAAACACTAGCATCTGTCACATCAGCATCTGCCAAGTGCTAAGGTCTAGGCATGGGAAGCTTAGAAGGGCTAGCTGAGGATGGAGAACCCTTCAGTCTTTATTTTATGAGTATGGATGTTTTGCCTGAATGTACGTCTGTGCACCATATGCATGCAGAGCCCACAGAGGCCAGAAGAGAGCATGAGAACTCCTGGTACCAGTTACAGATAGTTGTGAACTGCCATGTGGGTGCTGGGATCTGAGCCCTTGTCCTCTGAAACAATAGCTAGTGCTTTCAAGCACTGAGCCATCTCTCCAGTCCTTCAGTCTTTATGGTTGTGGTAACACAACTGTGCGTATTCCTCAACAACTCAAGAGAACTGCACAGCAAAGGCATAGTTTGACTGCATAATCTAAAGCAGTGATTCTCAACCGTGGGTTGTGACCCCTTGGGGATTGTTGAACAACCCTTTCACAGGGGTCACCTAATACCATAAATTACAGTTATGAAGTAGCAGTGAAAATAATTTTATGGTCGGGGGTCACTGTAATATGAGGAACTATATTAAAGGGTCTCAGCATTAGGAAAGTTGAGAACCACTGATTTAAAAAGTGAGCCTTAAAAAGATATAATAAAAAGCCATGTTGCTACCCAGTGGCTGCCCTTGACATTCAGGTACTACCTGCTTATCCTGGAGCTATTAAATCTGTTCTTTGTGTTTTTGTTTGTCATACATATTTTCATTGTCATAAACAAGGAAGATGACATAGAATTTACCTTTTTGTAACTGCTTTTTTTTCCCTTCTCAGCATTGTGTTTTAATTTCATCTTTCTGGATTCATGTGTAGGGTCCTCACAATATTAATGGCTTACTAATTAGTCATATTTTTTACTTTTTTGTTGTAACAAACCTTGCTTCAATGCAGAGTCCAGTCGTGTCCACTCAGATTCAGCTCCTTCCCTGTAAGGGTGTTCATTGCACCTCTAGAGTTGTTACAAACTGCCAGTTCAAATATGGCTCCTGTTGCTCCCTAGTATATCCAAGTATCCTCCTCATATCCTAGCTAGCTCTTGACTGGGGATTTTTACCATTCTAATTGGTACCTCATTGCTTTCGGTTGTATTTCCTTGATTACTAGTAAAGATTTTTTTTCTTTCTTTTGCAGTGCTGGGGATAGAACCCAGGGCATCATATGTGTAAGTAGGCTATCTCCCACTGAGCTGTACTCAGCCTGAATGCCTTATATATATTTGTTTGCAACTTATTTTTTTTCCTATCTGAAAATTGCTAGTTGCTTTCTTTCATCCCTGTGTTTTTTATGTATCATCTTGGTGAAGGCTTGTGCTTGATTGCTAGAGCAGCATGCCACATCACCCCCTTGTCTCTGTGTATCTGAATATGTGGTACCTGATGTTAGGTCAACAGCATCCTCTTCAGAGTAAACCCAGTCAGTCATACTTTATGATAACCTTGTTTCATTACTAAAGGGCTTGTGTGTGTGACCACCCTTCCTAAAGCTTCACCCTTTAAGTATCCTGGCTCCTACTTTCCCATCCTCCCAAGGAGTACCACTACCTTCTACCTCTGACTATCGACCTTTCAACCTCATTTCCCCAACTGTGCTGGTGACTCCATAGTCTCATCTCCTTTACAGCCTCCTTTCTCACCTCTGCTGCCTGAGGCTGTCCTGCCCATGTCTTCATAAATGTGCCCAAAGCAGGGTACATTTATTTTGTTGTGCTGGTTGGCTTGCCCTCCTGGACCCAAGAATTAACTTTCCTGTTATAGTCTCAGGACCTGCTTTCCCAGGAACACTTCTGTACCCTGCTTGGGCAGACATACTCCACCTTACCCCTGGTCACAGCTTCATCCTTCTGACCATCCTTGCCATACTCTTCTTTCCCATGATTGCAAGTGAGGACTTGGAAAACACTTCCCAGTGGGCCACCCTTCCATATCCTGTAGCTGCTNAGTGGTTCTCAGTTTTTCTACCCCTGGGTCTAGTATAGAATACAGATGGATTTCAAGGCTGTATTTCAGCCCTTTGCTCCTGGGGCACAAATATTTCTCCTCCCCAGAGAATGTTTCAGCTGGCATCTCACTTGTCTACCCAGAAATGTTTCTGAAAAACTTAAAAACATCCCAGACCCTGTGAGCTAAAGTAGTAATAGCTCTCAAGGACATTATCTTTAGCCTGATACAATGGTATGCTGAGCTCTACCTTATATCATCAGTGCTTTCCCACTGGGACAGAGAATGTATCACCCCAATCACAGAGCTCACTAATGAGTCTGATGGTGATACTCTTAGCCTGTGGCTGGAAATCTGAAGGGGCTACCTTGTGAAGTGTCTTTTTCTTTGTCTCCATACCTAGCCCATGTCTCTACATTGAAATGGCTGAAGTCCAAGGGTTGGCCACCTGATCCCACTGATATGCTCAGAGCTACGCTTATTCCCAGGCTGCTGTGACAACTCGGTGGCCCCACCATGTCCAGGCCCCAGACCCAGGAGCAGGCAGTGGATTCCGAGGGAGACTCATCCCTGTACAGGAGAGACGAGGAGGGAACCCAGAGCTCCCACCGCATGCTGGGCTTCAGTGATGCACTGCTATCTATCATCGCCACTGTCATGGTCAGTGTTGGGCCCACCTCAAACCCACCCCTGGTTTCTGCAGCAGCGTCAGATGCCCAAGCCTTTCATAAAGGTGGGGCTGCCCAGCAATAGTCAAGAGCCCATATACCTCTGCCTCTGAGGATCCACAGCCCAAGAAGTATCTCTTGGTTATTTTTGTCTTTGTTCCTTTAGATCCTGCCTGTGACCCACACAGAGATCTCACCAGAACAGGTAACAGGAGCAGACTGGTTTGTACAGTGGGCCAATAAGAAAACACAACCTGGACTTGGGGAGCCAACCCTCAAATCTGCAGGCAGCAAAGCCCAAGGCAGGGTATTTATTGAGAGGGCAGGACATCTGTGTTTCCTCCTGGCAAGATTTCTACTTAGAGTAGGTGGTGGTGGGTCTCAAGCACAGGCTCCTGCATGGGAGACTTTACTTTAGCTAGGTGGACAAGTAGTGATATCCTCCACTGAGAGGAAAGGAAGTATGTCTACCCAACCAAACCATCCTGTGTGGGTAGCAAAGAGCTTTTTAAAAGCATTTCCATTTATATCCAACTTTATGGGATTTTTTTTTTTTCTGAGTCAGCAACATATAGCTCTTTAGTGAAGCAACTTTGAGACTTGGACAGCACTGAGGTGCCTTTCTTGGTTTCATCCATGTGATTGGCATGCCACCATACAAACCTCTTGGAAACAGGTTGCAGCTCTACCCAGCACAACAGTGAGGTGTGATTCTAGCCATACCTGCAAGCTGAGGTAGATCTTTGGGGAGGCCCCAGAACTACTGAGGTTTTTCTTTTGAACTATAGTTTAAACACTGGTGTAGTGTTCTGATGAAAATTAAACTTTCAGAAACCTAAGCATCAGACCACACTTGTTGCTGAACTTAAAGCTGTTCTGATGAGAAAGTGCCTGCTACTGGCTGATCTACATATCAAGCTCCAGGCTAGTCAAGGCTACATAGTGAGAACCTGTCTCAAAAAACCTAAATAAAATTTAAAATCATAGTGAGCTATGTGAGATACTGCTTAGTGGTAGAATGTTTACCTGCATGAATGAAGCTGTTGTTTTAATACTTGGGACTGAAATTTTAAAATTTTGTTTGTTTTTTGTTTTTGTTTTTTTGAGACAGGGTTTCTCTGGTAGCCTTGGCTGTCCTGGACTTGCTCTGTAGACCAGGCTGGCCTCAAACTCAGAGATCCATCTACCTCTGCCTCCTGATTGCTGGAATTAAAGGCGTGCACCACCCCTGCCTGGTTGAAAACTTTTAAAAATTTATTATTGTGAGAGTGTATAATGTGCATGTGACAGTACAGGTACACATATGCCACAGCACGTGTGTAGAGGTCAGAAGATACTGAGAATCCAACTCAGATCATCAGGCTTGTCTGATTTTTTTTTTTCTTTCATTCTTCCTTCCTTCCTTCCTTTGTTTCTTTTTTTTCTTGGTTTTTCAAGACAAGATTTCTCTGTGTAACAGCTCTGGCTGTATTGGAACTCTCTTCGTAGACAAGGCTGGCCTCCAACTCACAGAGATCTGCCTGCCTCTGCGAGTGCTGGGATTAAAGACATGTACCACCACGCCCGGCTTTTTGGTTTGTTTGTTTTTGAGACGGTCTCTCAGCAGCCAGAGGCAGGGATTAAAGGCATGCACCACCATGCCCAGCCTTTTGGTTTGTTTGTTTTTGAGACAGGGTCTCTGTACATAGTCCAGGCAGTCCTGGAACTCACTATGTAGATCAGTCGGGCTTCAAATTCACAGAAATCCACCTGTCTCTGCCTTCCAAGTGCTGGGATTAAAGGCATGCACTCCCACATTTGGCCTCTTCTTACTTTTTATTTTGAGACAGAGTCTAAGTTGCCCATGCTGGCATTGAACTTGGAAACGTTTTGCCTCAACCTCCAGAGCAGCTATTGATCAAGGAGATGCCACCAGGCCTGGAAGTTAAGTCTTCTTTTTTAAAAATTGGGCAGAAGCTTCATTCTCAAAAACAATCCACAAGTGAAAAGAGATTTGAGGGTATAGCTCAGTGGTGGAACACTTTATATGTATGAGACCCTGAGTTCCATCCCACAGTAGTGGGAGGNAGAGAGGGGAGAAAAAATAAAAACATACAAACAAATGTTTGTGAGGGCATTTGATAGGATGATTCTGAAATGAAATTTCAAGTCATTGATCCAAAGGAATTCTTGCACAAGAACTAATGAAGCCAATAAACAAATCAGTTTCTTTGAGTATGTTTAAAAAGCATAAAGCTCCCTTCTCATGATTTCAGAGGTAAGAGTTCTTCCTTGATTGAGGTTTCTTGTGAGTACTCTGGTCTCTGTTCTAGCCACAACCCCTTAAATGGTATGTTTAGCAGACCCATTCTGCTTGTAATCTCATTGGGAACGTTTAGAGGTGTCCCTGCCAATGACTATGCTGGATCTAACCTTGTTATAGCCTAGATGTCTATGTCCCTCCAGAATTCACATGTTGGAACGTAAACCCCAAAGTGAATGTAAACCCCAAAGTGAATACTTTAGAAGGCAATTAATGACCTTCTAAAAGGACTGGGTGCCTTTTGCCNTTCATATCCCTTATGCTGTGACTGTTGAGATGCTTAGACTCTCCCTGGACAGCATACCTGCTGACAGCCAGGATTTTTTGCCACTTGAGGTGATGGTGTCAGCCTGTGACACCCAGGGAATCTATTGCTTTAGGAAAACTACCTGCAAAAGACATCTTTGAGGGTAGAGGTGGGATAAGTGTGGTAGAAGTAAAATTAGACTGGGAACAGACATAGACTGTGTGCACTTTGAGCCTGGGGACCTTACTAAATGTCTCACTGTGCATTAGGGTAAGTCTTGTTGTTGAAATGGCCACCGTTGGGTCATATGTGTTACTTTGTTCTAATAGCAATGTTCTTTTCATACAGCAGTTTGACAAAAGTATACAGAAACTTCTAGCAACTAGGATTGCAGTCTACCTGATGACATTTCTAATTGTAACTGTGGCGTGGGCAGCACATACCAGGTAGGGAGTCAGACCTTTAACACAAGGTCCTTATTGTCATGATTTGCTCAGGGTAGGCTAAGGAAGGACAGGAGGCTTCCATAGGCAGAGCTGGGCATGTAGGTGTTGCATTCCTGGCTGCAGATCAGCATGATCAAAGGAAATACTCTGCAGAGAATGCTTAGGGTGCAGAAAAATCCACAGATCCTAGTAAAGATTCCACTACTGTGTGTGTGTGTGTGTGTGTGAGAGAGAGAGAGAGAGAGAGAGAGAGAGAGAGAGAGAGAGAGAGAGAGAGAGAGAGAGACTATGTAATTGACTAGCCTGCCTCTGCCTCCTAAGTGCGGGGATTAAAGGCATCCAGCTCACTGCTCTTTAAAAGTACATTTAAAAGTGCAGCAAAATGTTTCGTGTTACACACTTGTTCCCAGGAAGATGATGCTGATAGGTAGTCTTCCTGTTTCAAGAAGGCTTTTTCTTTTTGGTCTCCCTTTTTTATGGAATGTCCATGAGGCTCACAGCCTGGTGGATGCTGAGTGGCCTGCAACTTTAGCCAACCTTCACTATACCAGCATCATGNTTCATTCATCAGGGGCCACACCCATTGTGAAAAACATCAACAGCAGGGTTCTGAGGCCCAGGGAGCCTGTGAGGAACTTCATAGATCTGTTCTGCATCCTGCTTTGGGTGCTCACTTGGTCTTAGTACCAGCAAGAAGGCAGCAGAACTGCTGTCTCTACGGTTGCAGCCCCTTCTATTTGGCTTAAGACTTCAGCCCAAATGAGCTTGTGTTGTCTCACTGACATGAGCTAGAGGTAGCTTCTAGAGTGAGAATGGCAGTTCACCTGAGTCCAGTCCAAGAGAAGGCCATGTGCTCAGAGTTGGGTGAGTGGCACCCTGAGTCACAGTCAAAGACTATTGGGGGCAACCCTATTGTAGGGCCCAGGCATTGGAGAAAGCTTCAGGATTCTTGGCAGCCTATGCTCATGTTTCCATGAAAGATGGTACTCCATTTTGTTTTCTATTTACATTGTAGTATCTCCGTACAAAACCATCTCTCTGTTAAATAACAACTTCCAACAGGTGTAGTGTATGAAATCTTTGGGGGAAAATGAGAAAAGAATATTTCCTTCCTTCAAAATGGATTTTAGACATAATGCCTAAAAAAACAAGTGTATTGTACAGTAGAACTCNAGCTTCACATCCCCAGAAGCTGTTTCCCACTCATGGGACAGGTAGCTTATAGCCACTCTGTAGACGAAAGTTTGTCCGGTTTCCCCGCCCGGCTCCCA
>LZPO01087242.1:44319-74542 GCA_001675575.1 Neotoma lepida | reverse complement strand
AATCGTGAAAAATAACAAATGCTAGTTATTTTAAATGTTTGGTAACAGGCATGAACACTGTCACACATTCATACAAACAAAAAATTAATAATTAAATGTAATTAAAATTAAATAAGTAAGAATTAGTGAATGTTTGGTAAGCATTTCAAGAACATTCCAGGCTTTAAACAGATGGACTAATGAAGACCTGTGAATGCTGTAGATGCCATCCTTAAAACCTTGGCAGGTCATCTTGTGAGGGGATAAGGTTCTAGCTGAGTGGGTGGGATCCAGGGAACCAGAGACTTTTAAACTGAAACAGAACAGAACAGTGTATAGGAAGCATCTAGCCAAGCAGACCTTGACTAGAGAGGTTACAGGTGAAGTGTCTTTTCAAGTCCATTCCCATTAATTTCTTAGTTGGAATGCTTACCTTTTGTTGTTGAGCTGTTACCATTCTTTTGTTTGTTTGTTTGTTTTGTTTTTTTTGAGACAGGGTTTTTCTGTGTAGCTTTGGAGCCTGTCCTGGAACTCGCTCTGTAGACCAGGCTGGCCTCGAACTTACAGAGATCCGCCTGCCTCTGCCTCCCGAGTGCTGGGATTAAAGGTGTGCGCCACCACCCCTCTAGCTGTTACCATTCTTTATGTATTCCAGATACTAAATTCTCAGAAAGTACATGACTTTCCATTTCTCCTTTATGATAGTCCTTCCTTTTGGGACTTTGCCCTTACACACAGTTAATTTCCATAAAAGACAGTTCTCTGGATTTTCCTTTGTTGCTCCTGCTGCCCTTCCATCTGTGGCAGAAGAGTGGGACCAGACTTCAGGTGTGAGCAGCCCCCATTCCCAGGGAAATACCCTGACCTGTTATTTCTTCCTGCAGTCATATGTGCTGATGGTGACTGTCATCTTCCTCCCTCATATCAGCAAGGCTACCACCTGGTGCAAAGACAAGCTCATGGGTAGGTGACCATGCACAGCACTACACTAAGCATGTTGGAAGGTTCCACCAGGTTTCAGGGACTCCCAAGGACCACTGAGTGGGAACAAGGCATCAGTGTGTGATACCTTCTGGGCCCAGCCCAGCTCTGGTGGTGGGTTTGCTGGGCTCTGGCTGCTTCCTGTCTCTTAAACATCTCTGCATCATTTCCCCTCTTGGCCTGTATATTCCTGGCACCTTGAAGAAAAGGGCAGTGATAGCCACACTGGCCTGACAGCCCAAAGCCTAGGCTAGTTCCTTCTCCTGGCATGTCCACAGGCCACAGGGAGTCTCCAGCTCACAACCTGGAGCCCTTCAGTATTGATCTGCATGCGCCCCTCAGCAAAGAGCGGGTGGAAGCTTTCAGTGACGGTGTCTATGCCATCGTGGCCACACTTCTCATCCTGGACATCTGGTGAGGACCCCAACTCTGCTGTTTTGGCCTGTCTTCCAGGTGGTAATATGTCCTTGAGTGTTTTGTCCTTAGGAACTCCAGAAAGGCATTATTCAGTACCAGCTTCCCCTTGGGTACCTGCAGATTTATGTAGGCCCCCCTTCCCAAAAGGTCTCCCATCCAGTTGCTCTCAGCCTGAAAGCACAGGTGCTAGGCTACCTTGTGTTCTCCATCCCAGAAGTATTTAGGCAGCTCCCGCAGGCCTTATCCTCTTCCATACTTATTAGGACTGGCTCTTCTATATGGCCTAGCTCTGATACAATACTGTTAGAGCTCTAGTTGGGTGCTCACTTACATTTCCAAGTGTCTCCCCACCCCACCCCTTTTTTAAAAAGCCCCTTGCCCTCCTCTAGCCTATGATTCCTCAGTCATATTCCATTGCATACTTATTTTATTAAGCACATTACAACTCTAGTTTTAGATTCTGCATCTGACACTACGATTCTCCTGATACTTTTGAGTAGGTTTTTCTACTATAATTTGTGCTAGAAAGTAAAAGCTAGAAGTAAATATTCATTAGTACCTGATTTCCTGGGTCCTTAGATTTAAAGGATATCCCAGAACAATCTTCTTTTGCTTCCATTCTGCAGCCAGGGCTGAAGGACTCGCAGCCAAGAAGCTATGGTTAGGGCAGGAAATTATAGCCAAGAGAAGGCTTCCACCTCCTGCCTGGAGTCCTACTTCACATGACAGCCCTCNGGCTCTTGCCTGCCTCCACCCTATGTCCCTCTTTCTGGCTGATTTGGAGAAAGCAGTGGGTACTTGGGTGTCCTGTCATTCATGTCCAGGTGATGGGTTCTCATCCCTAGACTCTATACTCCAACACAGCCTGCAAGATTCAGGATAGCTGTGGAGGCTCTCTTTTATAGGTATCCTACCCTCAGAAGGCTGGCCCTGGCCAACTAATCATAACTATCTGTCAATTCCTGGCTGTCAGATAGGGCACCAGTTGGTAGAGCATATACAGGACTGGTTAAATTTGCATTTTAAGTGAAAAAGAGTAACTAGTATGCTAAATATATTTATGTAGCACATAGGGAACATTTGTGTGCTAAAGATCACGTTAGTAATCTCAAATTCATTTATGATGCTCGGTCTATCCCTCTGGTCCTGCCATCTTTGGGAGGCTATTACAAATGTTATCTGTTCATACTTCCCAGTGAGGACAACGTTCCAGATCCCAAGGATGTGCAAGAGAAATTCAGTGGCAGCCTCGTGACTGCCCTGGGTGCATATGGGCCACAATTCCTGGCATACTTCGGCTCCTTTGCCACAGTGGGTCTGCTCTGGTTTGCCCACCATTCACTCTTCCTGCATGTCCGGAAGGCTACACAGACCATGGGGTTACTCAACATACTGTCACTGGCCTTTGTGGGTGGCCTCCCTCTGGCCTACCAGCAGACCTCAGCTTTTGCCCAACAACCCCGTGATGAACTTGAGCGTGTGCGTGTCAGCTGCGCCATCATCTTCTTTGCCAGCATCTTCCAATTTGCCATCTGGACTGCAGCCCTGCTGCATCAGACAGAAACACTGCAGCCAGCTGTGCGATTTGGTGGGCAGGAGCATGCTTTCATGTTTGCCAAGCTTGCACTGTACCCCTGTGCCAGCCTGCTGGCCTTTGCTGCCACCTGCCTGCTGAGCCGGTTCAGCACAGCCATCTTCCACCTCATGCAAATTGCAGTGCCCTTTGCCTTCCTGCTGCTCCGTCTCGTTGTGCGCCTTGCCTTGGCAGGCCTTCAAGTCCTATGGGACCTCCGGCCACAGCACCCTCAACCAGGCCAGGGTGATCCTGAGGCACAGTCTCAGCTCTTGCCTGCCCCCTGCTAATGCCAAGGAAGCTACACCTGCCCATCCCAGGCATACTGTAAGGGGTCCTATGGAGATGGCTCAGTAGAAGTTTGTTGTGACCCTGGGGCTATGGTTTTATTGGCCTGGGTATTGTGTACATTGTGAAACATCAAGATCTATTTCAAGAGTATGAACATGGTTCACATTTTTGCAGTGAGATTTCATGGGAACTAATTTTACTGCTTTCACTCATTTACTTTCCTCTTCATCCCCTGTCCCCAGCACTGCCAGGGGAATTTACCTGTCTGACTAACCTGAATAAGATGCCTGGGGCTGTCACCAAGGTCTTGTTTGAGGCAGTAGCAACCAGGCAAGATCAGAGCATCATCCCTTTTCCTTGCTCTGACCTACATGTGGCCACACAGCCCACCCTTCTGCTCAGAATCTTTGAGCAGTTGAGTTTCGGCTAAGNCGGGCTGAGAAGTTGCTGTCTGGCTCACATCCTCACAAGTGCAGAACTTCCCTGGTGGGACTGACAGTTTATCTGCCCATTCCTGTACTAGTAGTTGGACAAAGACAAGAGGCAGCTACAGGACAGCAAAGCCCACAATGTATTTGGCCCAGATATAAGTTAGATCACATTCAGGTAGTGATAAATTACACACAGAGACAGGACCAGTGCACAGGACACGCTCCACAAAGGGACAGTCTCACTTAAATACAGAGGACATGCTACACTGACCACAATTTACAAACAATTTCTATAGATTGAAATAAAAGTGAAAAACTACATCACAATTTCTTTTGAATGTGGAAAATGATGTAAACATGAGGAACATCTATACTGAGAACACAAATGGCTATCTGATGCACTTGTATGCACTTTTGGCAGAAGCAGGTAAGGGGGTGGCACAGTGGTCCTACAAATCTGTCAGCCAGGTAGACCCCGTGGTCCACACCATAGCCACTTCTGAGAGTGGCACAGGCCCAGTGATAACAAACAGGAGAAGGATCTAGACCCATTTACTTGTCTGTGGGGGTATCACAGGACACATCCCACATAGGTCCTCCCCCATCCAGGGCTGGGGTTGGCCCACTGAATATCTTTAGCCCCCCTCCCCCTTTTTCATCTTTTTATTTTTCGAAAGGGGCTTTAGCTCTATAGCCCAGTCAGGTCTTGAATATGCTATTCTCTTGCTTTAGCCTCCAAGAAATGAATTACAGGCATGCACCACCAGGCTTAGCTAAACAGCTTATTTTTGGACATATTCCTCTGGGGTCTGAGGTGTGAAGAATTCCTGGGTGATGGAAGAGACAGCTTTGTCTCATTCTGTGAACCTGATGCCCCCAGCAAGGCCTGGCCATCAGAGCTGCCTTGGTTTGTGTAGGAGCCAGAGTAGAAGCTCTACATCTACAAGGAAGAGCTGCAGGCTGGCAAACAGCATGTATATAAAGTGCTATAAGTTGAGTCTAAGAGAACTTTAGCCACTCCACAATAGCAGATGTTATTTACACATTCCTCAACTAGGTACCACCTGGCCCTGTTCTGATCCCTTCTGGGCACCAGGTGCCCACTCCAGGAGGGACCTGGCACACACTCCAGCTGTGACACACGGGTGGCACCTAAACTAGCCTCAGGTTAGACAAAATTCCCCTTCCTAGGTACAGCTTTTCAGCTTAGGGACACTAGCTGGATGAGACCTTGCAACTAATATCTTAAGTCCAAACTGCTGTTTGGTGATGCGCCCAGGGGACTTGAGGATGCCACACCCACCCACAAGGGGCAGGAGGAACAAGCAGCATTCTGTAGCTGCTAGGCCAGGGTCTAATAAGGCTAGCTGTTTTGAAAGAACACAAAATAAGATCAGAGGGCCCACCTGGATGGCCTGCATCCAGAAGTGTTGGGCCCAAGGGACTCNTAAGAGAGGTTTCAAAGGAAGGAGTGTTACTAACAGGACCAGCTCCACTTATGCTATAAGGACCAGTCTTGTGTAGAAGACAGGCTAGCCAGAGCCTCATGCCCATGTCACATAGACCTATACTGTGGCAGAGCAAGCAGGGGCCATTACCTACCTGCTCCTAAGTTTGTACACGACATTGGATAAGGATGAGGGATGGAAACATCCCAAGACCCNTGAAGATGCTATGGTCAGTGGTATAGCTAAGTTCATTTGTTGGCCAGCCAATGTGTGACTTGGAACAGAACCAAAGATGAGAAAGACTGGGTGGTTGAGACCCTTCATCTTGGCTTCTCTATTAAGGATTGCCCTCAGGAGCAGGCAAGGTGTCCACTCGGGTATCCCTGATGGTGCCAGCCTTCCTGGGCTTCTGCTTGGCCTTCCTCAGCATGTGAACCTGTTCCAAGGCAGAGATGGAGGGTCAGAGGGCCAGAGTGACATTTGCAAGTGATAGCTCTGGGACCTCTGGGCCAGTGAATACTTCTTGGCTCCATTCCACAAAAGAGGGGCAATGGCTTCAAAGAGCTAGCTGCTTTTACCAGGGCCTCATGACACCTGGAGTTCCAGAAGGCCAAAGTTTAGACTCATCTGGCCTTAGCTACTGCACAGCATCAGCCTACATGGCCCTAACCCTGACCCATCTTACCTCTGCTCTCAACCTTGCCAACATACCTTAGGGGCAGTAGCAGAGATGATCATGTGCCCTGGGGCCTGAACCCAGGGCTCACCATCCACTTGTACTGGAGTAGCCTTAAGGAGTGTAACACGGAAGTAGGAGCCCTGGGCAATGCGGATTCCAGAGCGCAGCCCACCCTGGACCTGGCCCTAGGCAAGACAAAAGCTGAGCTAGCTAGTGGGGCCCAAGGGGTACCACAGGGCCTGCCCACCAGCCTGCCAGTGAGTGCTCACCATGTGCACGACACCCGTTACACCCACCACCTCCAACAGCCCGTCGTCTATGCGTGGCTTCTCAAACCTTGAGTCGCTGTCAGAGCCCCACAGGTCAGCCCCTGAGCCCCAGCTGCCCCCAAAAGATGAAAATACAAAGTTAAGCACAGACCAGACACAGACCTAGCACCTGGCCCAAACTGTCGAGTCTCTGAGAGCCCAGCCCCAGCACCTGGGGATGTTGATAAAGATGAGACCCTCAATGCTGGGTAGCTCCACCTCCTGCTGCTCCACCTGCAGCCGGATCTCCTTGTGTAGGCTTCGAGAGTGGCTGATCTTCTGCAGCCCGACCCGCACATACACACCCTTGTTGTGGAACCTGCCACAGGAGAGGTAGGCATCCTGCATTGCCAGGTAAAAGCTGCTGGCTACTTGATAAGTGACCTGGTCCCCCAGCCCTGCCCTACTAGTACCTGCTTGTGAATTTGCCAGGCTCCTCTTCACGTGCCTGGTGGAAGTCTAGGCTGAGCTCCGCATCGATACCAATGCCACAGTAGTTACTCATCTGAACAATCTGGAGACAGGTCATAACCAGGATGCTGGCCAGCCACTCTTGAGTGTCCCAAATTGTGCCAGCCATCTCTAACCCTGTTGTCACCAGTGCCCTTTCCTAGTAACCTCTCTGCTTAATGCCATAGCACCCCCAGAGAGGGCTGAACCCCACAACCCCACAGGCTTCAGTCAGCAAGCTCCTGCTCTGCCTCAGGAGGAAAGACGCACATCAGCAAAGGGGCAGTCAAATGTAAGATCCTTGCAGGTGCCACACTGGTACCTTAGGGGGCTCCGTGTCTACCACACTGTTCTCTGTACTATCAGTCTCATGAGCATCCAGCAGGATTGTCCAGCGATCCATGAGCACAGCATCAGCCTCATCCACAGACACCAGCACAGAGAATGGGTCCTCACCACTATAGCCTGCCCCCCAACGGAGGACCCGGCCAAGGTCATTCCCTAGGAAACAGGAAAGATAGCATAATCCACATACCACCATAAATCTCTAGCAAAACCCACAGTAGGGACAGCTGTGAGACCCCATCCTTCAAGTTGATGGCTAAGCCCACCTGTACCCAGAGGCAGGATGGCCACAGATGGCTCTGGGCAGGCCAGATGGCGCCTTGTCTCCTCCAGGGCAGCGAGCACCCAGCCCACGGTGCCGTCTCCACCACACACCAGTACCCGAAAACAGGGTACCTGAGAGAAAAGGTGGAACCTGTGTGGGAGACAGTGTTCTGCCACTACCTCCTGGCTGCCCAGGCCAGGACCTAGCCACTCATTCTTGCCCTGGGCAGCCCTTTCCTTTTCAGATGTCCATCTCTGGCCACATAGAGGACTTAATGATTCCAGAAGTCCCATTTGGAGTTCCTACTAGCTAGAGACAGGTGGGGGTTGCTTTTTCCACATGCCAGAAAACTCCAGACTCACCCAGGAAGAGGGCCCCCGTTGGTCAGCTCAAAGACCTGGTGTGGATTCAGTAGTTTCCGGAAACTGCAGAGCAGTTCTCGGCCCTTGAGGCCCCCACTCTTTGGGTTCACAAACACGAGNAGGGGGCAGCAGTCAGGAGGCAGCTTCATGTGCTGAGAAGTGGGGGACTGAATTATGTTGGGGTCAAGGTCCCACATAGGAACTGCTAAGCCATGTCCAGCCTCAGATTCCAAGCCTACTAAGCTATAGCCAGTCCTTCCTGAGGCTAACCAGGCCATATACTTATCTCCAACCCATTACTGACCTCTCANTATCTTTTCCCTTGAGAGCACCACCATGGCTGCTTAGAGCACTAAGCACAAATGCCAGGGACATATCCACTATGACATATGTCAAGGGACCATTCCAACCCTCTTAGCCACGAAGCCACAAGCCCCTGTTGGAAATCTATAGGTCCTACCAGTCACCACCAGCCAGCTGGAGTGAGGCCTGGCCCTTGCAAAGCTACCAACATACCCTTTGGAACCCAGCAGCTTCTGTCCCACCTGCCACACGGCAGCCAAAGGGCTCAGTTTACAGGGATAATCACACATCTCTTGCTTGTCATAGGGACAAAGTCAATCTTCCCATACATAAGAGAGTCAAGAGACAGTCCCCAGACACAGTAGGCTGGTTCAAGTCCCTACAGTGGTGTTGGGTAACAGGAGACACACAAGTCAGGTACAGACACAGGATGGACAGCAGCACAGGAGCTGCATTATGCCTGACAAGGACACACTTAAGATGGGATGCCCACTGGATAGGCAGAGCTGCCTGCACTCAACACTTACTCACTTGCCCCAGGGCAGACAGCNGACAGGAAACAGAAACTGAGTATGGCCTCATGCTCAACTGCCACAGAGCTAATGATGACTGTGCCTGGTTAAACATAAGGATGTAGGAGCCCTATATCCTTAGGCATTGGTAACAGCTACTTCCAAGGCAGGGCGAGTGGGCAGGTGCAGGAGGAACCTGTAGGCACCACCTAAGCCTGCCAGTCTCCCAAACTCATTCCACTTGCATTTTGTTCCTCCTAGACTTGAGTCTGAAGTCAAGATAAGGGTTCAGGGTAAAAGCAGGCCATGGACACCTGTGGGTACTTTGTGGGGACCAAGCATAAAGCCTTCTGGTACTCCTCATATGTAATTCCTCTGCCCTCTGCTGCCTTCTGGGTGCACCTCTTCCCAGCCATTGCCAGGTCATAAGAGTGGTATCTGAAGTCAGGGAGCTCCACCTACTGGCCAGAAATAACCCTAGGCACAAGGCCACGTGGGTAAATATTGGCACCAGCATCATACTCCAAAGGACAGGGCCTGGCAGGTTGTAGGCACATGGTCACAACACACTCTGGCCTTAAATGAGGTAGAGCTGTGTCCTGTGGTAATCCCAATTGGTTAGAAGTTCACCATTCCTAACATGAAACCAGCGTTGGTCCTTTTTTTTTAAAGATTTATTTATTATGTATACAGTGTTCTGCCTACATGTATGCCTGCATACCAGAAGAGATCTCATTATAGATGGTTGTGAGCCACCATGTGGTTGATGGGAATTGAACTCAGGACCTCTGGAAGAGCAGCCAGTGCTGCCCACCAGCCTTGGTCCTAAGCATCATGTCTCACTCGTTCAAGCACTGACTCTCTTACCTCTGACCCTCTGATGTAAACTGGTCAACCTTGTCCCTTTTGGGCTGTTGTAGGTCTGTCTCTTATACACATCTAGATGTGTATAAGAGACAGCGTTCAAGCACTGACTCTCTTACCTCTGACCCTCTGATGTAAACTGGTCAACCTTGTCCCTTTTGGGCTGTTGTAGGTAGGCCAAAGTGGCATGTACCAGCCATCTGGCAATGAGGAGATGGCCCTGGGGCATTAAGCTGGTCTCAGAGTCCTAATCACTTACCAGCACATCTGGAAGTACTAGTGCAGTCAGTGGCCGGCCATGTACTGCTGTTTCCCTGGCCAGCATGTATAGCCGCTCAGCCTCCGCAAAGCAGGTGACATCCAGAATTACTGCACCTGCCACAGGTGGGCCAAAGCTCAGGGTGGGTGTCCTATGCACCCCATCCACAAGGTACTCAGTGAGGAGTCCTGTGTATCCTACCCCCAGGTACCCAGGGAAGGGTATATTGTGCATCCTACCCAAATGGTATTGAGGGCAGGGTCTGTCCTATGAAATCCACCCCAAGATGTCACACCCACAAAATCTCTCCTGTGTACCATACCAACCAGGCACTTAGGCAGAGCCTCAGTTACAAGTACCACCCCAGCTCAGACCACAGCCAGCTCATGTCAGCTGACTATAGCATCCACAGTAAGGGGCCACTCTTCCAGCAAGTACTCCTACAGAAGGCAGGCAGAATTCAGGATCCAGCAGCAGGTAAAGAGGCTCATCTCCCTGACCAACCATACTTACACCCAAATCTAGTACCATGAGCACTGCATGGTCTCTGAGTGTCCTGGGTTCACATGCCAAGAAAGATGGCAGTGTATCTGAAACCTTCCTTCCCCAGTAAAAGATNCTGGCCCACAGAAAGGACAAAGATTGGGGAAAACTGCTAAAATCTCAGCCATATTGTAACAAAAGCAATAGATGTGAACCAGGAAACAAAACCAAGGGATGATTCCAGGCATGTGGATCTCGAGNAGAGAATAAAGGGCAGGCTCTTCCACCCGACTCCAGGAATATCCATCAGACATCAGCTCACCTTGTAAGGAGTAGACGTGACTCACAGACACGACAGCAGCTGCATAGACAGTTTGCAGTCAGAGTAGCATATTGAGGCCTGGGCCTGACCTCCCAATCTGGGGCCAGCCTCCCTTCTAAGGGCATCTACATCCAGAGCACAGCCCACCCAAGCAGCCCTGACCCATCCTTTGGGGTCAGCCCCCTGGGAATTGCCCATGCCCTGTTCCCAAACAATGTCCCTGACTCCTGAATGTACAGGGATTCCCCCCAGAAGAAGCATAGACTAAATAGTTTAGGAAACAAGATGGGGAAACCAGAAGCCTCTCAGTGAGGGTCATATTGGCTGGCCTGGGGTGGGAACTGAGTACGGGCTTCAGATAGTGCATGAGGAGGGAAGAGAACTTAGGTTTGAACCACAGTCCCACTGCCCAGTCAGGACCCTCTCCCAGCCAGAGCCCTGGATAGCCCAAGGTCACACCTTTGGTGGCCATGGCCTCATGCAGCAGGTTGNTGTAATCCTGGGTGGACAAGCCAGGTGGCAGGCCACCCACGAACAGGGAGACATGTGGGGCCATGGCCCTGCTCTCAGCCACGTAGAACCGCGTCTGGCTCACCTGACGCACAGATGTCTGTAGGAAGAATAGAAATGGAGAATGCTGGGCAGCAGTGNCACAACACTTCTCCATCTTTCCACTTAGCTCTTGAGGGAACTAACTTGGATACTCTAACTAACCTGAAGACTCAAGGCCTCTCAGCTAGAAATGGGTGACATGTTATAGAGGGTACTGCCAGTTGGGGACATCAGCTGATTGGGGGGATATAGTGTCTGAGAAGAAATGCCCCTCTGGAGGTGGCAGGTGAGTGGACAGCCTTGATGGCATTCTTCTATAGACCATAGCTAAGGGATAGCAGTTCCCTGGAAGTGTTATCTATACCCACTGACCTGCCGGATGTCCCAAAGTCGGTCTAGCAGAGGTTCTTCANCCATCAGCACTGTCCTTTGNACTGTAGGATTGANGGACACAGCATGTCAGCACTGGGCTCCTTCCTTTTATAAAAAGCTGAGTCTCTGGGGCATGCAAGTAAATCTAGGTGGGACTGATAAGGGCATGGTCTAGCCCCAATGTCCTAGTAGGCCTCCCAGAGCAGCAGGCCCAAGCCTATTACACAAAAGGATCTGAAAATGCATCCCACTTACCTTGTCTGCTGCTCATGATCACCTCAATCAGCTGGAATCTCTCCTGATCCTCAACCTATACAGGATGGGCAAAATATCAGGCCTAGGACAGAACCCTCATATCCACAGGACATTCAGATGAATAGTAGCCTGGTCCACTGGGCAGGTGATCCCAAAGTTGGATGAGAATGGACAGTGTACATACCTGTCGTCCAAGCAGTGGGAGAACCTCTTGAACCACAGACCGTGCTGTACTCTGTGAGTTCACACGGATGGACACATAGGCCACACCCACCCTGTGGGGGACAGACTCAAAGTATGGGCTTTGGGTCCTTACCCTAACCCTCCCTCATCAGATCCTGTGCTTTGAGTCTTACTTGAGCCAACCAGGGTAGATCTTCAGGATCTCCTGGGTACGAGGCAGAGACCTGATGACCCAGGCCTCAGGCATGGAATCCCGGGGCCCAGAGCTTTTGCTAGACTCTTCTTCAGTGGTCCCAGCCTTCCCCAGGGCCTGGACATTGCCAGACAGTGTGGTTAGGGGCAGTGCCTGCAACTGGAAGTCTTTAGGGTCCTCGCTGATATAGTAGGNCCGAAGTGCTGCCTCCTGTAGAGGGTAGAGCCAAGTATGTGGGGCCAGGTAAACAGGGGACCTGGCATGGAAGGCCAGGTTAAAGGAAGAAGTGAGGGAAGCAGGTATGGGGAAGCCAACTGAGAAGGGGGTCAGATATGAAGGGCCAGGTAAGCAGAGGGCTCCAGGTATGGTGTGTACCATACCTCTGTGTGTAGGCTCACTCTTACCATCACCTCCTCATTCCGAGCCAGGCGGGAAACTGTAACCAGACGAAACTGATTTTTCCTCATGGAGTCGTTGCCATCAAAGATCTTCAGGGTCTGTTTAGCTAGGCCAGAGGGAAGTAGCTGAGAATCTTGGGGGCCTGGAACTAGGCAGGACAGAGTGACAGCTAAGTGGGATACTTACTGGATTCTGTAGCTGTCTGCATCTCTCTGCCTATGCCTGTGGCAGCACTTCCATCTAGGCTATCATCTCCATCACCTGCAGGATAGACANAGCCCTTGTACTCAGTGCTTGGCCCAGCCAGGGTATAACCCAGTCCCACCTCTCTGCCTCACCGAGCTCCAGGGCCATGGTCTCAGGGATGCGGAAGCAGTGCATCTTGCTGAAGTTTCGGGACAACAGGCGCACACAGGAAGGAGGCAATACCATGGAGCGTAGACGCCCAAATGTACACTCAGGTGTGAGTGCTGTGGAGCACACTGAGTGGGCCTGGTAGGACAAAGGTATAAGTCTGGCACCCTCGGCAGAAAGCTGGCCAATTCCATATCCATCAGGCTAAGCACCCATCTAGATGGTGCACAAAGCCAGAGGTGCTACTNCATAACCCAGAAAACAATAGGATGTAGGCAACTTGAAAGAAAGGAACTTCCCCCCTCCTCCATCATATACCCTGTCATAGAGCCTACCCCTACCTGATGGCTTAAGCTCTCTTTTGTCCCACACCCAAGGCCCCATTCATCCCATTCCTATGCCCACCTGTACACCACACCACTCGCAGCGAACACCAGCCAGCACATCTGAGGAACCACAAGTCTTCCTACAGACCTCACATCGTGCACCAGAAGGCAGGTTCCCCTCCCGCCAGTGGTGGTGGTATGTGTCCTGAGGATGAGGGGCAGTCAGAAGCTCAGCCAGCCTACCCCTACCAAACCTACCCCAGTACTTGTACACTCACATAATCCTGCTGTCCATCCTGGTGGCACTGACGACAGTCGCTGCAGGCGAAGGGCACACAGTCGGAGTGAACGTGCAGCTCACACACTGGGGGGCG
This sequence comes from Neotoma lepida, assembly GCA_001675575.1. NCBI lineage: Eukaryota > Metazoa > Chordata > Mammalia > Rodentia > Cricetidae > Neotoma > Neotoma lepida. The sequence continues at coordinate 61,262 of LZPO01087242.1, read as the reverse complement.
GGCAAGGTTAGGGGCCTCTTGCCATACTTTTGCCCTCCTCACTGACCTCTTAGCTTGGGCTGGCTCCAACCCCAACCCCTGCCATCCTGAATCAGCTTCTTTAAGACTAATTGCTTCTTGCCTGGTAGGCTCCTACTATTGGAGCCCCCCAAATTAGCCTNAGCCTACTACCCATGCACTTGACAAACCACAGGTAGAGGATGGCTGGGCTACCCAGGGCAACAGAGACCAGGCCCCTTGAGCGATGAGCTCAGTTCCAAGGGGACCACAGGTCCAATGGTACCTTCACAGCGGAGCGCAGGTACCTCCAGGCTCTTGCGGCAGACAACACAGAACTTGCGCTTGTAGAGCCCGAGGGAGCCAAAGCAGTGGGCTACAGGGACCTATGGGGCAGAGCAATCCTCAGATTTGGGTCTGCCTGGTTCTGCACCTTTATTCCTGGTAGCCCTGTGAACTGGCCCAGCGTCACCTGCTGGAAACTGCTTGGACAGGGGGGATCATCTCTCTTCCTCCTTCACCTTCACAAATCTGTAGCTCAGGTCCTGCTTGAGAGTGCCTACCTAAATCCAGCTATACTACCATGAGACCTGGACTGGGGCTAGCCTGACTGACTGTGGGACAGATGAGTAGAGAAAGGGCTCTGTAACTTCACATCTGTAGTACTGTAAGCACAGGTAATGGAAAACCACCTGACATCCATTCCTTACTCCACAGGCCAGCAAGACTGCCAACTACCAGGAATCTGTCTTGTTAGATTCAGGAGCTTCCAAAACCCCTCAGATCTGCCCTCTTGGAGGCAATCTTAGTGACTGTGAACATGTGATGGCAAATGGCTTTCCCATGAAAGCAGATTGGAAAGGTCAGGTCTTAACTTGACTGGTCCTTAGCCCAAGACTTAAAGAACACTCAATTAGCAGGACAGAAAAACTGCACACTAGAAGGGTAGTCTATATATATGTCAGGATGGAAGATGATTTTTATTTTCTTTTTAAATATCTATATCCTCTGAGAATATTTGAAATCATACTAGTATTTATTTTTAATTCTTAAGTAAAAATAAGAAAACATTGAGATCATTTTAAATAGCTATAGCCTCAACATGTTCACAAGGGCACCACTCTGGCAAGCATAGCATCCTGAGACAACAGCAGCCAGCAGCCAGTATCCTTGGATTTTTGTACTCACACTTAGTAATCAATATTCACCAAGCAGCAATGTTAAGGGAAAGCTGACAGTGTTAAGGACAGTTGTTAGCTTCAACTTCTGCTTACTGTGGTACCTTATCACACCTGCATTTATTTGTCTCCTCTCCTCCACTGCTGGGAGGCAGGATCCACCTACTAGTACAGGCAAGTACAAACTCAGAGCAGCAGAGCTGCCAGTGAACTGGCCTTATGAATGCAGATAATGGGAAGTGAGGCTATCATGCTCACATGTTTGAACTGTGTCTGGCTATGCTGCTGTCACCACTACCATTACTCAAAGAAAGGAAGTCTCTGTGCCCTGCTAGGAGCCTCACTGCCCTCTCCAGACCCCTGTGAAGGAAGGTCAATAGCCAAAACCTACTCCAAGGCTCTGAGGCCTTTTACATAAGCTTTTAATGTTACAACCTCTAAGAGTTTATGTGCATTTGTGAGAAACAATCCAGAGATCCCCTGTGATCTTTACCCATTTTCCAATGTTAACAACTTACAAAACTGGTCAGTGTCATAGCCAGAGCACCGAGAGTACATGCAGTACAAGCTAAGTACCCAGCCTCCAGGACCCCTCATTTGGCCCTTTTGCAGCTACATCCACTTCTTTACCTTGAACCTCTGATCTGTGTTCCTCTGGCTTCCTCATTCAGAGTGTTCCATAGACAAGTATGTACCCTTTGACACTGACTTTTTTTCAATATAGTTCCCTAGAGAGCCACTCAGGGTGCTCAGGTCATCAATGGCTTCTTCCTTCTGATTGTGAGCAGGACTCTGCCCTTTGCTTCCTAACTATGATGTGGCTAAACTGTCAATACAAAGGACAGCTAGAGATCAGCACTCAACCCCATGAGAGCCATGTGCACTGCCCCCACACTTACCCGTACTAGGCTTGGAGCAATGCTTGTGCACGGGGTTTTCACCTGCTTCAGGCACTTCTCATGGGACATGAAGTTGCAGACTGCAGGGAGGAGAGCTGTGTGAGTCAGCCAACCTTGCTAAGCAGCCCCATGTACGCTTAGAAAGTGAGCGGTCCTAAGACTCAGCCTTTGTCAGCATAACAGGGCATGAGCATTCCACAACAGGGCTAAGAGTTCACCATAAAGAGGCTACTCAGCCAGAGCCAATGGAGGAAGTTCTTGAGGTGGGCCAGTCAGTGTGGTACCCTAGCTCTGAGCCACTTANGTGCAGGAATGACATTCTTGTGATCTCCATCATTACAGAAGCAGGCAGTAACACCATNCTCAAGAGCTCAAGGGCCAGATGCCACAGTGGGACCATGGTGGGAAATGAGTGTGCCCTGTTGTCTTGGGAATGGCCCATGCCCATCACAGTGACTCAGAACTCCCTTGTCTCTGAGGCCAATAGAGGAGCCAAGAGATGAGTTTCCAAAGACAGAGTGCACATAAACAGCTGTGGGAGGGCTTGGGGCTTACAAAATACACCTTGGCCGGGCAGTGGTAGTGCACGCCTTTAATCCCAGCACTTGGGAGGCAGAGGCAGGCAGATCTCTGTGAGTTCGAGGCCAGCCTGGGCTACCGAGTGAGTTCCAGGAAAGGCGCAAAGCTACACAAAGAAACCCTGTCTCGAAAAACAAAAAACAAAAAAAACAAAAACAAAAACAAAAAAAATACATCTTGTTGGGAGGGGCGGTTGTTTCTAGGCCTCAGCACAAATAGAGCTTCAGCAGTGAAACAAACTTGGGAGATACAAAGAGGGGATATAAGCCTGTGTAACATATCAGAGTCAGGGCAGGACAAGAGAGTGAGGGGCCTGGGCTGGGCTCCACAGGTAGGATACTGTGGATGAGGTTTTAGGAACAAAGGGACATGACCACTAAGACAGCCTGTGGAGCCAGGACCTATCCCAAGGGCCCCAGCTGCTGCTTCTCTCCTGCTGAGACCCTTGACACCTCAGTCCTAGAAGGGGACAAATAAAATTTTTCCATGGGATTTTCCAGAGAAAACTACTGGAAGGAGATAGAGCTGGTGAGAAAAGCAGATGAGAAGGTAGTGACCCAACAAGAGTCTTTCCCAAGCACTCCATTTACTCAACTTTGGAAGGTCTTGCCAGCTGCCTCCTCTGTAGGCTGAGGCAGTGCCTGTTGTGTGCAGAACCTTATGTACTCCTGCAGGTGGAAGACCTCTGCCCATACCTTTATGAGGACATCTGCTGGGCTCCCAGCCCATTCCCCACAATGCTGCCTAGAAGGGGCTCTGCACCCTTGCCTAAGGACCAGACTCTAGGACTGCTATACACCAAGATTTTGCTTGGGTTTCTTGACTCCACAGACCTAGCCACAGGGGTCATATCTGTAAGGAGTACCTGGAATCTATCCTTAGACTTCAAGTCCTACTTTCATTATCTCTCAGTTCTACAGAGATCCTAGGTCTAGCCCCTGACCTGTAGGTCTACCTCCACTACCTTTACCTCCACAGAGATTACACTTAGACTTGAAGCTTTGCTTTCTGTGGCTTTCACCAATAAAGTGAGTCAGAGAACCACCCTTCTACCTGAAGCCTTGCCTATGCCACCCTTGTAGATCCTGGGGTATAGCTTCAGACCTGCAGCTTAGTCAGTGTACACATCACAGCTTTCATCCTAGTGGGACTCTAATGTTACAAAAGGGCAGGTACGACAGTGTAATATTTCTTATCTGACAGAGAAAACCAGGTGACCACTCCTATGTCACTGGTAGCCCTGAGGTGCCATGACAACTAGCCATTCCCACTAGCAGAATACACTCCTATGTGAGAAGCTATGGCCTCAGTGATCCTGCCCAGAGCAGGATCCTGTCCCTGAGCAGGACAGATGCTCCTTAACTGGTCCCACCTTCAGTCCCCAGTCAGGACATACTGTCAAAGGACCAGATGCCCCTCACAGACTTGGGCAGTGGATCTTGGGGTCTGCCTCTTCACAAGAGGAAGAACACGAAGAGGGCCAGCCACAGAATTACCTGGGGGAGCAGAGGAAGATGTGCCATCCTCTGCCCTGCCCAGCCGGCTTGGCAGCTGGGTGGGAGCTGTGTTGGGACATGCCACATCTGTAAAGAAGGCTGGGCCTGGTTCTCCAAGCAGTTGAGCCTGAGCAAAGCAGCATTTAGTCCCTCTGTGCATCAGCCTGCACTCAGGACAAGAACGACCAGGACCCATGGTTCAAGCCAGCCCTGCTTGCCCTCTCTAGTGTCCCAGTCGCTTAGGAAGCCAGACACGGAACACAGAGGGAACCCCATTGCCTAAGGTCTCAGTCCTACCTTCATATCTCTATGCCCAGACCCAGCAACTGACTCAACACACACCTTGCCTCTTGTAACCCCGTTGGATTCCAACCACAGCATTGCACTATGGCGACTCTGTCTCCACCTTCTACTAGGAAATCCTGAGATCCCAGGCCAAGAGGGGCCAGACCAGGGACACCCCTCCTTCCTACTCCTAAAAGCAAGCGTCACCTCCATAGGGAGGTGCTATTCAAGCAAGAGAATGTCTCTAAGGCCACTGCCAAGAGGGACAGGGCTCAAAGGTCAGGACAGTGTATCAAGGAGGAGGACTAAGGCTTTTGGGAGCGGCCTCATGACACAGTGTGGACTCTCACCATCGCACAGGAAGCCGGCCAGCCCCCAAATGAAGTCCGAGCAGAGATGGCAGAAGGTGGGCTTGGTGAGTGTCACCTTGCGGAAGCTGTGGCCGGGCGCTGCAGGGCCAATAGCTCTGCCGGTCCTCTCTGGCCCTGACCCTGGGCGTGCGCGGCCTGAGATGCCCAGTACCGGGCTGCCGGCTGGGCTGCCGAGACGTGGGGAACCGCTGCCCGGCCAGGTACGGGCCCCGGGCTCGGCCGCCGCGGCCATCCGCAACCCGACCACCCCAGCTCCAGCAGCGNGCTAAAGCCAGATCGGTGGTGTAGAGGGCCCTCAGCAGTACCCGCTCCCAGCTTCCGACTGCGCTACCTAACGCGCAGGCTCGCGTGGGCGGGGCCCGTACGGAGAGACTGGCTAGGGCCTCCAGAGGGGCGGTGCCGCCCTGCTGAAGGCGGGGCCTTTGCACCAGACCAAGGGCCAAGGTGGCCCACAAGGGTTCGATATGCCCAGCACCGGATGAGCAAAACAAGGAATGGGCTAGATTTCCCACAGAGGGTCTCAGAATGCTGGATATGAGGCCTTTGCTCCTATAAGCAGGGCAGAATCTATGGGAACATTCATAGTTGTCTGGAAACTTCAGCGGGGCTCTCACAAGCTCCCTTACCCCATGGCTAGACCTTCCTTCAGTGTGTTCCCAGGTCTTTGAGGACCTGCGTGCAAGGGAAGGGCATCCACAGTAATCATAGTTTTGTGTTATCCAGTTAATGCCTGTGACTTTGGACCTACAATTGGAGTACTAATTCTACTGCCAATGGGCTCAGGTTCGTAACCGGATTTTTACCTTTTTTTTTCCTTTTTTTTTGGTTTTTCAAGACAGGGTTTTTCGGTGTAGCTCTGGCTGTCCTGGAACTCATTCTGTAGATCAGGCTGGCCTCAAACCCAGAGATCTGCCTGCCTCTGCCTCCAGAGTGCTAGGATTAAAGGCATATGCCACCACCATCCTGCTCTGATTTTTACTTTTATGAATAACGCTTCATGAACACTCCGTCCTTGTGCCTGCATACCCATACCCAGATACTCATATGGCTGGAGTGGCACAAGAGGTAGGTAGCAGGGCACATTACAGTCACTTTAGAAAATAATACTAGACTGCTGGGCATGGTGGTGCACGCCTTTAATCCCAGCACTCAAGAGGCAGAGGCAGGGGGATCTCTGTGAGTTCAAGGTCAGTCTGGTCTAGTGACGTGAGAGCTACATAGTGAGACCCTGTCTCAAAAGATAATAATACTAAACTGGTTTTAAATACATTCATACAAAAATTAAAATTAATACTTCTATCAGTTGTGTGGAAGACTCCATAGGCTGTACACTCTGCTGACTGTGGACCCTCAAATTTGTATTCCATGCTCTCTGGTCATATTGCAGGAGTATCTCTGATATCAGAGACCTTCACCTATCTTAGTTGCTTGCCATCTCCAGCTATGCTGTGAAGTCTTCACACATCTTACTGTCTTCTGCTGGGCCTTTTGTTCTGGCAGGGGCCTTAGGAACTCAAGTGCTTGTTACTTGCAGTAGTTCTGGTCCTAAAGAACCTCATGAATGGATCATTACAGACCCTGAAAGGAATGCTGCATCACTGCCCTCGGGGGATAGTAAGGTTCTGCTAGCTGGGGCACTTGATTGACACATGACCTTTTTTCCTATNTGCCTCTGCTTATAGATACCTTGTTTAATAAGTAACATATAGCAATTCATTACTTTCTTCTGTGGACTGGCAGTGCTAGCACTCACACCTGAAAGAAGCTAATCTAATATGTCTCATTTCTCTATAAGAATACCACAACCTAGGGGACAGGAGACAGCACTCAGCACTGTGCTAAGACTACTTCTATGACCAACAGAAGCAAGAAAGTGTGGTAATGCAGATGAACAGGGACAAGCAGCAGGAATCTGTTTGTCAGGAGCTCAGACTAGTATGTCCCTGAATGACATAAAAACACAGTGATACTGACCTGGATAACATGAACACATTTAGGGAATTTGCAGATTTAGGACCTGTGGACATACGTCCTTCAGGCCATACCTCCCTCGTAACAGGGCAGTCCTTCATAGTGCTGAAGGCAAGAAGCCCTTCACTGTCACTAGTATAGGTGGCTCATGATGTTTCTGGCTCCATCCATGTCTTAGTGATTACACTTCCTTTTCTGCTGAGGGCCCATGGATCATCCTGCAGTCACTTCATGCTCCTGTTTATAGGAGAATGTGGTTAATCACACACACTTTTATCTTGGAGTAGATAGAATGGATCTGGGGTGGGAGCACCAGCCATCCAGTGCCCTAGTGCTATTAAATAACAGTTTGTCCCCACAAAAAAGATGGCTAGGCCAGTACCATAGAACCGAACCACTCGAGCAGCCTAAAGTGAATGCTTCTCCATGAAAAAAATGCAAAAATAATTATTACAAAATTTGGTATATATTTACTCAGAATTAGAGATTATGGTTTGAATGAAAATGGCCCCCATAGGCTCATAGGGAGGGGCACTCTTTAGACATATGGCCCTGTTAGAGTAGATGTGGCCTTGTTGAGGAAATGTTTCACTGAGAGTAGGCTTTGAGGTTCCAGAAGCTCAAGACAGGCCCAGTGATTCACTTGCTCTTCCTGCTGCCTGCAGATCCAGATGTAGAACTCTTAACTACCTCTCTAGCACCATGTCTGCCTATGTGCTGCCGTGCTTCCCACCATGACAATAATGGACTAAACCTCTGAACTGTAAGCCACCCCCAATTAAACATTTTCCCTCTTAAGAGTTACCATAAGCCGGGCGATGGTGGCGCATGCCTTTAATCCCAGCACTCGGGAGGCAGAGGCAGGCGGATCTCTGTGAGTTCGAGGCCAACCTGGACTACAGAGTGAGTTCCAGGAAAGGCGCCAAAGCTACACAGAGAAACCCTGTCTCGAAAAACCAAAAAAAAAGAAAAAAGAGACTAAAAGCACAAACATCACAAAAGCCATAAATAGGAATTTTATTCTTTACTGGTTAATACATTGATAGTTTTTAAAAATTTAATTTAATTTTATATGTATGACTGTTTTGTCTGCATGTATGTCTGAGCACCATGTGTGTGCCTGGTGGCCATAGATGCCAAAAGATTTCCCTGGAACTGGAGTTATAGAAGGTTATGAGCTGCTGTGCAGGTGCTGGGAATCAAAACTCAGTCTTTCATAAGAACAGCAAGTTCTCTTAACCACTGAGCCATTTCTCCAGTCCCTATGTTGCTACTTTTCAAATTATTTCTTCTAACAATTTTGAAATATTATTTTCCAAGGAAAAGATAACAGCCCCTCTAATGGCTGATTAAACCCCAAAAGTGGCTTATTCTACAGAACATGAGCTGTTGTGACCTTATTAGTGATAGGAGGAGAAGTGTCTTGCTAAGAATGCTACTAAGGGGGCTGGAGAGGTTAAGAGCATTTGTTGTTCCTGCAGAAGACCCTGGTTCTGTTCCCAGCATTCAAATGGTAGCTCACAAACAACCATAACTCCAGTTCCAGGAAATCCATTACCCTCTTCTGACCTCCTCAGACACCAGACTCAGACATATAGTGTAAGGAAAACATTCATACAGATAAAATAAATCTGTTTTGTTTTGGTTTTAAGACAGGGCCTTTCTACATAGTCCTGTAGACCAGGGTGGTGCTGGACTCATAGGGTTCCACCAGCTTCTGTCTCCTGAGGACTAGTATTAATGGCATGCTCCGCCATGCCCAGCAAAATAAATCTTTTGATGCTGGGCAGTGGTTGTGCATGCCTTTAATCCCAGCACTTGGGATGCAGAGACAAGAGGATCTCTGTGAGTTCAAGGCCAGACTGGTCTACAGAGGGAGTTCCAGGACAGGCTCCAAAGTTACACAGAGAGACCTTGCCTCGAAAAACCAATAATAAATAAATAAATAAATAAATAAATAAATAAATAAATAAATAAATAAATCTTTTGTTTAAAAAAAGAAAAGAAAGACTGTTACTAAGGGGCTGGAGAGTTGGTTCAGTAGTTAAGAGAGCTGGTGGCTCTTCCAGAGGACCTGGGTTCAATACTCAGCACCCACATGGTGGCTTACAACCATCTGTAACTCCAGCTCCAGGAAATCTAACACCTTCTTCTGATATCTGAAGCCACCAGGAACATACACGATGCACATACATACATGCAAGCAAAACACCCATACACATAAAACAAACAAACAAATATAAAGACTGCTGTTAAAGTTGAGAGAACATTGTCCAGTATTGACACAAAAACCACAGCTCTCTTCTTTAAAGGATCAAGAGTTTATTCTGGAGCCATTTTGAGTGACCATGGCCCAGAAACACAGATTTAAGTTACCCCAAATTCCATATTCCAACATGAAAACAATTTCATGAAGGTGTATAGTTTTATGGAACAAAGTAAGTCATAAATTAAGGAAGTTTGAAATATATTGGTGGGTACATCAGCCAGGTGATTTAAAAAATGTGGGGGGAGGTTTTCCTAGGCTTCAGACGTTATATGATGACATTCTTAGCTTTGGGGTTGGTGGAAACTAGTGGTCTGCTAAATCAATAGATTTTAAAAGGCTGTTATCTGTCAGTCACAAGATGTTAGTTTCGATATAGAGGTGGGCAAGAAATGGCTATTCATGGGGGTAAAGCTAGCCCAAGATAAGCCTCTGGACCTGCAACATTCCAACCTCTTCAGATCACTACAGTTTTAATCAGTCCATCAGCCTTGGCAGACAGAGAGTCTTTCCAGAAATTCTTGTTCACACTAGTTTTTCATTTATAAGCTGGGAGGTTTGGAAATTGGCTGCTTCTGAGGGAACCAATGTGAATTCCCTCTGATGCACCCTGTGATAGCACATCTGTTAGGACCCTGTACCACCTTATCTATCAGCATTTTCTGAGGCACCAATAAGACCCTGAACCAAGCAGCCATAGAATTCCTGGAAGCTATTTTCTACACCAGAATGCCTGGCCCTCACTCTCTTAAGAAATGAAATGACTAGAAGGAATGTCATCTCTGCAAAGCTCCAACAGGTATCTCTACAACTTAATTTCCTCTTGGCCATGTCATAAAGTGCCTACTTCCCCAGCAGCAAACCAACCAGAGAGAAGTTGGAGATAATGTAGATTGTGGATCATGATTATTTATGTTCACCTTATTGAGTTTTACAAAGATATGTAAATATACAACCAGGGCCTTTTAGGACCTTGGAAGGGGCTTTATTAGCTTCTTAGTGAGTGATACCATTGTGGACCCATGGTTTTTCTAGGGGTCCTCTGTCCTTCTTTGCTAGTCTTTTTGCAGACTATATCTAGGATGGTCCATGCCTTCAACAGCATGGACCCAGGGTACCCAGGGTGCTAAGAAATTAGCCTTCTCCCAGAGGCTAAGGCACATGGCATTTTTTGGCTTCGCCCCACCAATTTCTTGCCATTGGCCCAGCATCCACTTTCAAATCCAGGCAGGTTCTAGTCAAGTGGCCTACAGCCATGCAGACAGCTGTCTGGAAAGATACACATCATACACTTACTTAGGGAAGAGGTCTGATATGCCAAGCTGGCTCTGGCGACACCAGTTTTGATTGGAACAGAAGTAGGGGGGATGTGGCCCACACCTTTATTGGGCTTCCCGAGGAATAAGTGGGTGAGGTAGAAGCTATAGGATTGATGACTTGCACAACCTACTGGGGCTCTATGGCAGGCTCTGTTGTCCACCTTCTTGGGGATCTAAGGCAAGAACTTGGTGTGAGTCTGGGCTTTGAAATGCTTAGTCTTCATATCAAAGTTACTTCATTTGCTGTCTAGAATTAGCCAACCTGGGGCATTGTAGGNGTATGTCTAGGATCAAAGCCCAAAATGTCATATCTAGAACACAGAAAGTAAGAAAATATAGTTAATACAAGCAAGATACATAAAAANTGGAGGTTAGCCATCTAAAAGAATAAGCTACACTTTTGGAGAAAAAAAACCACTTCAAGATTTTGTATAACAGAAAATGAGCAGGGGGGGCTGGAGAGATGGCTCAGAGGTTAGGAGCACTGACTGCTCTTCCAGAGGTCCTGAGTTCAATTCCCAGCAACCACATGGTGGCTCACAACCATCTGTAATGAGATCTGGTGCCCCCCTCTGACCTGCAGGGATACACGCAGACAGAACACTGTATACATAATAAATAAATAAATCTTAAAAAAAAGAAAATGAGCAGGGAAGGTGATGATAAAGGGTAGAGCCCACTGGAAAGAACCAGCAAGGCAGGCATGCTCCTTACCTATTCTTTCTCTGCTCAGCTAGAGGCAAGACTAAAACCCCCAGCTTGGTGACAAAAAGTGAGTTAGTTGAGTAGAAAGAAAAGATAAGAAACATAAATAGCCTGGGGAGAAAACATAAGCTCAAATTTGACTTTTTTTTAACATGGAAAAAATCAAGGTGTGTTCTGGTGGGTTATTGTGGCCTGATGCTGTAGTTCCAGCTGTCAAGGCTCCATATCCCAATCTCACATATTAAAAATGGCAGAGTGAACCCTACCCACTGCTAATGCATATTCCTCTTCCAGACACTGGTTCATGCTCCTTTTGGTGTCATTTTAACAATGTTCAGAATAGACTGCCTCAGCCTTGGGTGGACACTCAGCTCTCTGCACTTCCCTTTTGGATTCCCATTTGTGATCACAACTTCTTGGGAAAGAGTAGATATAGCATTTTATATAAGCCATGCTCCTTCAGACAACAAGTCCCTCTGCCAGGAACATATTCCTTGTTTATATATTGTTTTCCCATGGGCATCTTCATTGGGGCCCTTGAGGCTCTCCACTGTGACTGCTTTAGCCACCTCTCCTCTCATCCGCAAGCCCTGAGTCAGGCTCCTCCTGATTTCAACAGTTGCCCCCTCACCCTTGCAAAAGAACCACCAGAATGGCACAGGCCCAGCCACTTGCAAGGCTTTCCTACAGAGAGGCCCTTGTAGGCCTTGAACCTATCCATCTTCTGCTGCCCACAAACAGGCTTCTCTAAGACAAGATGGAGCCAAACCTGGGCTCTCTGGTGTGTTTGTCTCCAGAAGCAGACAGTTCCCCATGTCCAATTCCTTGCCAAAGGCTAGGGTACCCAAGATGTCCCCTTTGCCTCAGATCTCAGACTACCCGTTGGGACCCTTAGTATTCATGGAATGGATGGCAATGGAAGCTGGTAGATTGCTGACAGCACTCTGACCAAAATCTGTGATGGTGTTCAGAGGGGAACTGATGACATCCATCTCCTAGGCAGAATGTTCCCAGTACCAGATGGGCCTACACCTAGCCACCCTCTAGGCAGTCTCTTAGCACACAATGCCCTCAAATGACACATGGACCTACCCTCACATGTATGATACACTGCTGGGCTGGAAAACTCTGAAAATCTGTGTCGTGGATAGCTGTTTTAGCTTTAGGCTGTGGGACTGCCCCTATAGTGACAACAGGTAACCATGACACCTGCCTAAGACCTCCTCCTAGGGCGTGGCTCACGGGGAGCCCCTTAAAAATGCCTACGTGACTGGCCCCTTCTCCTTCCGCTTCTGGATCGCTCGGGGTCTCAGAAGCTAGACTGAAGACGGAACCAGATTCCGTTGCTCTCCCTTTTTATTTCTGTACCTGCTCCTTCCCTCATTCCGTAAGTTGTCCCTGAAATAAAACTATCTTTATTAATATATAACTAATTGGGTTGGCCTTGTAATTAATCTTACAAATCTGCCCTCTGGTACTCAAATACAAATCAAAAGTACATACATGTCATTAGGTCACAATACCAGGCCTTGGAGTATCTTACCTTCTTTTCCTTACAGGACGTCACTCCTATGTCTGCTGAATCCCCATACCTAGCTTAAGAGTCTTGATTTAGTTTTAGGACAATCTTCTGAGGTCACCATAGCCCTCTCTTCTGTGTCACATCTTCTGATGCCTCACTGTGTAAGCACACCGTTGCATCTGGGACCCACTGGATAATCCAGGATAATCTCACATCTCAAGATCCTAATTCTATTATGTCTGCAAATACCCTTCACCACATGCAATGAAGACTGCATGTTCCAGAACTATGGCAGTGGAATTCTAACACCTTACCTACCTCTCGTGCCTGCACCGATATTACCATTCAGTGTAACTCTCCAGACACATTTGTCTTTGTGCCCCCATAAGACACTCCTACCACCATGGCTTTCTGCAGTTGCAATTCACTAGATTTACACAACTTTTATACCCCTACTTTTCATTCTTTCTGGTTCCTCTGCATTTGACTAGTGATCATTATCTTTCTGCTTAAAGAATAACATGTAATATTTCCCTAATAAAAAACGGGTTCCAACGGTTGTTTTCACAATTTCTCTAAAATGTTTCTATTCAACCTTTGCTTTTCAAAGTATCTGTGTGTCTATGTATGACATATAGATATGTTTCTCACTATGTTGCCCAGGTTGGCCTCAAACTTTTACCAATCCTTTTGCCTCAACTTTCTGAGTGTCTGAGAATTGAAGCATGTATCATAACATCCAACTGAAATTTTTTTTTTGCTGAACCTAGAATTTTAAGTTACCAGTTACTTATATGATAGTTAAGTTTTTGTCAATGTGATGCAAGCTAGGGTCTTCTGGGAAGAGGGATCCTCAATTGGGAAAATGCCTTCATCAAACTGGCCTGTAGGGAAGTCTGTGGAGGCATTTTCTTGATTAGTGACTGACATAGTTTGGTCCAACCCACTGTGGGTTGTGCACCTGGGGCAGTGGCCATGGGGATCAAGCCAATAAGCAGCTTTTCACCACCGTGGGGCAGTGGCCATGGGGATCAAGCCAATAAGCAGCTTTTCACCACCGCCTCTGCTTCAGTTCCTGCCTTGAGTTCCAGCCTTGACTTCTTTCAATGATGAACTGTGATTGGGAAGCATAAGCCAAATAAACCCTTTCCCCTCAAGTTGCTTTTTGTTCAGCATGTTTATCACAGCAGAAGAAAGAAAACTAAGATGCTTACTTTCAGGACTTAGAAGGTTTGTTTTCAAACCTTCAGGTCCAGTACTTCTGCTGAAGAGTCAGTGTTCATTTTATTGTTTGGCTCTTTGAAGGCAATAGGTCATTTCCATTTGGCTACTTCCAGTATCATTTTTTTGCTTCATTTCAACTTTTTCCTCTTGATCTTTACAGGTCCTTTTAAATGCTTTTTCAGTGCTGGGGTTTTGCATATGGCTTTGCACATACTAGGCAAGAACTGCACCACTAAACTACAGTCCCAGTTCTTGACTTTTTGAGATAGGGTCTTGTTGTGTAGCCTAGGCTGCCTTAAAATGTGATTCTCCTGTTTCAGCTCCTGAGTGCTAAGATTAAGAACATGTACCACCATGCCAGGTTCTTTTTATAGTGCTACATGTATGTCTGTGTACCATGTGTGTGCAGTGCCTATGATGGCAAGAAGACAATGTTGGATCCCCTGGAGCTGGAGTTACAGACAGTTATGAGCCACTATGTGGGTGCTGGGAATTGAACCTAGGTATAGGCAGATTTTTCTGTCCAGCCATACAGCTCCCAAATCACGATATAGAGACTTATTACTAATTANAAAAGCTTGTCTGACAGCTTAAGCTTGTTTCTAACTAGCTCTTATAACTTAAATTAACCCATTTATAATGATTTACTTTCTGCCTCATGAGTTTATTACTCATCTTTGTATTTCCCATCCTGCTTACTTTGTGTCCAGCTGATAACTCAGCCCTTCTTCCCAGTGTCCTCTGTGCCCTGAAAATCCTGCCTCGCTATTGGCCATTCAGCTTTTTATTAAACCAATCTGAGTGACATATCTTCATAGTGTACAAAAAGATTATTCCACAACATTTCCCCTTTTTGTCTAAATAGAAGGAAAAGTTTTAACTCCAACATAGTAAAGTTATACCATAGTAAAACTAAGAATAATTATCAGGTATTATCTAAATAGAAAGGAAAGGTATTAACTTTAACAAACGAAACAATAACAAGCANCAAGTAAGAATTACAATTACAATGCCCAGTCCATTTGTATTTGGCAAATTTAAAGGAAATACTTCATTATCTATCCTCTCTTGATGAGTCCAAAGTTTTGTACCTAATTTGTCTTCTATCATAACTAAGGAAACTATAACTATAAAACTATATAGTCGGGAGAGGCAGCAGCAGCTGGAGCTGTCAGGCGGCCCGCCGGCCTACGGAGAGGGGCGGGGGGAGTCCGGGGAGCCAGGAGGTTGCCAGTGAGGCNAGCGGGCCAGGCGCGGGTGCGGGAGCCCGCAGCAGAGGCGCCCCGGGAAGGCCGGGCCGAGACGCCCGTGGCTCCGCTGCCACAGTGGCGGAGGCGACCCGCGCGCGCAGTGGGCGGGAGGCTGCGGCAGGAGACCCGTCCAGGAGACGCCAGCAAGAGCAAGCTGATGGCGCTGGCGGCCGTGCTTCGACCCCGAAATTTACAAGATTATAATTAGTGTGGTTGCTGATGGTTCTGAATAAATACAGCTTTTATCCCAAGTGTGCCATTTTGAAGACGTGAGACAATAGAGTTTTACCTTTAAGAATAAAGGAGAGCCCTTGGGAAATTCTATATTTTATATAGCAAAAATGTGGATCGCAGATGGAATGAAAGACCTGTATCATAGACATTGTTGAAGCATTTACATCTGGTCAGCTTGAAGAGTTTCAGATGAACCATACCACTGAGAAATCAAGATGGCAGCCAGCCCACTATGGTGAATTGAGGAAAATGGATTAATACAAGAATGCTGTGATATTATACAACCATCTCAGGGTTCTTTTAATGTGGATTCCATGAACAATTCTTACTCAACACAAATGGACAGTGTGATTTACTTTCTAAAGACTTGTTACATATCATGTACATTTTAACATCTGGAGAAGATGCTACATTTATTCAAATGATAGTTTGTTCCTGGAATTTCTTACAATTTTTATCTGAGTGACTGTATGGAATGTTAACTTCAATAAAATCTCTAAAACTTAAAAACAACAAAAACAAAAAACTATATAGTCTTCGATTCCATCAAAGACCCCAGGAGGATATAATATTACCTGAGTAAACAAGAAGTGCAGTGCAAGCCACTTCCTAAACTATAGAAACAACAGAGATATCTGTCTGCCTAGACAGTCACTCCAAGGTTCCTCTGCAAAGTTGGGGCATCCATCTTCAGCCCACAGGCCTAGAATATCTGACAGACTTTTCTATGAAGAAGGAATTTTGAAGGACTGTCCTGCCTTACCTTGGCAAAATTCAACAGTCTTTTTCCTTTATGTCTTCCTTGTCTAGTTTGTACAGCATACTGTTAGCAGTCAAGACAAGAGCAGTTTCTTACCCAAATGGCTAGTTTTGCCACATTGAAAGCAAACTCCATATTTTTTTCGATGCCCATGATCTTCTCTGAAGTAAATTGGTGCTGCCAGGAGCAAACATGTTTCATTGTCATGAAAAGTCCTATATTATTAAAACATTAAAATTCCATATTCTGTAGGTCTCTCAAGTGTTTGAAGACCATCTATCTATCTGAAATATGTCTCTGATTGATCTTGAAAATATACCTAATATGACTCTAAGTTTGATTGTTATAGATTACTATTANCCTGTATTTCTTTATTATCCTAAATAGCTTTCAAGGACTAGAACTTTACATTACATTTTTAAATGAGCTGCATATATATAATACCTTAAACAAGAAATAAAAGTATATAATATACTATAACAAAAATAACCTTACATTTGTAGCAATATACAAAAATATTTGCACAAGAGTATACTTACACAAAAACACTTACACAAGAGTAGAAACATAAATACAACAAAAATAACCTTACATTTGTATCAATATACAAAAATATTTACACAAGAGTATACTTACACAAGAGTAGAAACATATACAATAATAACAAAATTAACCTTACATTTGTATCAATATGCAAAAATCCATACCAATGTAAAATATTTGAGACTAGTCATTGCTTTTTTTTGAAGATCTATTTATTTTTATGTGCATTGGTATTTTGCCTGCATGTCTGTGTGAAGATGCCAGATCCCCTGGAACTAGAGTTATAGACAGCTGTGAGCTGCCATGTGAGTGCTGGGAATTGAACTCAGGAACAGCAGCCAGTG
>LZPO01087242.1:32462-44245 GCA_001675575.1 Neotoma lepida | reverse complement strand
TATCATTTCTATATCCCCCTTTTCCTTTTCAGAATGAGATCCCTGAATCTAATTTCCTTTGCTTAGTATCCTCCATGACCAATGACAACTTGTGACAAACCCCCCTAAGCAATAACAAACATCCATTGAACAACCAAAAACCACCCACCCTGCCTCTTGGGAATGTGGGCATCCTGTTCTTAAAATTACTTTCTGTTGTCTAGGGGCAATGGCATCTTTAGGGGACTCTGAGAAAATTAAAATAATGGTCAAGTCCTGGCTAGAATAGTCTGTGAGTTTGGACCATCTCAGCCAGCAATCTTGAAGCTGTTCTAGATACAGAACTCTGAGGAAACTGCAACAGAGGCATTCTGAGAGGCTGGATCACCTGGGCCACCCGTTTTCATTGGTGTCTGGTCCCCTTGCTCTGAAAACATATAAACTTTCAAAGGTAACATACATATCTGTATTAGCACAAATATGGACTATGTATTGTACACAAACCAGCCAAAGATGATATTTTGTTTTATGTTTGAGCAGGTAAAATATACATGACTTATCTTGTAGTTTTTCTAGGTTTATTTTTTTTATTTCTGTAGCCAGAATTTTCGGGCTTCTCGCCTGATTGAATCTGATCTCTATGAACCTTGAAGGAATCCACAGCCTTTTGTTTTCTGTGGAAACACAAGCATAATCTCTTTTCCAACATAACATATTTTTTGACATTTGAAGTTAAGACATTTAAAAATATATATAGGTTGGTTTAATTTAGTATTTTTTATAATCCAAAGTCTCTCAGCAGCTATTGTTTGCTCATCAGCAATCAAAAAATTTAAAGTCAATACAACACCACACAGGATCCAGACTCCCTGTGTATTTCCCATATCTATATGATTTATCATTTTTTATTACTTTATTTCTCTCTTTAAAGACTTTATTTTATTTTTTTAAACTATTATTTCTTATGACTGTCTATACCATTTTTCTCCTTTTTTTTCTTAAGCCTATGCACATTGTTAAACACACTGTAACCTGCTTAGAGGTTTTTTTCCATCTGAATCTGCTTTACTGCATACCTTAACCTTTTCTGTCTGCATGAGGAAAATCTTAAACCACTGTACAGCTTAGCTCATGGTGCACTGGTGGCTCAAGCCCACAGGCAGCAGCTGGGAGACATGTATCTGTATCACAGCCCGCATGAGAGACTGTGGGACTAGGAAGCTGCATTTGGCTCTGTTTTTTGTGTGTTTGGAACCTTTATTTAAGCTTTCTCAGGTCTTATGTGGAAATACATACCCCCACATTAGACGCCATTTGTAGGCAGATTTTTCTGTCCTGCCATCCTGCTCCCAAATCACGACACAGAGACATTATTAATTATGAAAGCTTGCCTGATAGCTTAGGGTTGTTTCTAACTAGCTCTTACAACTTAAATTAGCCCATTTATATTAATTTACTTTCTGCCTTGTGGCTATTACCTCATCTCCANATTGCCCATCCTGCTTGCTCTGCATCCAGCTGGTGACTCCATCCTTCTTCCCAGCATCCTCTCTGCCCTGAAAATCCTGCCTAGCTGTTTGACCATTCAGCTTTTTATTAAACCAATCTGAGTGACACATCTTCATAGCATACAAAAAGATTATTCCACAACATCCAGGTCCTCTGGAAGAATAGTCAGTGCTCTTAACTGATATCTCTCCAGTCCATACGATAACTTATTTTTAATCTGATAGCTTGATTGTCTCTCTGTGTGTACACAATGTGTGTTCATGGAGATAAGAGATCAACAATGGGTGTCTTCCTCAATTGTTCTCCATCTCTGTGTTCTTTAACACTTTATTTATTTGTGTATATATGTGTAGGAGCACTTGAGTGCAACAGCATGCATACGGAGGCCAGAGGACAACTTGCTGTCAGTTCTTTCCACCATTCCAGAGATTGAGCTCATGTCATCAGGCTTTGCAGCAACTATTCATATCTGCTATGCTATTTCACCAACTCTACCTGTTTTTTGAGACAAAGTCTTTCAAATGTGGAGCTCTCAACTTCTGCTAGACTAGCTAGCCAGGGATCCTCTTGTCTCCACCTCCCCAGTGCTGGGATTACCAGCATGTGCCACCACACCCAGCTTTTCCACTAGGGCTCAAACTCAAGTCACTTTACTAACTCAGCCATCTTCCTGGCCCCTAATTTTCTTAATTCAGTTNCAGAAAGGTATCACTATGGTCCCTTCAAATACGTTTTACATTCTATTACCCCTTGTTTTCAGCTGCAAATTCAATCATATCATTAGACTTTTTCTCCAAGTCTGTCCTGTGGTTTCTGTTAATTTTCTTTTCTGTGTTTCAGTATGAACTGTCTCCCAAATCTATCTTCCAGTTCCTTACTTCTGTCTTTAGCTGGGTCTAATTTGTAGTTAATCTAATCCATTAAGGTATCTTTATGATATATATACAACAAAACAGACCAATTTAAATCGTGCCATTTGATAAGTTTTCTTGTAGTTTTTATATTTTCTTCAACATTTTCATGTTGAAAAAAATTTCAAGGAGATGGAAAGATGATTCAATGGTTAAGAGAACTTGCTGTTGTTGCAGAAGACCCAGATTCAGGTCTCAGCACCCACATGGTGGCTCATAACTACATGTAACTCTAGTTCCAGGGCATCTGACACTCACTTCTAGCCTCCATGAGCACCAGGCAGGTACATGGTGCACATACAAACATGCAGGCATTCACATATACACATAAAATAAGAAAATAGGCAGCTGGATGTGGTGACACATAACTTTAATCCCAGCACCTGGAAGGCAGAGGCAGGATCTCCAAGTTTGAGGCTGGCCTGGTCTATAGATCAAGTTCTAGGACAGCAAGGGCTACATAGAGAAATCTTGTCTCAAAATAATAATAATAATAATAATAATAATAATAATAATAATAATAATAGTTAGTACATGACTTTAATCTCAGCACTCAGGAGGCAGAGGAAAACAGATGCCTGTGAGTTCTAGGCCAGCCTGATCTCCATGGCAAGTTCCAAGCCAGCCAGGGGTACATATGGAGATTCTGTCTCAAAAAATAATTTTTTTTCAAATGTACAGAAAAGTTAGGATAGTAGTACATATTTTTACCCTGGGTCTACCAATCTTTAACATTTTGCTGAATTTGCTTTATCTCACGTATTATGTATAATCATACTATTACTCTTTAGTTTGAACTTCAGAGCCATTTGGACAAAGACCTTTTGATTCCAAATATGTCAGCCCAGATATGAAAGGAACAAGTGCCTCTCCATTCCCACTGTGATGCAGTCAATTCATTTAACCACCTTGGATAATTCATTGATAGAATTTTATTGCGCAATATACAGTACATTTTCAGGTTAAGAATTTTTACTAGTGTGCTCTGTGTTATTGATCATCTTTTCCCGACCCAGGATCCATTCCAGCACCAGTTAATCACATGCTGATGATTCATTAGCTTGAGCTTCTTGGAGTGGAGGAGTATGTTATCTTCCATCAGGTGGAGTATACTTACCTTCACTCACTCAGGACATGAGGAGATTTGAACTTTAGTTACTGTGAGGACAGTTCAGTTTCTGTCTCACTTTCACTTTCAGGGAATAGTCCTCTAAAGTACTGAGCCTGATCTTCAGCTTCTGTCCCACAACCCCCATAAGACTGTCCCAACTTCACAGCTTCTTGGCCCCTGCTTTCATGGCTGAAAATCTCCAGCTATAAATGCTGGTCTTACCATCAGAGAAACTGTTTCCCAAGCTGCGACCCTAAGAATCCTGCCATCACTTGTTCTAAGGAAGGTTAGTCTGAAACAATCTTGCTCCCACTGCTGTCTCCCTCTTTAGTTTCAGCCTGGACTCTTTACTGTTACTTCAGCCTTTAGGTTATTTAAAATGCTCCACTCTCCATTTTAGCAGTTTTCTCTGGGTTATTTACTGTCTCTGTATTGTTTCTAGAACATTTCTGTGTGGTTGTTTTATCCTTGCCTCCTTCACCCCCCACCCCTTGTCTTTTTTTTTTTAGAGCATCTTGTTATGTAGCTCAGACTATCCCAGTCATTTCTGTTGGGTGTTGTGAGTGCCCAACATTGATGCATTGCTATCTGCTGCTTCTATTCACTATTTGATATTCGCTATTTTACTTTTGCTTGCTGTGTACTTAATAAACTCACTAATTCAAGATCAAAAGTACAGCTTCCATACATCATTCTTCATACAGAACAGAACACCCTACCAGGTAGTATCCAGAGGTTGTCTATGGACAATGAGCTTTGTATTTCAGTCATTGCAGAAATGCCACAAAGTCTCCTGACTTTCTGATCCTTGATTAGGGTTATGACATAAGAGCTTTCATTTCTCTATCTAGAANCCTTCCCTTTACCAGCTGTCCTGAGGACCTAAGACAAAATCACCAACCTATTAACTATTAACACCAGTTGTTTGACTCTAGGGAAGGCCTCCTACTGTTGTTGTCAGGGGAGGACTGCAGAGAAAGGAGTTTTTCACGGGGTTGTGAAACTTGATTGCTTTTAGTGTTGAGGGAAACCCAGAAGCTAAAGGCATGTGCTATCAAGAGTGCCAGGAACAGGGGTCGTTAGAAATTAGTTGATTCTCTTCCACCGTTGCTAATATCCTACTCAGCGTGTGTGCACAATTCAAATCTTAAAGACTTGCACTATTGATCCCTCCTTTCACAGATATCCAGGATTGACCTTTGGCTGTCCACTAGAAGTGGCCACTTGGCTTCTGAAGCGTCTCTTACCATGCCTGTTTGTCTTACAGCAGCCCCATTTCAGGAAAAGGCATTGATCCGCTGTGCCAAAGCTCTGGAGTACTCTTGACTTTCACCACAAACCTGATCCTTGGAGCAGTTCCGCAGCGCCATCTTCTGGTGTAGCTCTTCACTTCCACTCCTCACCTGACTCAGTAGGGTCTGATTTGCTTTTCAGACTTATTGTAGGTCTCCCGAGAGATCTTTCCGGGCATCGCCAAGAATAATGGCNTCACTGAAGACACCCAAGGCCAGTGTTCTTCCTAGCACTGCCAGTGTTCGTTCGGCGTTTGAAGCGTCTAAGACGCAGCACCCTGAGCGGAACTCGCCAGGGGAAGAGGCGGCGCGCGTTGGGTTCTGTCCTGCCCAGGCCTGGCGAGCGGTCACGTGGGGCGCTACCCGGAGGCGGAACCACTACGACCAGAACCTAAAGGCTTTCAGAGTGGAAGCGCCGGGATACCTTAGTTATGCGCTCCCCGCGACCCGCCACCGCTACACTGGCGTTTCTAGCTGCGTTCTTGGCTGCACCCTTGGCTCTGGCTGAAACCCCATACCTGGTGCGTGTTGACGCAGCCCGCCCGCTGAGGCCTCTGCTGCCCTTTTGGAGGAGCACCGGCTTCTGGTGAGGCCCACCGCACGCTCTTGCCAAGTCCAGGAAAGCCTTTTGCTCCATCTTCTAGGTTCCTTTCATCAGACCTTTGGGCCCTCTGCCCATCATTCCTGGACACTCAGGAGTGAAGATCAGACTCCTTCCTTCAGGGTGTGGCGTGGGTTTTCTACTTTAGTGTGTTTTCCGAGTGCCAGAGCCTCCCNAAATGGCCCCCGGGGATCAAGAGCACGGTACTCACGCTATAACCTAGGACTCTCCCAAAGTACTAAGACCTGACCTCGAGTGTTGAACCAGACCTGGTTTCTGAATGCCTCCAGGTCTCTCTAGGAATTTACAGATCCTCTTCTATGGCAGGGAGATGTTCTATTAGAATATGGTACTGTGTCCTGTGGGAGCCCACCTCCCAGAGACAAGACTGTAGAACATTTCTGGTGAGAGGGCTACTTTATCATACAATGTAGAGACACACACTGTACCTCTGCAAGGGCCTGGCAGTCAGGTGCTAAATGTGTAGAACCTGGTTTGCTGCAGGCCCCTGCTTAGGACAAACACTTCACTTCTTTGTCCTGTCCCTAGCCCCCCACTGCCTCACGACCAGGCTGACCAGTACGACCTTAGTTGGGACCAGCAACTGAACCTTGCCTACATAGGTGCCGTACCTCACAGTGGCATCGAGCAGGTCCGGATACACTGGCTGCTGGATCTCATCACAGCCAGGTGGGTGATGCTGAGGTGGGTGCCCTGGGAGCTGCTGGTTAGAGATTGTCTTACAGAGATGCTGAGGTGGTGGATCTGGCCTTGTCAGGGCCAACTGTGGAGCACAGTGCTGGGCTGTCAATTGGGGAGCATCATGATAGGGCACAGGGCCAGGACTCTGCTTCCTGTTAGAGCATCCTGTTGGGCAGAAGAGGAGAGGAAGGTCTGCTTGGCAATGCCAAGGGCAGCCCCTGGATGGAGCACAGGTGGTTTCCTTCTGAGGGTTTCTTAGAAGTATAGAATGGGATGGTGTCTGCTGTGCCTGGCTTTGTACCATACATGTGCCATGTCNTGGTCACGAGTATAAGCTATGTAGAGACATCATACCTGGAGGTCGGGTTGGGGTTATATCAGTCACATCATCTTAAACAATGATACTGGACCATCTGTTCTGGAGCAGGCGAATGCCTTTGCAAGGGCCCAAACAAGATGAGCACCGGGCATGAGAAGGCCTTTCAGAAATTCAGACCCTTGCCCCTTGGCCTTATGTTCAGCTCATACCGGATACCTGGTGTGCAGGGGAAGGGAAAGTGTCCTTTTGGCATCTTGGACAAATAGTTTGCAGGACTTTGTTTCAGACAAGATGGTAACAGAATATCAAACTCGGCATTGCCTTGGCTGAGGGATCGTATGTGTGGGTGCAGCCACCGCGGTTGAATAGGCACCAGGGGGCAGCAGTGGTCTCAGGTAGAGGGTCTTAATCACTGAATGTTTGGAATGAATGTGTTAAGGGTGCAGTGCTTTCCTTTCCTAGTTGGAGTTCCCTAGCTTTTCCAGGGCAGAGATGGTCCAAGGGTATATCTCTCTAATATATCTCCATCCTTCATATCACTCCTACAAAGGAGCTCAAGTATTGGCTTGTGGACATGGGTCTTAGTCCTGCTAGAAAGCAGAGTCAGCAGCCACCAGCTCCTCATGACGGGCACGTGCAGCCTCCACAGCACTGTGTACACTGGGGAACAGCAGCTCATCCTCAGNTTCCTGGTCTTCTCCAAGGAAGCCCCCTTTCCTCAATGTGTCCCTTACTGAGGGACTGCAGCAGGCCAGAAGCAGGGTGATGTCCAGGGCCCTGTAGTCTCTGTGCAGGTCCTTCAGTGTGGCCATGCCAGCCACATCCAGAAACAGCAGTGGTGCACAGTCAATGATCACTGTGTGGAAACCGAATGCTAGGGGTACCACCAGCCCTGCCCCACTGCTCACTGAACCCATATCCTTGCCATCAACAAGATTTCTGTCACTGACATCCACCTCTGGGCTCTTCGCCTTCCTGGTGGCTGAGTGCCCTGCGTCCAGCCCTGTGAGGCTATAGAGTGACCGCAAGAAGAAGTCCTTGTTGGCATAGTATAGTGGGCCTGTGAAACGGAACACTCGCACCTCAGGTGGGGGCAGGAGGCCCTCAAACTCAGCAGCATCCTCATAGAAGGTTGAGTCTCCAATTCGAGCAAGAAGGGCAGCCCGTGGACGCTGTGTGCGGCCTGCCAGGCTGAGCAGTGAGAAGAACACCCCAGCTAATAGTCCAGCCTCAGTGCTAACTAGCACACAGGTGGCTGCAGTAGCCACCCAGACCAACGCATCAGCAGGGCTTAGCCACCAAAGCTGTGGGAGGTCTTTCACTTTTCGAAGTGCCCCTCGCAGGCTGACAACAATGATACAAGCCAGCACACACCGCTGCAGATCGTGAAACAATGGAGCTAGCACCAGCAGCACTAGCAGCACTACAGCAGCACTGACCACACTGGACAGCTGGGTCTGGCAGCCAGTGGCTATCTTCACCAGGGTTTTGGACAGAGCAGCACTAGTGGCAAAACAGTGGAAGAAGGCAGGCAGCACGTTGCAGCAGCCCACAGCTAGCAGTTCTTGGTTGGCATGAACAGAGTAGCCATGACTACGAGCAAACATCTCTGCCAACGAGATGGAGAAGGCTGAGCCCACAAGGGCTAGGGACATAGCATCCAGGGCCACACGCCACATTAGCTTAGGGTCTGGTACCTGTGGGGCTACAAAACCAGTCGGAATGTTGCCAGCCACACTCGAGCCGAACCGTGTATGGAGCTGTCCAAAGTGGGACACAAGTGTGGCCACCACAATGACTAGCAGCTCTGTGGGTACTGGCACCTTCAGACAGTGTCGGTAGCGGTCTGAGAGCTCCTTAGCTCCTATCAGCACTCCTAGGCACACGGCACTGGTGACCATGTCACATATATTGGCCTGTCCCACACTCTGCAGCAAGCTCATCCATGTGCGGACCACCATGCCTGGGCCCTGGTGCCGAGGGATCCGCACACCCAGCAGGTGTTTAGCTTGAGAAGTCAAGATGGTCACAGAGGCTCCCATAGCAAAACCGTCAAGTAGTGGTTGTGAGAGGTAGGTAGACACAAAGCCCAGCCGGAGGANACCCATGAGGACCTGTAGATGGAGTACAATCAGTTTGGTAGGCCATGAGGCAGGAGCCAACATCAATATAACCCAAGGGGTGGGGGTTACAGCACAGAACCTGGTGTCTATCCTTGCTTACTCCCCTGAATGGACTCCTGCTGTTTCCACATGCATAATGGGTCAGAAGACACAGGGACATAACACATGGATGTTGCAGTTGGCTGTGGATGTTCACTTCTCACACTCTCACACATACAGAAATTGGTCTTATTTTAGAATCAGGGCTGTAGGCATAAGGAGGCAGGCCCTTCCCTTGTGCTTTGTATGCAGGATACAGCTCCTTCCACCCAGCTCCCTCCTGAGCAGCCATGGAACAGACAGGAGGAAAGGAGAAGACAGTCAGCAGAAAAGGTCTAGGTGTGGGGAGGCCAGGAGAATGCATCTCTACTCCTAGGTCCTGCCTGGGTCAGGAAGCCAAGATGGACATTGGAGTTGTAGTCTAGCTCATCTGAGCTGTGGCCACATTTGGCCCAGTGGTCCTACTCAGACCACAGCTGGCCAGGCCAGCCCCACATATCCCTCCATTCTGTGACTTAAGTCCCTCTGGTAGCTAGGCCTGGGCTCCATCTCTGCCCTTGCTGTGCTGTTTTCTCTCTGAACCTGAAGGATTTTTCCTCCACATGCTTCCAGGCTTTTCCTGGTGGTAGTGGCAACCACCTTCAGGTGCTCTAAGAAACTGAGTTAGCCAGCCTGCTTGCTAAGCAGCTAATTCCTTACCTGATAAAGTCCAGTCACCAGAGTGAGGGCAGTGGCAATTCGAATGGCATGGCAGTCCCGTCCACAGTCCTGTAGCCCAAGCACCAGTGTTGTAGTTGAGTTGTTGAGGGTAGTGCCATTGTCCATAGGCCCCAGAGAATCCTGGGAGGGGTCAAAACCAGCCAACTGGAGTTCTCGGTCCACCACCTGACCTACCATGAGGCACAGCAGGCTGAAGATGCCCACATTAACATGGCGTGAGGTGCCCATGAGGAAGTAGATAAGGTTGGCAAAGAAGGAAGTATAGAGGCTATAGATGGGCTGCAGCCCAGCCAGCAGTGAGTAGGCTATGGCTTGTGGCACCAGGATAATGCCAATGACCAATCCAGACATAACATCACCTGCCAGGTACTCTTTTGGGCGGTACTGACGCAGCCAGTGTATGACAGGAAACAGATTCTGCACCAGAGCCTGAGCACATGGCATACTGCAAGTGCAGCTCTGCTTCAGCCTGGCCTTCAGTGTTTCCAGCAAGCCCTGGGACACAGGGGGTTGCCGTCGGACCAGCACCAGTGTCCCACCCTTCTGTTGAGGCTCAGGAGAAGCATCCATCCTGTTAGACTAGGCTCTTTGGCCAACCTGCAAGGGAGAATGGGCATGGTTAGGAGCCCAGGACCCAGCTTCACAGAGAGTGTTTGTCCACCCAAACACAGACATCAGACATCAGAGATTGTTCTTCCAGTAAGCACTTGTTCTTCTGTGTGGATGGATGTAAGGCCTTGAGCTCCAAAAACTAGTTTTATGGTGAGAGGTGCTTAAGACAGCAATGTGCTTCAGAGAGCCATTCTACCTGGCCTCAGCTCCAGCTGTGCTGTGTGTCTACCTAGTTCAGCCCCTATGTGAAGTCCACTTAAAGCATTCTGAAGGTCACCCACCTGAGACTAGGGCTGNACTAGACCCACATATGCCCAAGCCAGTGACAATAGAGGCAGATGCATGTTTGACTGAGCTTGAGCTCCAGCCATTCCCCATCTATCTGGTCTGGCAAGGGGCTTTGCCAGTCCCCCACTTCCACATGAGTTCTCCCAAGCCATCATCTGTTCTCCTGTGAATACCATGGGCCTGGAGGTTGGCAGAAGCCTTGTATATTGTGTGTGCTGGGACCCCTTGTCTGTGACACCCTTCCTCATGAGTTTAGAAGGTGCCTCACCAGGGACCAGTGTGCTCTGGAACCAGTGTGCTTCTTACTCCGAGTGCTGAACCCCTCTCCGGAGTCTCAACTATATTGAACAAGCACACTGCTCCACAGATGTCCACTTTTGGCCTAGCTGTCCTAGCCCCTTCTGACCTTGCCTTGGTACTGAAGAGTTCTCAGGCCATGCTGACCACATGATGACCTTGGGTCCTGTTTACAGGTTCCAAAGTACTTATTTGTAATATTAATCAAACACTCCCTGTTCTCATGGAACTCAGGACATGGTGGTGACTGTTGGAACCTATTGTGCCTGGCTTGGGTATTGGAACAGCAGCTTTCTTGCTAGGGTGGTAGTCTATCAGGCATCCTAGCTCTTGAGGAACATTATGAGAACAATGATACACAAGAGCCACTGAGCACTCTGAGGCTCATCCCAAGTCTTTAGGGATGAGTCTTTAGGGGCTCATGTGTGTGGAGGAAGGACTGTAAGTGTCACCTGCCTTGTATCTGAGCAATCCCCAGAGAAATGACAGTCTAGGTTCCTGTCTCTTCCCAGTAAACCCCATCTCCTGTGGCCTGTTGGATGGGTACAAGGACAGTTCTTACCTGGGACACCTGGCTGGCTCTGTAGGCTTTGCAATATCCAGGGACTGCTGTGGGCTGAACCTCCAATCACTCTGGCTTCTGTTAACAGGCAGAGAACAAGGTTGGCAGGCACCTCTGAGACTGACCTGTGGGAATACTCTGCTGGGCTCGCTGTTAAATTATTTACCCCCAAAATAGCTGAGTCATGAGTTTCCCCTGTCAAATGAGTGTTACCTGAGCTGCTAATCGGGTGAGCTAATCCGGCGAGTTGTACTATAATCAGAGGCTCACAAATAATTATGGTTATGTGGGCCTCTGATAAACTCTCCTTTGCAGATGGGTAAGTGCTCCAGATGCAACAGCTTCTGTCTTGTTAGGAGGAAGAGGATGTGGGGACAGAAGTGGTTGAGGTAGGATGCTTGATTGTGAGGCCCCCAGAGGAGCTGAGTGAAACGCTTTAGCTATGAGGTTCTGGGGTCATGTAGAGCTGACTCCACCTACCCAGATGCTGGTTACCTTCTCTCCACTTTCATGGAGTCTGTTCTAGCTGGGGCAAACTGAAGCTCTGACTCTGTTCCATGTCCCTGTGTGCAGTATATGCATAAGGCTACTGCTGTGTGTGTACATACTTGTGTGAGTGAACACATGTCTGTGTTGTGCACAGCCCAAAGACTATCAGCATCAAGATAGGTGTGTTCTCCCCTTGGAGGCAGGGATTGGCCTCAGATCCTGCCCCACT
>LZPO01087242.1:19058-32387 GCA_001675575.1 Neotoma lepida | reverse complement strand
GCCTGCCTCTACCTCCCGAGTGCTGGGATTAAAGGCATGTGCCACCACTGCCCGGCCTGCCCCACTTCTTTTCCTCTCCCCCCTGGTACTGACACCTGTGATCATGGTCAGGTATTTGGCCCCCATGTACCTCTGTAGGACTTGGGACTTGCCTTGTAAGGATAACCTAGAGATAAATGGCCTCAGACTTAAGGTATGCATCCAAGTTCTGTAAGGCTGGTCAGAACCTCAGATCCACATCTTTTAGTGAGCAACGAGTCTCTCACTTTGTGCTTTGAGAGTAGGTAGTTTTGTGCTAACAGGCTTTGATCTTTTCTGTGGCTGCTGTATTCTGGGTACTCTCCCATCCTGGAGATAGTCCCCTTCATTATTGCTGGAAGGCCCATCCAGGCTGGTCTGCTATCTCCATAGGCCCAAGCACAGTGGGCAGTTTGCCCTGGGACTTTGCTCCTCTTATTCCCAAGGGTCTTGGGAAGGGGCTTAGGATCAACAGTTATCTTGCAGAACCAGCTGGGACCCTGAGGCTCCATTCCTCCAGGTCAGGAGATAATAAGAATTCAAAGTCCTTTCCAGTTCACAGGTTGGACAGTCCTTTGGGACATCTGCAAGCCTTGTCCAGTTCCTGGCAGCCATNGACCTGACCAACACTTTGCTTGTGGGTGAAATGAAAATGGAATGTGGGTGGAATGGCCAGAGTAGGAAGCCTGACTGTGTGACTAGGCAGGGCTGGATGTTCTGTGGGTTAGGTATTCCACTACCTTTGCTCTCAGGCTCCCCACCTGGATGCTGTCCTATCTCTTCATGTAGGTCTGCTGTTCCTGGAAGAACCTATTTAGGGCCCCAGGGTCTTAACTTGTTATGCCCTACCTTTGTAGGGCTGGGCCTCCTTTTTCCCTTACAACAAGCCCTGAGCCACTGTTTGCACAGCAGTTGAGAACTGTGGTTTACAGAAGCAGTTACTCAGTGGGTGTGGTGGGGCTAGTCAGAGCAGCCCCTCTTTTGTCAGATAAAAGGCTCCTCTAGTGGTGGTGGGGATAGCTACTCAGAGTGTCATAAAATGATAACCCACCCAGTTACCCACAGAGAGGCCTCTGAGGAATATACTGTTGCTACATCTTTGAGAAGGGCAGAGCTGAAGTTGTGGAATGGATGGACCTGTAAACACAGAGGTACTGGGGTGAAGGAGAGGGTGAGAGTATTCACCTTCCCTTCGAAGCAAAGAAAACCGTGTAGGAATGGTCCCTCCCTTCTCCACCGCCCTGGGTAGGAGGGATTAAGCCTTAAATCACACATTCCCCCATCCTCTACCCCCACCCCGCCCTGCCAATGTCCACAACGAATTGAAATGTAGATGAAGTCATGNCTTCCATGACTTGCCGTGAGTCCCCTGCCTCACTCATTCTTCTGCCTCTACAGCTCTGTGCACTAAGGGTGGTGCTGCAATTGGTGTGACCAGGCCCACTTTCCCACCCTAATGTTCCATTGAGCTGCGGGCTCATTGGCTTGCTGCTGGACACATATAGAGCAGGGGTATGGGGCCGATAGGTCTGTTTGGTCCTTTGCGGCTCAGTGATTTCCTTTTTTTTTTTTTTTTTTTTTTTTTAATTTCTAAGTCCACCATTTAAATCTTGAATACATTTTATTTGGGAAGAAAACATTATACCCTGTCCAATAGTGGAAAATGATGGGCCAGACAGGCTCCAGGACTAGATCAGAATTTCTTCCGAAATGAGGCCGAGCGCGCACCTTCCTGGGGCTTCAGCAGGTTCTACCGAGAGATACTGAGCGTTTCCGCGCTCCACGCACCACCCCCATCCTGCATGGTCGGCGTCAACAGACCGTGTTCTCTTCCCCGCCCTGGCCCTCCCAAGCCTGCTGCGTGCATCGGCCCTGGCGCTGCCGGGTACTGCTGCACTCCTCTGCCGGCGCGTTCCGCCTCCCCGCCAGCTCAGGCTCACCCGTGCTCACCCAGGCACTCACCAGCCGCTGCGGCCTCATCCTCTAAGCGCACGCGCTCCGCCTCTAGCGGGAGGCCTAGAGCAGTGCGACCGGGCTAGAGTGAAAGGGCCCTTGTGTGGCCTTGTTAGTGTGACTGCATCTTTCCCTGCCACAGCGCAGCTGGGCTATGGCCCAGGCCGCTCTGCAGGGGATGGCAGACTTCCCTACACTTCACCTCCCTGACTTGCCCCCTCCCCAGTTTAGGATTTTTTTTTTAACACCACCGCCCTCTGAGGCAGCAGAAGGAACTAATTCGCAGTGAGGACAAAGGACTGTTCCCTGGGTTTCCTGGGCATGGGAGGCTCCTAGAGGTGGTATCTCGATGGTCTAGCTATGGAGGCTGACAGGGGTGTCAGGCAAACATTCAGGTCCATACAAGGTTGCAGTCTTGGGACATCTCTGATACAAAAGACTGGCCCAGAAATAGCACTGTTGCTGAGGCCTACTCTCATGAATTGTGTACTCTGCCTGATTTGTGAAGACGGAGCTGGTGACAGCTTCTGACCAACCCCAACAACTTGGGACTTTGGAACAAGCGTTTAATCTTTATCCAAGTGCTTGTTAGTGTTTATTTATTTGCAACTGTTTTTGACCATTGGGTAGGAAGGGAAAGAGTCAAGCAGGTCTGTTTTGTAGCTCTAGGCAGAGACTCCAGTCCAAAAGCCCCGAGGGCAGGCTGGGAGAAGCAGGACCTGGACTTGGGGGCAGTAGCCAATGTGACCATATACAGTGAGGGATTGATGTGCCTAGAATTGCTGCCTCTTGTAGAGGTGGTTCTCCACCCAGAGTGGAGACTGTCTCTGACCTACCATCCCACTCCAGACAAACCCATGAGCTGTCTTATATATCTTCTGGGGCAACTTGTCTTTAGCAAGCTCTCAGAACCTGGCAGGAATGACACTGTACTTGTTGGCTGGTGCCTTCAAGCTATATCAGTTGCAGATTCAGCCCTCAGGGCTGCTCTTCACCCCTTCCCCAGAATTGTAAGCCAGAGACAGCCCCACGCATCAGTGTCCTGAAATTCATGCAATTGTCTTGTACATTGCCCACAGCTCACCTCAGATCTGACAGTAGACACTGTCGTGGCATCTCTTCCTTTATGCCTATTGACGTCTCCTGCTTTCACCTCAATTAACCACTACCAGGATTTTTCCAGAATGTAGTGGCTTTGCTCTGATTATCACCTACAGGTCTCCTATTTTGCTGAGTCATGTGGCCTGAGTCATGTCGCATCTTCATGTGGTCACAAGCCCCTATGTAATCCCATTCCATCTCTGTATCTTTATTCTGCTCCAGGCCAGCTAGCTGCCTTTCTACTGCTTGACTACCCTTACTTTGCTCCTATTTAAGGACCTTTGTACTTGTTTGTTCCCCAGATATTCTCATCACTGGCTCATGCCACCACTTGGCAGATCTTTGATGTTACCCCTTTGGAGTGGTTTCTTCTTCCTGATCATCTTCCCCTTTCACTCTGACATTTCCCCTTTTGTGATGTTTTAATAAAGATCCAGGCAATTTTCTAATGACTCTTTTCCTCTCAGAAACTGAGCCCTATGAAAAAGACCCAGTATGGAATTGAGGAAGCCCTNTATCTTCTTTTCTTGTCCATCCATTTGTTTCTCAGTATGGAGAGAGGGAAAGGGACTATTGGGTCAAATTTGGAGCTTTGGTCTGTGAGAGTGTATAGAATGAGGGTAGTGCCTACCAATTTCTGCTTGACTTCTGTCCCATACCTCTGTTCCCATGTCAGCTGTCTTTAAGATGCCTTATGACCTCCCTGCCCCATCCCTGTTTGTACATTTCCTGTATGACTTGCCTGTCCCTCCCACCTCAGTGTGGTGACTGACATGAGCCCTACATGAATCTCTTGAAGGTTCATGCACACACCCGCTCACTCACATTCCACTGAGTGATAGAAGCTTCCATAGTATCAACTTTTCAGTGTCTTTAAGGCTTAGTGTAGGGTTTTATGTGCACACACTTGTACATAATGTTTATAGACTTGTACACATTGTGATAGACTTTCACAATGCTGGTCTTTACCAAAGGGAAAGCCCATCTGAAAGCCTAGATCTCCCTGGGAACTTGGGGCACCCACATGCTTAAATATGGCCCTAGTTCCAATCTAGAGTGTGGAGAAATACTGCTGCTCTCCAGTACTGACCTTCCCTCCACAGGAAGTCATCTGGGCAGGGACTGAGATACAACTTCACCCATTTGGATGCATTCCTGGACCTCCTCATGGAGAACCAGCTCCTCCCTGGTGAGTAGTGGTTCTGCTTTCTCCCACCACCTGCTGTTCTATGTCCTGGTGGGCAGTGTATCCTCAGCACTGACTGGGGTNCTGGTGAGGTGTAGCCCAGCTGGGCTTGGTGTGTTGAGTAGTGGGGCAGCTACCATTCTGTGTTTCAGGATTTGAGCTGATGGGCAGTCCTTCTGGACACTTCACGGACTTTGAGGACAAGCAGCAGGTGTTTGAATGGAGGGACCTGGTTTCTCTCTTGGCCAGAAGATACATCGGTGCATAGAAGGGGGAAATCCTGGGGGGCTGCAGTGGGCTGTCCTAGGGAGGCTCTCTTCCCTGATCACCTAGGCCACCTCATGGTCTTCTCTGCCATAGACATCCCTATACCCCCAGCCAGAGATGCCTGATGAGTGAGGGATTCACCTGATAGGGGTAGGGTACTTACTTGGAGCCAGATAACCCCTATCAAGTGGAACCCAATCCCTAGGAGACACCAGGACTCCATTCCCAAACCTCAGGGTAGAACTTCCATTGTGTAACAGCAGAGACTCTCTGCAGGTAGGTATGGGCTGACACATGTTTCCAAGTGGAACTTTGAGACTTGGAATGAACCAGACCACCATGACTTTGACAATGTGTCCATGACCGCACAAGGTGGGTAGCATTTTTCCAGGTTCTGTTGGATGGGCTGCATGAAAGGGAAGCATGACAACCTCAGGCCCTCAAGACCCTTCTGCCCTAGGCTTCCTGAATTACTATGATGCCTGCTCTGAGGGGCTTCGCATTGCCAGCCCCATGTTGAAGCTGGGTGGCCCTGGGGATTCCTTCCACCCCCTGCCAAAGTCACCGCTGTGCTGGAGCCTCCTTCGTCACTGTGCCAATGGAACCAACTTCTTCACTGGTGAGGTGGGCGTGCGTCTGGATTATATCTCCCTGCACAAGAAGGTATGTGATTCCCTCACCCCTCCCTGCCTGCTTTGAGCTGAGCTTGCACTGAGGTATGTGCTGACTACAGGGCGCAGGCGGCTCTATCTCTATCCTGGAGCAGGAGGTGGCAGTTATGGAGCAGATCCAGCAGCTCTTCCCTGTGTTCAAGGACACCCCTATTTACAATGANGAGGCAGACCCTCTGGTGGGCTGGTCACTGCCACAATCTTGGAGAGCCGATGTGACTTATGCAGCCTTGGTGGTGAAGGTGGGTCCTTGCCATCTAGCCTCATCCAGACTCAGGAAGCCTTCTCTGGTGGGGGTGGGAACAGTACAGGTGGCCAGATGTACAGGTCCCAACTGCTCTGATGTCCACAGATCATTGCACAGCACCAGAACCTGCTGTTTGCCAATAGCAGTTCCTCCATTCGCTATGTGCTCCTGAGCAACGACAACGCCTTCCTGAGCTACCACCCGCACCCTTTCTCCCAGCGTACACTTACTGCCCGCTTCCAGGTCAACAATACTTGCCCACCCCATGTGCAGCTTCTTCGAAAGCCAGTCCTCACAGTCATGGGGCTGATGGCCCTGCTGGGTGAGTAGTAACTCTGCTTCTGCATATGCTGGGTCAGAGTGAAAATACCATGGTAGCCTGAGATGTCCTGGGTTGGGTGAGGATCAGCATAGA
The DNA here is from genome assembly GCA_001675575.1 of Neotoma lepida. NCBI lineage: Eukaryota > Metazoa > Chordata > Mammalia > Rodentia > Cricetidae > Neotoma > Neotoma lepida. The sequence continues at coordinate 26,529 of LZPO01087242.1, read as the reverse complement.
AGGACCTGGGTCGAGAGAACATGGAAATGCTGGACAGGGACAAGCATACTTCCTCCAGCTGCTGAATGGGTTTCTTAGGCTTGTTTTCCAAATCTCCACCTTATCCCCTCCTCCCATCCTGTGGGCTGAACAGTATGGCAGGACCTCCCAGTATGCAAATGGTGGGAGCCAGGCATTAGGGTAGGAAGTCAGGTGCTGGGTATGAGGGAGTCAACAGCCCCAGTCCTCTGCCTGGCCTGTAGATGGAGAACAGCTCTGGGCAAAAGTATCACAGGCTGGGGCTGTGTTGGACAGCAATCACACAGTGGGTGTACTGGCCAGCACCCATCGCCCTGAAGTCTCCTCAGAGGCCTGGCGTACCACAGTCCTGATCTACACTAGCGATGACACCCATGAACACCTCAACCACAGTATCCCCGTGACACTTCACCTTCATGGGGTACCCCCTGGCTTGGGTGAGTAGGGTTCTGAAGGATGTTGGGAACCCAGCAGCGGTGGGACAAGGGAGATAAACTATGGTGTCTGGGTCCACAGGGCTTGTCTATGTAGTACGCTACCTAGACAATCAACTATGCAGCCCCTACAGTGAGTGGCAGCACATGGGCCAGCCAGTCTTCCCCTCTGCAGAGCAATTCCGACATATGCGCATGGTGGAGGTTTGTGGGCAAGTAGGGAGGAAGGGAGAAGGGGTTCCTTAATTACTTAATTACTGGGGAGATTTGCCAACCACATGCCCCTCACTTGTCCCCAGGACCCAGTGGTTGAGGCACCGCGTCCCTTCCCTGCTGGGGGCAGCCTGACTCTACATAGGAAGCTTTCTTTGCCATCACTTCTACTGGTGCATGTATGCACACGCCCCTTGAAGCCACCAGGGCAGGCAAGTGGCAGCTTCCCACCCTACCTGTGAGGCTGCCTAGCTCACTCCTTCACGGCTACTCCCTCCTCACAGGTTAACCGGCTCCGTGCACTGCCCCTAACACGTGGGCAGTTGGTTCTGGTCTGGTCGGATGAGCATGTGGGCTCCAAGTGCGTGAGTGAGGGTGGTTATCCTTCCCAATGTCATTACCCTTATGGTCATTCATCTTCCTCCTCCATTGCCATGTACCTCTGTGCTCTATACACACTGCACACACCCACACAGCTCCACTTGTGTCTGAGTTGGAAATCACTTACCGTGGTANTCTCCAGTGCTCTCCCCTTACTGGCCTGTCACAATTTTGAGAGTACCCAGGGACCCTAGAGGTACCAGGAAAGGAGCTGAAGAGTATAGGGTTTGTGGGTCCACCCTACCCCGCCCATCCAGGTCCCAGCTTCAGTACTGATCCAGCCCTCCCCAGGTGCCTGTGGACATATGAGATCCAGTTCTCCCAAAACAGTGAGGAGTATGCCCCAGTCAGCAGGAAGCCGTCTACTTTTAACCTCTTTGTGTTCAGCCCAGGTGCGCCCAAATGGACCTCAGTATAATATGGTGTGGGGTGGGTCTGGGGTTTTAGGAACTTCAGAAAACATGTGCTTTTGTGTCTGCAGACACAGCTGTGGTCTCTGGCTCCTATCGAGTACGAGCATTGGACTACTGGGCCCGGCCAGGCCCCTTCTCAGACCCTGTGACTTACGTGGATATCCTTGCCTCATGAGAGCCACTGGCTCCTAGTGACTGATGAGCCTGTGCTGACTGGTGAATGGGGTCAGCCAGGTTGAGCTAGACTGCCATTAGCTGCTTAGTTGACTATCAGCTCCTTTTGTTATTCCCCCATTTCCTTTTAAAGTATCTTTCTCTACCTCAGTCTTGGGGTCTGCCTTTGTGAATGAAGACTACAGAGGGCCCAGCTGGAGTGACTTTTGCCTGCCTTTCTCCCTCTTCCCAGCTGTTCAAAAGTTTAAATTTGGAACTAGGAAGATGGCTCAGTGGGTAAAGCGCTTGCTGTGCAAGCATGAGGACCTGAGTTCAGATATCTAGCACTCATGTAAAGGCTGGGCATGGCAATATATGCCTATAACCCTAGTGTTGGTGGGAAGGACAGAGACAGGCCAGGGCTCACTGGCCATCCAGTCTATCTGAAACTGTAAGCTATTCTCTTTCAGAAAAATCAAGTAGATAACTTGAAAGAAGATATTCAATATTGACATTTGGTCTACACACACACACACACACACACACACACACACACACATTCCTCACATACACAAATACATACCCACCCCCCAAACACACCACACATCACACTATGCACACACAGACTAAATTCAGTTCCTTTTCTGAGACTCAAGACAAACTCTTAGCTTGAGATTCTGTAATATCAAAAAGAAAGTTATGCACTTCTGAAATACAATTGCACAGGGTAAACATCTCCATTTCAACAAGAAAATAAATGACAAGGAAGGATTTAATTGAAGCAAGACCAAAACCTAGCAAGACAAACATTAAGTCGTGCAGATACATTCCCAGAATTGGGGCACATGTTATTGTGATGTGAATTCTAATATGCTAGACAGTTCTATCTTTGTGGTGTTGCCATTTACAGTCCCTATGACCTTTCTCCTAGGCTGGTGTTTTAGGTTTTCCATTGCTGTGATTAAACATGATTAAACTTGGGTAGGACAAAGTTTATTTCGCTTACATTTCCACATTACAGTCTATCATCAAAGGAAGCCAGGGCAGGAACCTGGAGGCAGGAACTGATGTAGAAGCCATAGAGAAGTGCTGCTTACTGGCTTGTTCTCCAAGGCTTGCTCAGACTATGTTCTTATACACCCCAGGACCACCAGCCAAAGGGTGGCATCTCTCACAATGGCCTGGGCCCTTCCACATCAATCACTAATTAAGAAAATGCAACATAGGCTTGTTCATAGGTCAATTTTGTTAGGGCATTTTCTCAATCAAGGTTCCCTCTTCCCAAATGACTCTAGCTTGTGACAAATTGACATAAAACTATCCCAGCCTTGCCACACATTACCTGGCCTCCCAAGTCTTCCTTTGAAATCTGGCCGGAAGCCTACATAACCCTGTAATTCTTGTATTCTGTCTTTTAAGTCAGCATCCTGCAGATCACACAAAGGTCTGCTATCAGCTTGAATGGTAGTTGAGGACCCTTCGGCCATTCATGGCTGCAGTAAACTTGGAGTGCCTTGTTGCTTAGCTGCATGCACTTGGGCAGAACATCATGATGATGGTAACTTGTAGAGGGGGAGACTGTTCACTTCATGGGGAACAGGAAACAATGTAAGGATAGAATTAAGTGTAACCTCCAAAAACACTTCTTCATTGACCTGCTTTGTCCAACTAGGCCCTACCTCCTAAAGTTTCTAGAATCTCCCAAAACAGAACCACTACTTGGAAACTAATTGTTTAACATGTAAGCCTTTGGGGGGTATATTTAATATTCAAAATTGGCTGGATATATTACCTTAGTTCTGGCCATTGGAAAAACCCTCTCTCTTTCAGTACCAGTTCCTGGTGTGCTAATACACAGCTACATCCCTTCCAGGTGGCCTGCTGGACACACATGTCCTTAATTCATTCTGCACATTTCCCTTCTCTCCAGCAACTTATGGAAGCCCAGCATACAGAAATTTGTGCTGCAGCCTAGGCCTGCTGCCAAGCTTTTCCAAGTTAGTATTACCTACTGTCCAGGAAATAAGTCTGAATGGAATACTTGTACGTACTGTGTGGCTACATCCAAATTCAGAGTTCCTCTGGCCTTGTACTTCTTAGAAGTGCGCAGAGTGAATGAAATACAATGACCTTCTGTAGTGCTTTTTATCCCTTTGTGTACCCTAGGCTGGCCTTGAAATCCTGATCCTCCTATCCTAGCCTCTCTGGTACTAAGATTATGGGTGGTACACACCACTATGCCTGTCAATGACCCCTCACTTTAAATAAAATATGCCATTTCCCACTGCCNTGGGATCACCACAGGCTTCCCTGGAGGATCTTGAGCTTTTCAGAGCTTGTCTTCCACCTCTTGGAAGTATGTTTTACTAAGCCCTCCAGGGCATGTAACTTCTTGCCCACCAAGCCCAGTGAGCATGACCAGCAGGTTGCATTAATTTTGGAAGAGTGATGTCACCAGGCAAACTTGAGGTGTGCTGACATCCATTATGAGAAAGTAGACTGCTCTTGAGATAAAGAGTGCTTTCCAGTGGAGAAGTTGATGTGTCAGGCAGCCAGCCCTCAGATATAGTAGGTGTTGAAATGGTCATGTTTCAGCAAACCACCAACATTTAATATCCCTGGGGCAGGTTATAAGGATCTGGAAACTGGAAAAGGGCCTAGTGCATGGTCTTCAGAAACCAACGTTGTCTGCTGACAGATGTCCCTAAGCCTCACTGACCAGTAGACTACTTAGTTTTCAGGTGACAGGACTTCAGCCACTCAGACCCATTATCCAATCACCGTGGGAGTTCATCTTCCCTCTTTCAGGTGGGACCCAGCCTCCCTTGTTCTAGGTTCTGTGTCTGTAAAGTGGCTCAGGTCAGGAATTAATATGAGGCCCTGGAGCAATATTGTGATAGTTTGTGCTGGCTAAACAAGGACATGGGCCCATGTCCAGCAGCACTCTGCAGCCTATACTCTATGGTGTAGGTAATATCTCAGGCCCTCTCATCTTGTTGATGGTGTCTTATCTTACTGGTCCCTTCAGTGCCACAGACTTCTGCAGGAACATTACTGTGGAAGTACTTGAGCAATACCCTTATTCAAGAGCTAGCTCTGAAACATCCCATCTGCCTGTGGTGTAGTTGCTTCCAAAGGGCTTTGGATACTGTTTCGTACACTGACCATTGTCCCTGTGTACATCATGAAGGGGGTATCACCAGCCTCCTAGCCACAGTATGTGCAGGCAGGGTATTGTCCAGGTACCTCATCCTGACTTTTGAACCTTGTAGGTACTCAGGCTCACACCACAGACTTCAGATCTTTTGGGGGACATGTGTACTTTTCAGCCTCTGCAGCTGATAAGAGGCCATCCTCACAGTAGGTTTGATTGTCTACCATGTTCAGCCACACTTCTAGACCATCACTGAGCCTGGTGTTACCAGGGCTCAGAGAATGAGGATCACAGAAAAGGAATTAGGGACTGCAGGGACTTACCTATGCCGGTACATGCGACAAACAAACTCAAACCCGTGATGCTACGGAGTGGGATTGCCTACTGGACACGGAATAGCCAACCGCCTAGGTTTCACTTTTAAAGGGGGCAGGGCTTATACTCAATATACTCTGGTTTCGAGTTCCAAACGCAGTGAGGCGAGGCGAGGCGAGCCAGGTTCCAGAGCTGCGCTGCGGTTTCCGGACAGCAGGAATGGGCACCCTGTGGGCTCCAGCAGGACGTGGCGGGGCGGGGTTGCCTAAGTTCCCTCGGGAGCTGCTAGACTCGTCACCTCCGCTAGGGGGCAGCGTATTCTTGTGCGGGGCAGGGGTGAGGAGTGTAGAGTCTGGGCAGGCTACCCGGAACAGTTGCAGGGGGGCGGTCTCCCCAGCAGGGAACAGTGAGGGTGAAGGGGAACTGGGGGACTCTGGCTGGAGGCGGTGACTAGGGGATTAGGGCCCACTGGCCAGGAAGCAGGAGGGAGGCAAAGGGCAGTGCTTCCCCTTCCTGGCACACCTGCCCTGACACCTATGTCTTTGAACAAGCCTCACCTACCTGTGGTCTCTGCACCTTCCGGTAACTCCTCCCCACTGCCCATTTTTTTCCTGCCCCTTGGGCTCACCTCCTGCTTTTAACCTCCCCACATTTCAGAGCCACCTTGACACATACCTGCCCTTGGCAGTTAACACACCTGTTGGAGTTCTTCATGCTTCAATGGCATCTCCTCACAAAACTTTCTGTGGAGCCAGGGCCTACTCAGAAGAGCCAGGACCACTTTATTCATCTGTTTTGAATGTTGTCTGTGACATCAGTGCCAGACCAAGTCCTCTGGTAGCCCATTGAAGGTTCTGCGGGCTGCTTCTGAGACAGTTTTGGAGGCGAGATGATTACTAGATGGGTCCCTGGACCTTCCTGCAGGGAGCAGAGGAGGCACAGGAGGCGTGATAGGCTCACCTCCACTTGCCCACCAGGCCGAAACAGAATTGAGAGCTAGGGACACTAAGGGATTCCCCAGTTTCAATTTTTCTGGAAGGCTTCCTGGAAGACGGGGACTTCTTAGCTCAGAGAGGCTGTTTGGATCAGGGTCCTTGAGAGGAGAGCATACTAGTGATCTGTTGGGTAGCTAGCTCTACCTCAGACGTCTAAGGCCTCAAAAATGATTATGGGTTTTGTATTGAGTGATCCACGTTTTGATGAATTTTGGCTTTGGTGAGTGAGGGTAGGCAGGAAGCTGTGGGGTGGTTGGTGGGTCACTCAAGCCAGAGAATGCAGGGAATGGGTCAGAGAGCTGCTGCTGGAGGGAGCTGGTGAGGCCTGGGAACCAGATGGTTGTCTTACCCCATGTGATCATGGGTAACTCACCAGTCTTTTCTGTTTGATGGGGGCAGCAAAGCACCTGCCAAGTAGCAAAGACAAAAGGGTGTGTTGACTTATCCATGTCCTGTGATTACTATCACAAAGCAGATGAGGTGCAGAGAAGCCATAGGATCCTATCTGCCCTCCTGAGGTCACTAGGCAAAGCTAGATGCTCAAGTCAGGGTCTCTTTGGACTCCAGCAGTGGAGACCTGCCTCTGCTTCAAACCAGAGCAACCCAGCGACCCTCTCTACTCACAAAAGCTCCAAGGGTCTCAGACTTAGAGCCGAGGAGTGTTTTGGGCTGTCCCGTTCTCTTCTTCCTGGGCTACCAGGCTAGAGCCAGGGCAGTAGCGGCTAGTTCTGGGAGCCAGGAGAACTCGGAGTACAGCCTGGCTGGTGAGGGTGTGGAGTAGGCTCCGCGGCCATCATCTGGTCTCGAGGATAGCGAGACCGCGCGTTCCCAGAGCACACGGGGACCGGACGAGGCCAGGTGGACTGGGCGCGCTCCGGGGAGCCGCTGGTGTGAAGGGCAGAAGCACTGCGAGGGTTAAGCTGCGAGCCTGGCGGGCACGTGCGCGGATTGGAGCAAAGTTTCGGGGAGGGGCGGGGCACGGGGAGGACTGGGACTTGCAGATTGGCCGGAAGTTGTGCGGGGCGGAGCTAACAGCTGCTCCGCGCTCGCTCCGGGAGAGTTGACAAAGCCCCGCAGGGAAGGACGCCTCGCGGCGCGGCGCCCCGGGCCCCTCGCCCTGCCGCCCCTCGCCCCAGCCCGCCCCTAGCCCCGCCGTTTATCCGCGTGGACAGTGCGCCCCGCGCCCCAGCCCGGCCCCAGCCGCCAGCGCCCAGGTAGCGCCGCCCCGCCCAGGCCGGGCCCGGGGGCGCGGGGGGCGGGATGCGGCGCCTGGGGCAGCGATGACCGCGGCGCTCTACTCGCGGGCCCGGCCCTGACCCTGCTGCCTGCTGCACACCCGCGCGCCAATCCCTGTCGAGGTGAGCCGGGCTGTACGTCCGCGATCCCCGGAGGGAG
>LZPO01087242.1:3387-18790 GCA_001675575.1 Neotoma lepida | reverse complement strand
GGGCGGCTGGTAATTAGTGTAAACCCTTTGTCTGCCTTTGATACGCTCAGCGTCTACGCGCCTGGCTTCCTTTGCCTGGAGCTCAGCGCCGAGGGGGGCTGGACCCTGGCTCTGCGGCCGCGACCTGGGTCTTGCTCGCCTGAGCCCTGAGCCCTGAGCGGCGTCCAGTCCAGCTCCCAGTGACCGCGCCCCTACTCCAGGTTCGACCAGCGAGATGACGCGGAGCCCGGCACTGCTGCTACTGCTGCCGCCGTTGCTACTGGGGGTCCTCCCGTCTGCTGAGGCGGCGCGAGGTGAGTCCTGGCGCCCAGTCTGGCGCTCTGGCCTCTGCAGCACCGCCCCTTTCCCGCCAGCCCTGAACCCTGCCACAGTGCCCTCCTGGCACACTCCTCCCCTCCTTGTCTGCCCCATCGCAGCGGGCCCCCACTCCTGATCCTTAACCCGAAGTCCTGCCGGCTTCACATGCCTCCAGCTCCCTCATGGGGTTACATGGCTCACATTCTGGTACCCCCCAACTCACCCTCCTTGGCTGACACCTCACCTTAAGGGCCTCAGAATAACTTGACTTGTTGGCCAAGTGTGATCTTGCCTAGATCCCCTTCAGGATACGCACATAATCTTTTATGCATATCCTTTAAGGTGCATATCTAGGTGGAGGGCAGGTGGTCATCCCATAGATTCTTGGGGAGTAGACTCGGTGGCCACAGAAACCTGATTGGGTCCTTGGGAACTCACACAGTGAGACTCACACAGTGGCAAGCTGAATATAGAGAATGTTGGTGACATCTTGGTGATTGGACTTCACCCCGATCCAGCCCTCAGCTGACCCAGCTCTGGACCCTTGGCTTGCTTATCTATTACAGGTAGCATAGTGTAGAGGCTGGGGGGAGGGGGTCTCCAGGGCATCACTGCACAGTGAGGGTTGGTCTCTGAGGAAGACACTTGAAGATATTAGACCTCAGGGCCACACATCACTTTGTTGCAGCATACACCACACTACAGCTTTGATATAGCCTCACCCATCTGATGTCCTGTGGAGAGCTCTGCCCTAGACCAAGCCCTGGCAAAGGGCATCCATAGCTGATGAGTGATACATGCCCATGGATTTTTGCCCACCGTGTTCCAGTGTCACGGGGCACGGTGTTGGCCTCTCCTATGGTTAGGCAGGACTCATGGCCAGGCGGGCCCTTTGGGTGTGTTGACCATTCAGGATTGTCCTTGCTGTGTCCACCAGTCCTCTGAGGCTTCGCATCTCCTCCCCCCGCCACCAGCGCGGGCGCACTGAGCCCAACCTGGCCTTATATGGCCACGTTTGGTGTTGGGCCGCGGGCGGCGGCCCAGGTGGGCCTTATGCCACTATAACCCCCCCTTCTGCTTGGGGACTGGCTGGCTGGAGGGTGGGGGCTGTCCAGGCACAGCTGGGCTGGACAGTATCCTGGGCATGTAGGCACTTGGGCCATGCTGAGTGAGTCGTCTCTTCACCCCCCAACTGGTGGTCCAGTCTTTGATTGCTCTTTTATCTGTTTGGATAACCCCCATCCCTGCACCTGCTTCTTCTTTGGCTGCTCAGCCAGGGAGACTCTAAAGGCCTCTGCTCTGCCATGATCACTGGATGGGGCCTTAGGGCTGATTGATGGGTGGCAGTAGGCAAGCAGGACCCTACCTTTTTGCTGATGGCCCTAGAGGGGCCACCACTTCTGCCCTTGTCTCCCTTGGAGACAGCCTTTGGACTGAGCCTTATATCTGGCCCTGGCTGTGCTAGTGAAGGTCCCTGGCCAGCACTAGGGAGCTGGAAAGAACAGTCTTCCAAGGGCAAGGGCCCTGTGGTTGGGGTGGAAGATTGGCGTTTCCTGAATTATGCTGACTTCTTCCTTCAGGCACAATCTGGACTGGAGGGGCAAAGTTATTCTAAATGCATTCCTTCTTCAATGGCTCTTCCGTGAGTAGGCCCAATTTTGATCTTAAGTTGGGCCAGAGAACTGCATGTAGAGTTTGGGCTGTTTTGAAAGCCATTTCCCTGGGGTGTCACAGTTATTGGAATCCGTACATCTCTAGATTCAGATCATATTTTAAAAGTTCCCCTTTGCCCAAAGTTTCACAACGTTGGTCAATTTGCCTTAAGATATTTCCCCCCAAACTTGAAGAAAGATAAGTTTTGGTTTACTCTGTTGTATTTCTCACAGTGAGAATGTAAGTTTCAGAACAGAATACCATTCCCAAAGATAAGTCTGCAGTGTAGGGCCTTCTGAGAAATGCCGCCTCTGACCTTTTATAAGGATGGCTCCAGGATCAGTTTCTGAGCAGCCAGCATAGGTTTCTCTCCTGTCTTGTGGACCCAGCCTTTGTGTTTGGAGTGAGCTGAGCCCTGATCAACAGTTAGGGTGCCTGCCATGGCTGTCCAGTGCAGCAGATACAGCATAGTCTCAGCAATTTGCCTAGAGCACCGTGTTGTAGAGAAGAAGGATGTGTGATGCTGTGGGAGGTGATGGCTGGCCATTTGTGTAGAGCTGACCCTGACTTTTAACCAGGCTGTAGGAGGCCTCTTTTTTTCACAGGCTGTGCCTGATCAGAGTGTGGCTAGAGTGAGGTGGATGTTCAGGAGCCAGGCCTAGCCCTTGTGAGGTAGGGATGTGGGCCAGCCTCCCATTCACATCTGGGGCCCTATTCCTGGAAGGGAAAATAAATCACTGTCCCCCTGGGGGTGGGGCAGGAGCTGTGAACAAAGTCGCCTTTGGCTAGGCCTGGAAATACCAACCACAGGCTCCTTTATCCTTTGTGCAGGATCAATGGGCCTCTGGGCTCTCAGAGTTGCCTTTCACTCCGCCTGCCCTGTACTGTGGCCCTTACTAGGGAAATGTTGGTTTTTCCCCAGCGGAGGCCTCTAGTCTCTGGCTTTCCTGGCCTTGGCTCACTCTTTGCTGGTAGTGCNGGGGGCAATTGGCTGTGACCCAACAGCCCTGCTCCCCCTACTGGCCACCTGCCCTCTGTATAGCTAGGGCCTGATGTTTGACCCACAGTGGCCTCTTCTCTCTCATTTTGTCTTAATGTGGTGACTCCAGAATACATAGGGGTTAAGGTGTTTCTAAGCCCTTGTTCTCATACTTCATTGACACTCTCCTCTGCCTGCTACCTGCTCTTCTGACCAGTACTCCTGCCTACATCTCGAGGAGGAGATCAGGGGTTCCTGGGAATGGGGTGGGGTGGGGTGGGGACTAGAACCTCAGGCTGGGGTACAGACAGAGTAGGCTCATGGGGGGTATGGGCTGGATAGGCCTAAGAGAGGTAGATAGAAGATGTATGCCGTTGGGCAGCTGTTAAAAGAAAGAGCTTCCCCCTGAGCAGGAAGTACAGCCCCTCTTTCCATCAAGAGTTTATTTCCTGAGAGATTTGTATGGGCTGCCAAGGGCCTGGAGAGCTAGTTGGTGGTGCCTTCAGCAGTGGGTGGAAAGAGAGCGAACTGCTGTTCTGACTCAGTTGTGGAACTGGACAGCAGGAGAAGGTTCTAGCCCTTGATGACAGTCCAGGGTGCCCTCAGGGAACTTGGGTTTCTTGTCCAGGGCCACCAGGCCAGAGCCTTCTACTGAGCTGCCCCCCCATACTCCTTGTAGCCTACTTTTTAGCTTCTGGTGGTAACAGTGTGATTTGGGCTGAGGCTCTGTGCCACATATTGCTGCAGGCAACTGGGACCCCTGGGGAGCCCTCAACACCCTCAATTCTGACCCTAGGAAATCTCTTTGTCAGCAGTGCTGTGGGCTTTTGGATGGGTTTGCCTGGACTATTTGGTTTAGGCTGTCCTAACATCCCTTCAGTCTTTGTAGGGCTAGGTGGCATGTTGCTTGAGCACCTGACCTCTGCCTCAGGAGCTTTGGGTTCAGGAAATAGACTTATTGACAGTTTTTGAGGTATCGGGGGTTTCCAGGATCAGTCAGGCCTTGTTTAGGGACGGGAGTCCTCTGGTTGCCCTGTCTTGAAGCTAGACTATTGTCCACCAAACTAGTGTTTGTGAGAAGAGGGTCAGGGGCTGGATGTCCAGGTGAGTCCCTCCTCAGTGGATCCTGAGGCAGTCACCTTCTATGGATGGTGTGTATGTGGCTCCTATAGGGTAGTGGCCTTAACTGATGATACCCATGCTATTATATGTGGTCTTGGTGGGTCAGAGAGTGTCTAGGAGCTAGCAGTGTACAGATGTGGCAGTTGACGTATTCCAGAGAGAGGTGCAGACCTAGGGGACCAAGCAGTGCCTCCAGAGAACCCACTCCCCCACATCCTGCTGGCTTGCCTAATTGCCAGTGCGGGGCAACAGGCAAGCTAGCTCCACTAACTAGCTTGTTGGAGTGTGATATCTTTTTGGGAGGCCTAGATGGCTTCATTTCTAGGATAGCCACCTGCCTGGGTCCTGCCAATCTGACTGCGGAGCCTATGAGTCTGGTCCTTGGGTGCCCTCAGTTTGTTGCTAAGTCTTACTCCTCTCACAGCCACTGGGCCTGTGTGTTACTGGCCACGGATGTGCGTGCATGTTTATGTGTGTGTGTGTCCATGCAGTTATACACCTTCAAGGATCTTGGCCTCAAGACAAGACAGAGCCTGACCCTGAACACCTACTGGGCAGTTGGGCCTTGTGACTATCACCTGTGCTCTTTTTCTTGAGGGGCATTCCTGCGGTTTCCTGGGCTTTGGCCTCCTAGCATGTGCTGGTCCTAGAGGACTGTATCTGAATTTCTTACCTGTCCCTGTCCTGGAGCTTCAACTGTGAGTATTGTGGGTTATATGCCCTCACAACCAGGGACCAGGACAGTGCCTTGGTGGGGGCAAGTTATACCAGTCATAGAAAGCTCATCACCTAGTAGGCCCATCATCACTAGACAGATGCCTTGGGCCCCACATGGGTTGGCTCTTACTATAACCCCTCCAGGCTCTTGGAGCAAGGTGTCTAGAGGGCCAGGTGAACCTATTCCATTCCTTTATGGTTGGGGCTCATCATACCATCCTCTGAGTCCCCTAGTCAACCACTTTGCATCTTCAGGAAGAGATTCACTCTGAGCTAACTGACCCAACCCCATAGCCAAGCTCACTGCCTAGCTAGAGAATTCCTTTCAGGCTGGAAATTCCTAGGGCCATGCAGGGCTCACCATGGCCAAGCTAGGCTTGAGCTGGCCAGGTGGTTCTCACACGTCACACTCTTTATTTGTCCAGGGTCAGTTGCTAGCTGGTGCCTAGACGCTAGCCCTTTGAGGAGGAGAGTTCAGGTCAACAGGCCTGGAACCCCAGCTTTCAGCTGTGTCTGTCAGGCTCCAGGCTTGACCTTTTAGGCATTTCACCCTTGAGTCCCTAGCCTGGCATCTAGACCTGACACTGACCACCACATCCTTCAGGCTAAGAACTTCTACACAAACTGTGCCTCCTTCAGAAGGTCTCCATGCTGTCCCCTCTTGTATTAATGTTTAGTTTGACCTGGCTGGGGCTGTATGGGTTTTTCAGAGGTATAGACATTGCTGCCCTGGCTGTAGAAGTTGTGGAGAGACCAAAAGCTGGTATAGCTTCCTCCTTGGCCTGGGGGTCTTCAAGTTGTGAACAGATCCCATGACCCCAATGTTTGGTCTCCATGTTACCTATCAGAGGAGCAAGGACAAATCCATCTTCAATTTATCTGTGTTCACCTACCTCCAGCCATCAGGATCCAGTCTGTGTTGGGCTTTTCAGATCCTTTGGATTTCTGAAGGAGCCAGACTGGGTGTGATGGTCAGACAAGCCCTGTTGGAAGTTCAGGCATGGGCATTAGGCCCAGCCTCTGCCCAGAACTGACCCCCCTGCAGCAGTCCTAGGGCAGAGTATGGGGAGGTGATGCCCCCATTGCCCCTGAGCTTCAAGTCCTTAGTTTCCTCACTGGCTGAATAGAGTGGATGGTTGTGCAGGTAGAACAAAGGGGGCTGTGTTTCCTGAGTTAAATATAGATCCAGGTGGCCATATCATGGCCCAAATTCCCAGAATTCTAGGAATTGTGCTGGGCTTTCTCCTGAGGGCAGGGGCCTTATGTGGGTCTCTGTAAGAAGCCTGGGGGCCCAACCCCACAGTGGGGTACAGTAGAACCCAGGTGGGGGCAGGGCTAGCAGGGTTCTGTTTGCTTTAGGATAAGGCTGGTTCCTCTGGCCAGCCTGTCGCCAGCCTGTCCCCCAGCAGTATGTGCAGGCAGGCCCCAAGGGCCAAGCTTCCGGCCATCTGGTGATCACTTAAGCCCTGTCCCTCAGCAGTGGTCATGGCAGGGCTCCTGCCTCTGGGTGCCCCCTCTTCTAGGCTTGGCTTCCTCTGTCTAAGACCAGGAGGGGTGATGCTTCCTGCAGGCACAGTGAGGCTAGGTTTCTCTGGAGATCTTCCCTTGTGGTGCTGGGTGATAGATTAGTCTAGCCATTGGGCATTCTCCAGGTATGCCTCCAAACACCTCCAGGCAACTGAATGTATGTGTAAATGTTTGCATATATGGGTCTGTCTGGGAGGCCCCAGATACCAGGTTGATTGGGACCGTGAGGCCAGGCAGGGCTTTGGCCAGTTTCTCATTGATCTGAAGTGTGGGAGGCACTGTGAATGGTGGGATTTCAGATAGTGATAGATATTGAGCAGAGTTTGCTTGGGAATGGGGCTGGGACCTATGAGTGTATAGGGAGGGGATCTCAGGAGGCCCCTGTGCTGAGGGCCCAGCAGCCTCTAACACTGTAAGCTGGATGCAGGAGAAGAACCTTGAGACAATAATACTTGCATTGCCCTGCTTCCTTAGGTGGTCTATGGACAGAACAGATTAAGGGAGAGGTGGACTGACAGCCNTCTTCCCACCTCTGCTCTTTCCCTCTCCAGAGGGAGCCATGAAGAAAGGTGAGGAAGAGGGCTGATGTTGAGATCTCAGCTTCAGGCCCAGGGCAGGGATGAGGGGAACTGAGTGGAAGGGGAGATGGGGCTTGAAGAAGAGGGTCTCAGAAAAATGGGAAAGGGTTTGTGCCATGTAGATATAAGTGAAAGTAGAGGTGTGAGAGGACCTATTCCTCCATGGCTCTCTGCCTCATTGAGCAGGAATGATACCCTTCGAGTTTCATTGGGAGATCTGGTTCCCTGCCGTTGGGCTGACTGTTCTTCTGTCTCCTTAGAGCCCACCTTAGTACTTCAGGGTAGGCCCTAAGAGGTAGGTACACCATAGGAAGTTGGAAAGCAGCCTCTGGGAGTCTGAAGCACAGAAGCACGCCTGTGCTGAAGGCAGCCACATAGCTAGGGCAATTGCATGCTGAGGAAGTACCAGCTGATTATAAAAAACTCATGTGCCCCCAGGCTCTGTGCAGCATTACCACTGGGCTTGCAAAGACTGCCTCTTGCCACCATTGTGCTCAGCTGACCTTGCATTCTCTGCCCAGGACCATCCTCAATAGAACTGGTTAATGTGCTGGGTAGATGCCTCTCACTAACAGATTAGAGATGTGACATGTGGGTGGACTAGGGGACTGAGGTTGCCTCTCTTTATTCAGAGATGACCCTGGGACAGTCTCTGATGCAGTTCCTACCAGCTCACNCTCCCTCATGAGAGCACTTTTCCTGCAGCCCTACACCTTTCTGATACCTGCAGGCTCTGTATACTCTGTACTCATCTTCCCAGCTAGATGGTCACTTTCTGCCTGCTACACCCTGTCACACTCCTCTCCCTGCACTCCACTCCAGAGATACCTTGATGGNTGGGGCTGAGGAAAAGGATGCTTGGTGTGGGTTGGTGAGGTTGGGAGTATGTTTCTGATGGCTAAAGTTGTGGGTCTCAGGAATTGGCCTTTCCTGAGATGGTGGTTTTGACTTGTGGGACGTGAACTTCTGCTATGGGACCCTCCTGTGAACATCCTGTTGGGGGGCTGTCTCCTGAGGCCAGACTACCTCCCAGGTATGACCTAGGGGCTCTCACCTACATGGACAGGACCCAGTGGGTTCTTCTTTATGAAACAGGTGCCCAGAATGGAATCCAGGTAAGGTACCGAGTGCCTGTGCCCAGCCCTTGCTCACCCTGTGTATCCCAGGCAGCCCTTAAGCTCCAAACCTCTGGACACTTGTCCTCTGACTCCATGGTCTTGGGATTGTGTACCTGGGAGGTCTGGCCACTTGGCAGGCCAGGACTCCTGGGGTTGGCTGACAGCCCAGAACAGATTCTGTCTATGAACTCAGATACAGAGCACACAAGCAGGATAACCAGTTCATACATGGGTACACACACATCTGTCCCTCATTGATGGGCATATATGGCAGTGAGTGCTGGCAGATGTACACCTGGCTATTTATCCTGGGTGGTTGCTCCTGCTGACCCATTTCCAGCTGAAACAGGTGTAAGTTGGCTGTCCCTTGCACAATGTGCAGCAGGAACATAAGATATCCTATGAGGCTGTGTATGTAGAAAAAGACTAGTCAAAAGCCTGTCCTGCTGTTTGTTTGTGTGGTCCCCTCCTTTCTGACCAGGGAACATGTAGTTCTCTCTGGTGAGACAAAGGGATGGCTTTTTTGTTTTCTTGGTTTGAATTTTTAAAAGTGTATTGACGTAGGCTGTGTCCTGACCCCCCTGGCCTCTCCATCTAACTTCTTGGGGAGGCTGCCTGCTATGGTGATGGACTAGCAAGGTGCTTGGGACTGACACAATGGGATGTGTTGGACATGGACTGCTGTGGTCGGGAAGTAGGGTTCATGTTTGGGGCCTCTTCTGCCATACCAAACAGACTTCCTTAGTGGAGTTCAGGTGGGGTACCCAGCACTTGTGTCAAGCCTTTGCTCCCCTCATGTGTTTCCCCAACCAAGTCCTCTAACTCCTGCAGGACCCCCAAGAATGGCAGACAAAGTGGTCCCACGGCAAGTGGCCCGCCTGGGCCGCACTGTTCGGCTACAGTGTCCGGTGGAGGGGGACCCACCACCATTGACCATGTGGACCAAAGATGGCCGCACAATCCACAGTGGCTGGAGCCGCTTCCGTGTGCTGCCCCAGGGGCTGAAGGTGAAGGAGGTGGAGGCCGAGGATGCGGGTGTTTATGTGTGCAAGGCCACCAACGGCTTTGGCAGCCTCAGCGTCAACTACACTCTCATCATTATGGGTCAGTTGGTGCTCGAGTCAGAGATTATGGTGGGGCCAGTATTGACTGGGCACAAGGTGTACAGCAGACACACCTGGATTCTTCCACCCTGTTTGTTCAACCTGCACCAAATCCACCTATACATAGACAGGATCCAGGAGGTTCTCCCTATCCCCATTCCCAGCCTGGGCCCTAGGGCAGCCTAGGCCTCCTGCCACCAGGCCAGCCTTAGGCCTTTCCTTCCAGGTGGTAGAAATGGATAGGGTTTGGGGATGGGGGAGGCTCAGGCAGTGGTTCCACTGAAGAACTGCTGGGTGGGGTAGGGCGGAGTGTGGTGAGGACTTGGCAGGACAAGCCTTGGCAGCCATGACTTTGAGGCTCAGATTTCAGAGTTCAGAGGGGCCGCAAGAAGTGAATGGCCTCTGTTCTCTTCTGTCCCTGGCGCCCAGTCGGTAGGGAATGGGCAGGTGTCTTTGGTGACACACCCTCCATACATTGGTAGCAAGCATGGCCCACCTTCTTTGCTGGGCTCCGTAGTGTGGGGCCCTGGGCCAGGATGACTCTCTTTGAAGTGGAGGTCTAAGGTAGTGGCCTGGGACAGCCTGGTCCTGTGTCCTGCATTGGGTGGAAGAGGAGGCTGTCATAGGGCAGCAAGGGGACATTCCTTATCACACCCTGCCCCCCTCATTACTGCTCAGTATAGGCCCCAAGGCCTTCTCAAGGTTTGGAATGGGAATATTGCGGCTGTCCACCCTCCCTACCCCCATCCTTTCAAAGAGGATGATGACCAGGCGGTATGTAAGCCATGTCTCTGCACCAAGCACTCGGCCCCTTGATGTGGGCTAGGGTTACTGCAGCTGCTGGCTGGGCCTGGCCCCCTCCTTCCAGGCCCTGCAGACCCCCCGGAGCCAGGGTGGGGGGCGGCTCTCCAGTCCCACCATGCCTGCCAGGGTCACCTGCACCCAGGGAGGGGGCTGGCAGGCAGCCACTGCCCAGCTGTCCCTGAATCCTGACATGTGGGTGTGTCCATAGCCTTTGCTTGGGTTCTAGGCCTGTCTCAGCCAGGCCATGCTGGGCACTGGTTAGCAGCTCCCCTGTACCCCTCATCTGGCCTCCTTATGACATGTTTCTCTACAGATGATGTCAATCCAGGGAAGGAGAGCCCTGGGCCAGGTGGCTCTTCTGGGGGCCAGGAGGACCCCGCCAGCCAGCAGTGGGGTATGTATGGGGTAGGGAGACTCTGTGTGCTTGGAATAGGGCAGTGACCATCCTCCTGGCATCCTCACATACCCTTTTCCACTGACCTTGATGCTGCCCTGCCCCACAGCACGGCCTCGCTTCACACAGCCCTCCAAGATGAGGCGCCGAGTGATTGCACGGCCTGTAGGTAGCTCTGTGCGGCTCAAGTGTGTGGCCAGTGGGCACCCACGGCCAGACATTATGTGGATGAAGGATGACCAGACCTTGACACGCCCAGAGGCCAGTGAGCACAGGAAGAAGAAGTGGACGCTGAGCTTGAAAAACCTGAGGCCTGAAGACAGTGGCAAGTACACGTGCCGTGTATCCAACCGGGCCGGGGCCATCAATGCCACCTACAAAGTGGATGTAATCCGTGAGTGGTGGGTCTGGGGTAGGACAAGGGCCTATGGTGACTAGAACTTTGCTGACATGCTTGTTTGTATCCCTGCCATAGAGCGGACCCGCTCCAAGCCCGTGCTCACAGGGACACACCCTGTGAACACAACGGTGGACTTTGGTGGGACAACATCCTTCCAGTGCAAGGTTCGAAGTGATGTGAAGCCTGTGATCCAGTGGCTAAAGCGGGTGGAGTACGGCTCTGAGGGCCGCCACAACTCCACTATTGATGTAGGTGGCCAGAAGTTTGTGGTATTGCCCACGGGTGACGTGTGGTCACGGCCTGATGGCTCCTACCTCAACAAGCTGCTCATCTCTCGGGCCCGCCAGGATGACGCTGGCATGTACATCTGCCTGGGTGCAAACACCATGGGCTATAGTTTTCGTAGTGCCTTCCTCACTGTATTACCAGGTGTGTGTGGGCTGCCCACCTCGTGCTCACTTTCAATCCCTACCATTGGTTTGGGCTGTCCTGGGGGTCTCCAATGTCCAACTGGCAGGTGGGGGCTCCCTATCCTTCCCCTTCCTTGTGGGTCTTCCTTGCCTCATGGGGAGTCCAGAGGTGCTATCCATGTCATTCACACTTGGGCTGGTTGTCTCATTAGTGTACTGACATTCCCTTCCCTACTGCTCTCCTTGATCTTTCTTGCAGACCCCAAACCTCCAGGGCCTCCTGTGGCTCCTTCATCCTCGACCACAAGCCTGCCATGGCCTGTGGTGATCGGTATCCCGGCTGGTGCTGTCTTTATCCTGGGCACTGTGCTGCTCTGGCTTTGCCAGGCCAAGAAGAAGCCATGTGCCCCTGCATCTACGCTCCCTGTGCCTGGGCATCGTCCCCCAGGGCCATCCCGAGACCGGAGTGGGGACAAAGACCTGTCCTCATTAGCTGTGGGCCTGTGTGAGGAGCATGGATCCACCATGGCCCCCCAGCACATCCTGGCCTCTGGCTCGACTGCTGGCCCCAAGCTGTACCCCAAGCTGTACACAGATGTGCACACGCACACGCACACGCACACGTGCACACACACACTCTCATGTGGAGGGCAAGGTTCATCAGCACCAGCATGTCCACTGTCAGTGCTAAATGCAGCAAATCTCCAAGCACTGTGCCCTGAGGTAGGCATATGGGGGCCCAGGCAACAGGTTGGGAGGATTGAAAGCAGTGGAGGAAGATTATCGTAGGGCCCTATGGTAGGCACTCACATATTTGGCCATATAGATGTATGTACTGCCAGATGAACATACGCCCAGACAGCCAAACCCACAAACATTTACAAATGCAAATGTGTGCTCTTGTGCACACACAACCTGAGAAGCCTTCGGGAGGATTTGTCGTGTGACTTTGCAGTGACATGTAGTGATGGCTAGTTGAAGGAATCTCCCTCAAGTCTTAGTGGTCATGGCCACTCTCCCACCCCTGACCACCTGTGTCCCTGCCTTGGTGGCTACTTTTGCCTCTGTATACCTTGGGTGTCCAGCAACCTGGGTGGGGTGAGCAGTGTGACCATGCCTGGAGGTTTGAGCCACCCTCCCCTTTCTAGAGAGAAGGGCCTCAATATTTATATTTAAGAAGTAAAATAATAATGATGTAAGGATGGCTGGGACACAGGAACTCTGGCCTACCCTGGGGCCTAGGACCTGCCTGGCCTTGTGGTTACATTGGGTATCCTCACTGTCCATGGCTGCCTGACCTCTGTAATTTTATATAGAGTTTGGGCTGAAGCCTCATATATTTAATTTATTTTGTTAAACAAGAAAGTGCCTCCTTTTTCTCATTCTGGTGTTTTTACCTGGGGTTGGTCTGTGAGTATTTGCCAGTGAGCACACACATGTGCTCAATTTGTGTCTACTTACATAGATTTACTGGTGTGCATGTGTGCATACATGTGTTAGCTTGCATGTATACACGTGCTGATGCTGTGCCTGTGTGTCTTCCCTCTAGGGAAGCTCCTGCTTTGCCTTTCCTAGGCCTCAGGCTTGGTGTTTCCCAGGTTTTGTCTTCACACCACTCTGGGGGCTGTTCAGAGTGGTTCTCTACACATCTGGCTGAGTGCTATCGCCTCTGTTCTGTGCATGTTCCTGCCCTTAGCAGGGAACCTACTTTTTGTTGTTCCATTTTATGTGGCCTTAATAGGGAAGCTGCTTAGAGCTGGGATGGGCCAGGCCCAGGTCACAGTAACCTCTGTTCTTGGGACTCTAGATGAGTGCCCTCCGGGGTACTCCTGTGGTGATATGTATGGCAGTTGTTTTTTGTTGTTGCTGTTTTTTTTAATGTATTTATTTCTATTTTATATACATTGGTGTTTTGGCATGGGTGTCAGGTCCCCTGAAACTGGAGTTATAGACAGTTGTGAGCTGCCATGTGGGTGCTGGGAATTGAACCGGGTCCTCTGGAAGAGCAGTCCATCCTCTTAACCACTGAGCCATCTCTCCAGCCCCTATTGTTGCAGTTTTGTTTTGTTTTTCGATACAGGGTTTCTCCTCTGTGCAATAGCTCTGGCTGTCCTGGAACTCACTTTGTAGACCAGGTTGGCTTCGAACTCACAAAGATCCGCCTGTCTCTGCCTCTCNAGTGCTGGGATTAAAGAGGCGTGCACCACCACACCCAGCGGCAGCTGTTCTTTTCAGTCAGGAAAACTGAGGCTCCTATTCACCTAGCCATTTTGGAGGCTGGAATGTCTGTCTATCTCAGGTTCAGAGCTCCCTAAGACACAGAGGACTGGGTATATATCTCAGTAGTAGAGTGCTTGTCTANTATGTGGGAAATCTCTAGTATCACTTGCATACACACATGAAGATCCTGCATGCACAATCCAGCAATGTATTGGTGCAAGGGTCTTGCCATGGTTCTAAGAGCTTCTCCCTGAGAGTAGTCACTTTTCTTAGCATCTATAGATAACAATTGGCCACTTAGTTTCACCAAGGTGTCTTTCCATGTGGGCCCCTCAGGAGCAGGGTTAGTTACTCTAGACATTTGTTATAGGACCCCCTTCTGGCCCTTTACCTCATAGGGTAGTCACACTGGGGTGATCCTGGCTGGTAATGATGGCCGTATCTGGCTGCCAGATGCTGAGGAGGCCCACATGCATGTTGAAGGCACAGTGGGGCTCCAGGTCCACTGTTGGTGATAGACAGATGTTCCCCAAACAGGATGGCACAGCCCTTGGTCAAGTTTGTCTGAAGTATGAGGGATTGGGAAGAGGAGGGACCTCAGGCAGTAGGCCATCTGTGCCATACAGATACACTGCTCCAGAGAGTAGGTAGAGAGGAGGCACCCTGAGGGAGAGGAGATCCAGATCTTGAGCCCTTATCCTTGCCTAAGGTCAGGAGCCAACCAATGAGTGAGAGCACCCTCTCACCCTGGCTGCCTCATAAGTAACTGGGAAGTAACTAGGAAAAGGGCTCCAAGGTAGATAAGAACCCACCCTGCCCCCAACAGGGTCCCTGGATACCCCTAAATGATGGCCCTGGAGCTCAGAGCTCTTTGTCTACCTCAGACCTCCGTGGCTGCCCCAGCACACCTGCAGCAGCTGTGAGCCCATGTCCCCAGCCCCAAGGCCTTTCTGTTCCTGTTCCATCTCCAGCTCAGCTCTGGCAAGACCTCATGTAGTTGCAATTGGCTCGTCCCTGTAGAAGTGCATGCTGGTTACCCCACTCTGCCCTAGTTGCTTTAACATTTTCAAAGAGGAAATCATTGTCTTGCCCATGTGTCCAGGGTTCTGCTGTGTCACAAGGATAGGAATAAATGGCCTATGTGCCTCTGAGAGTAGCCTGACAGTATCTAAAAGATGGTGCTTTAGATCTTGGCTGTACTGTTAGGAGGCACCTATCTATCCATGTATATGGCCACCTCTTCCCAGGGCCTGTGTCACTCAGACTGTTACTACTTCCCAGGCCTAGAGGGAATGGACATATGTTGAGTGTGGTGTGCTGCTTGAAAATGGGGCAAAATCCTTGCTAGGATGAGAGGCTGTGGGCCCAGGAAGAAAAGGGCCTGAAATAGCTCTCCCCTGCCTGCTGAAACACCTCATATGGCCAAATGGACATGTCCCTAGCTTTTCCTTCTTAGAGGTCAGGAGGGGATACTGCTGTCCTTGGGGTGACCCACAGGCCAGGCCAGGAATAGTGGCTTCTGATTGAAAGTCATGTAGGAGGAGATTCAGTGTCCTAGTTGAGGCTCAATGAGTAGTGCGTGCATGAGAGATGCAGTAGGGAGCCATGCCTGAGCCTTCATCTGACCCATCTAGGCAGTGATAAGCTGATTCACTGGGAAAGCCGGCAAACTTGAAAGGTTCGCTCAGACTGACACCCTTGGGTGTGACACCCCTCCCTCCTCCAGCTTCAAAGCATGTCCATGAGCTGTCCTGCAGCTGTCCCTGGGGGCAGGGAGGGGCTAAGGCAAATGCCCAGGGTAGGTTGGTACTACAAAGGAGAGGGACATGGGTTGCCCCACCCTGCAGTCAGAGGACCTGGCTAGAGATCAGAGTCTTGTTCCAGGACTGGGACATGGCCACAGAAGAGAGGCACGGGGTAGAGAGACCTCCACAGCACAGACTTGGCCAGGATTCCAGGCAAGGCTCAGAAGAGCTGCCCTGATCTCTCAGACATCACAAGGCTGGGCCATATGTAGCCAGGCTGGCCTTCAGGCATCAGGGACAAAGTGGTGACTTGAGCTGCAGTGATGGGGGCCGGGG